>NW_026844017.1:7365654-7547389 GCF_029531705.1 Pantherophis guttatus | reverse complement strand
AGAAGAGAAGAGAAGAGAAGAGAAGAGAAGAGAAGAGAAGAGAAGAGAAGAGAAGAGAAGAACAGAGTTGGAAGGGACCTTGGAGGTCTTCTAGTCCAACCCCTTGCTTAGGCAGGAAACTCTACACCACTTCAGACAAACGGTTATCCAATAGCTTCTTAAAAACTTCCAGTGTTGGAGCATTTACAACTTCTGGAGGCAAGTTGTTCCACTGATTAATTGTTCTCATTGTCAGGAAATTTTCTCCTTAGTTCTAAGTTGCTTCTCTCCTTGATTAATTTCCACCCATTGGTAGCCTACATTGTGTCTGCCATACGATAAATAAATAATAGTCTACATTGTGTTTGTCAGGGGAAAACAATGGGGGAAACGAATAACAGAATAACAGAATTGTTATTGGGGACTTTGGAGGTCTTCTAGTCCAACCCCCTGCCCAGGCAGGAAATGCTATACCATTTCATACAAATGGTTGTCCAATCTCCAGTTTTGGAGCACCCACAACTTCTGGACTTAAGTCGTTCCACTGATTAATTGTTCTAACTATTCTAGTGATTGCAAGTTTATATTAATGACAGGAAACCCTAGAGCAGTGTTTCTCAAGCTTGGCCGCTGGATGATGTGTGGACTTCAACTCCCAGAATTCCCCAGCCGCTGGGGAATTCTGGGAGTTGAAGTCCACACATCATCCAGCGGCCAAGGTTGAGAAACACTGCCCCAGAGAAAGTAGATACATTTGTGTACTTTGGTAAAAAAAAAAAAAATGTTTATGAAAGGCGAAGTAATGGATGTAGAAATATTAAGATATTCAGTTGCTCATCTTGGATAGCTACTAGATAGTTACTAGAAATGAAAAGTACAGACAGTAGCTCTGTTTTCTTCTCTGTTTTGTCCTTTGGCAAAATATGAATTTTCTGTCAAAAGAAATATTATAAATGCAGTGGAAAGAGGACATTTAAGACCTGTGTGGGCAAGGAGGTCAAGAATGAATAGTTGCCAAATTGCAAAGCAAGTATATATAAAAAATGAATGGGTTGATAGAAGACACGGTTCTTGGCTCAGGTTGGTTGAGGGATTCTAAAAGAAAGGAAATGAAAAGTTTAAGGAACCGAAGACAATGTATAAAATATTATTTGGATGTGATGGGAGCCAAGATATCTTGGGAAAATAGAAAGACATGGATAAGCACATTGAAAGATGGAATGAACTAGATTTAGGCATTTCAAAAATTGTTATCCTTACAGCTTTAATTTTTGAGGTTTATTAAAGAAAGAGTAAGGGACACGGTGGCTCAGTGGCTAAGATGCTGAGCTTGTCGATCGAAAGGTCGGTAGTCCAGTGGTTCGAATCCCTAGTGCCGCAGAATGGGGTGAGCTCCCGTTACTTGTCCCAGCTTCTGCCAACCTAGCAGTTCAAAAGCACATAAAAAAATGCAAGTAGAAAAATAGGGACCACCTTGGGTGGGAAGGTAATTGCATTCCGTGCACCTTTGGCGTTGAGTCATGCTGATCACATGACTCGGTGCTGTCCAAAGACCAAGATGTCTTTGGACAGCACTGGCTCTTTGGCTTTGTAACGGAGATGAGCACCATCCCCTAGAGTCAGGAACGACTAGCACATATGTGTGAGGGGAACCTTTACCTTTACCTTTTGAAAAAAGAGTGCAGAGAAGAGCAACAAAGATGATTAGGGGACTGGAGTCTAAAACATATAAAGAACGGTTTCTGGAACTGGATATGTCTAGTCTCAAGAAAAGAAGGACTAGGGGTGATGTGATAGCAGTCTTCCAATATCTCTGTTCTGTCCCCGTCTCACACACGCACACAAACCGTCAGCCAGGAGTTAATAAAACCAGCAGTCAGGAATTCCTCTGAGATAACAGAATTAGCAGCAACCCAGTAGCTGCCTGCCAAAGACTTTACTCACAAAGGGAGGTACGATACACCAAAATAAGTCCACAAAGCCAAAGAATTGTCAAGTCCAGTCCATAATAAATCCAAGGAGGGCATATAACGAAGTTCCAGAAATGCAGTATGACTTGCTAGCTTTTCAGTTTTGTCCGTCACAAGGCCTAAATGGCCACCACACCCCCTTTTATCCCCTGTGGGGTGTGATCCAGTGACTCAGCTTAATCTCTGGCACGCCTCCTTCTCTGCTGCACGGGCTTGTCTTTCCAATGCTGTCGGGGATCCAGCCAAGGCTCATCTCAGTCGCTGTCTAACTGCGGCTGCTCGGAAGTGCCTGGATCAAACTCACAGCCTCCTGATTGTGAGACGAGAGCTCCACCTCTAGGCCACCGTGCCACTCAGATAGATGTTCTGCCATTCCTTGAAGGAAATTGAAACATCAGATTACACTAATTACAGTACCACTGGAGACTTCAAGGTAGACCATGTTGGTGATTGATAGGATCCTCCATGGTCATAGGCAGACATACTGCTATGGTTTGATTTGATTGTAAACAGCTGGTGTGGTAATCTCAATCAATTTTATTTTAGAAGGTACTTGGAGCAACAGGGCCCAAGGCTTGGAATATATGATTTTTACAAACAGACAAACAAAAATTCTTATTTTTCCTTCTTCCCACAGTAGAATCAACTGATTGTATGAATTATTTAAGTACCCAGAGTCCTACTCAATTGTTTTGCTGAGACCAAATGTCCCAGTTCATTTGGCAATCAAAATATTGAAAAATAAATGAAGTTCAGCATCACTCACAGCTCTTATTTGCAAGTTGCGGAAGGCAAGAAACAGGAAGTCATTTTTGTTCTGCATCTTCTCCATAGCGTAATGCAGGGATCTCCAGTCTTTCCAAGAGGAAAAATATATTGAAATTTCAAGAATGAGTACACTATGTTTAATTCTATCAAGGTGACATTAAGCCAATGTGTGACTCTTTTGAAAAAGGACACTTCTGTCCTTTTCTGTCTTATCAACAGTTGTTGCCTGTGTGAGGATCCAGGTTCAGTGAAATCCCATTGAAGTGTGTGTCACACTTGATCAATAGCTTGTCAGGGTTCCCAGTAACACCCCCAACAAAAGAAGACTCCAAGGTTTGAAGTTCCTCAAAGTTCCATTTTATTAGAGATGTCATATTGGCACATCTGGGAAAACCCAAATCTGAAAGCTTCCAGGTTTTCCCCACCCTCAACAATGCACCGTCCCAACCTAAGATGCCTCCCAGTCACACCCCTCCAGGTGCAGGGCAGAATGTCCTTGACTCCCAGAGAAAGGAATGTTATTATGATTATATATCTCCCCAGCTCCATACAATCCCCCCTCCCAGTTTCCCACAGCACTAAAGGTGCATTTAGTGCACCTGACACAGCTGGCATTTCTGAAAGCAGGCCTATACTGTAATTGTGTAACCTGTCCTGTTTGAGGATCAAACTGAAGTTTCCCTTTAGAAATCACAGGTATGTACACATGCACACGTTTCCTCGTGATTGTGAATTCCAATTTAACTGATTTTTCTAATACTGGTTTTCTTTTGTGGTTATCTCAATTTTTAGCACAAACGTACAAAATAAAGTGGAGGGATCTCACACTGAGATAACAAGTTCATGTAAATGCTAACAGGTTTGGCTCATTCATGTTGAAGAGATTATAATTGGTCTGTCAGTATTAAACATTTCTTTTTCACAAATGATAGGGAAGCCTACTCAATTAGCACAGTGCAAGGAACGTGGCAGGTCCTGTGAAGGATGCAACAATACAACATGGCACTATTCTGCCTTAGGAAACCTTTCTTACTAAGTGCCAAAATCATCTACAAATCACACATGATTTTCTTTATGCTTTGCTGGTGTTAAAAGGATTTGATGGCCTGGTCATTCTTGTATAAAATAAAGAAGTGTATTCTTTGCCTATCATTTTTCAGCAACAATTTCATTTTCATTAGATAGTGTTCTTGGTGCCCTGGCACACACAAAAATTATGTGCTCTTTCTAAGAATATGTTCTCTAAATTACAGTCACTAAATCCTGAATATTTGCCCAAACTTCTTTTCATCGGGCAGCAGTTTCATTGGTAACCATTACTTATAGGAAAAAATGAATGGTTATACGATGCATTCAAAACCATCATTCATAATCTAAATTCTCTTCTTCTTCCTCTTCCTCTTCTTCTTCTTCCCTCTTCTCCTCCTCCTCTTCTTCTTCCTCGTCTTCTTCTTCTTCTTTCTCATCCTCTTCTTCCTCCTCCTCCTCCTCCTCCTCCTCCTCCTCCTCCTCCTCCTCCTCCTCCTTCTTCTTCTTCTTCTTCTTCTTCTCCTTCTCCTTCCTCTTCCTTTTCCTCTTCCTCTTCCTCTTTCTCTTCCTCTTCCTCTTCCTCTTCCTCTTCTTCCTCCAAAGTCCCATTAGGATATGTTAGATAAATTTGGTGGATAAAAACAATGCCCCAGATTTTATTAAACAGACATTCTCTTACAAGGTTAACCAGGGCAATAGCAGTCTTCAATCTATTAGGCTTTGTTTTGCTTGCTTCAAATAAACTATTTCATGTTTTCAGTTTGCAAATCACAATGTGGAAAAAGTTTTGGACATGATAAAAGGAGGAAAAATAGAGAGCTTTCAAAATTGGGCCAAAGGACTGTATCTTGCCCCTCAATCTTGCTGACATCTTATAATTGTCCTGTGCTTCAATGTGTCAGAATCCAGGGGAGAACGAACTGTCTGTCAAAGTAGTATAAAAAATTACTAGCTATGCCTTTGTTAGGCCCACTCTAAAATTCTAGGTCTTCAGTCAATAAAAGGCAGCAAATTGCTGTGGGGAATAATATCTGCTTCATGGCTCAAAAAGAGAATGCAAGATTAAACAGGAAAACTGCTTTCACAACAGTTCAAAAATAAGTACATTTTAAAAGTGAGTCATCAGATTTTAGCAAGTCTTCGGAAAATACCGCTTCACATACTGTTCGTTCTTTGCTAAGATCCAGCTCAAGAAAGATGCTGTTAATTTTTTTCTCCAAACTCCTTCCCTATGCAATTGTAAACTCTAATTATAAACCAAAATTGTCACGAGGTGGCAAAACGTGAGCTATAAATACTGATTGCAAAGATCTGGGAATGAGAATTGTGTCTCGGTAAACTTGGACTGGTCTATTTTAAAAAAAAACAAAACAGCAAAAACATTTACAATCCCAACATCTTAAGAAACGGAACAGACATAAACCAAGTGGTGTAGGGTTTACTGCCTGGGCAGGGGGTTGGACTAGAAGACCTCCAAGGTCCCTTCCAACTCTGTTATTCTATTCTATTCTATTCTATTCTATTCTATTCTATTCTATTCTATTCTATTCTATTCTATTCTATTCTATTCTAAACAGAGATTTTAATGTCTTTTCCTTTTATGCATTTGTTTGTTTTTGTCCTGTCAAGATCAATTCTGTTTATTTTCTTCTTCTTCTTCTTTTTTTAAAAAAAACATAGCTTAAGATTGTTCTCAAAAATAAAAATAGGTTGACTTTATAGCAAATGTAATTGCTGCAGTAATTAATTGGAAAGCCGGTCTGCAAATGATTATTATGAAAGACCTAAATATTGTGTAGGCCTTGACAATACTATAAATAAAGCTCCTTGAAACCATTTCATAGTGTTTAAACAAATGAAAATATTCATATAAATGTAGTGATAATAACTATGTATGTAACTAAGCACATTTTCAGGTTCGCCTGATTCACCAGTTGCGTCCCTTTCTGGACCGGACGCCTTGCGCAGGGTCACTCATGCCCTTGTCACCTCCGTCTGGACTACCGTAATGCTCTCTACATGGGGCTCCCTTTGAAGAGCACTCGGAGGCTCCAACTGGTCCAGAATGCGGCCGTGCGGGTGATTATGGGAGTGACACGGCGCACCTATGTAACACCTCTCCTGCATGAGCTGCACTGGCTCCCGGTGGTCTTTTGGGTGCGATTCAAGGTACTGGTTACCACCTTTAAAGCACTCCATGGCTTAGGACCTGGGTACGTAGGAGATCGCCTTCTGCCACCGATTGCCTCCCACCGGCCAGTGCGCTCCCACAGAGAGGGACTCCTTAGGGTGCCGTCGGTCAAACAATGTCGACTGGCGACACCCAGGGGGAGAGCCTTCTCTGTGGGGGCACCTGGCCTCTGGAATGAACTGCCCCCGGAGATTCGCATGATCCCCGACCTACATACCTTTCGCCGTGCCCTTACGACTCTATTGTTTCAACAGGCTGGGCTGGCTTAGAAAATGAATTTTAGTTGTGTGTTTGTAGTTTTTTAATATAAGGGCCAAATTTTTAATATATTTTAAACTGTTTTTAAATTTTATGGGTATATGTTGTTTTAGTATGGCTGTACACTGCCCTGAGTCCTTCGGGAGGAGGGCGGTATAAAAATTTAAATAAATAAATAAATAAATAAAGAAAGAAAGAAAGAAAGAAAGAAAGAAAGAAAGAAAGAAAGAAAGAAAGAAAGAAAGAAAGAAATTTTACACAATGGATTTGCATCGGTTTAAAAGGGTCAGATCTGACCTCTTAACATTAGCTATGTTATGAGCCGTGGTACTGGTTAGAATGCAGTATTGCAGGCTAATTCTGCTGACTGCCAGAGGTTCGATGCTCACCGGCTCAAAGTTGACTCAGCCTTCCATCCTTCCACGGTCAATAAAATGAGGACCTAGATTGTTGGGGGGGGCAATAGGCTGACTCTGTAAATCACTTAGAGAGGGCTGTAAAAGCACTGTGAAGCGGAATATGAGTCTAAATCCTATTGCTATTTAAACCCATTCAATCTGCAGATCAAAAGAAAATGACTTAAAACTGCACAAATGTGACATTTCTTTTGTCCTGCAGTAGAGCATTTTAATATTGGCAGTGTTGTGGCTCCGTCCTCCGAGCCTATCTTATCGGAGGAAGAAGGCTCCGAACATGAAGGAGAGGAGACGGCCAGGCCTCCCTCTCCAGGACCCTCCTCTCTGGCAATGCCTCAGGTGTCTCCCGAAGGAGAAGAGATTGGCCAGGAGCCAGGTGTTTCCGAGCTGTCGGATAGTGACGAAGAAACATTGTGGTTGGACCCATGCCAGCGTCGGAGAGACAAGCGTGCGCAGCAGAAAAGGAGGCGTGCCAGAGATTAAGCTGAGTCACTGGACCACACCCCACAGGCTATAAAAGGGAGTGTGGTGGCCATTCGGACTCTGTGACAGACAAAGCTAAATCTCTGGTGAGTCACTTTGCACCTTTGGACACAATGCCTAATTGCTGCGGATTTAATTACAAACTGGACTATTCAAACTGTGTGTATTTTTGTCTGTGTTATCAGAGTAAAAGTTCTTGGCAGGCAGCTACGGAGTTGCTGCCAAGTTCCTTATCACTGACGTTGAGTGTTTGAAGAGTTTATTTAACCCTCGGCTGGCTGGTTGGGTGTGTGTGTGGAACGGGGACAGAACAGGCAGTTGCTGTTGCCTCATGCCACTGTTCGGTTTTTATTTCACAGGCAGTGGTAGGATTCAAGTAATTTAACAACCGGTTCTCTGCTCTAATGATTTCTTCCAATAACCAGTTTGCCAAACTGCTCAGAAAGTTAACAACTAGTTCTCCCGAAGTGGTGTGAACTGGCTGAATTCCACCACTGTTCACAGGATCTTTGCAGTGAAAAAAGGAATGGGGGTTTGATGGCTCAGCAGCTCCCCCTTGTAACAATCTTATAATGTGGGGGAGAATATGGGTTAGAAGAATGTGTACTGATGCCTTTTTTTTCCTTTTTGTAGGAAGGAGGGTGGATATGAAATGAACTGTTATTCCAGAATTGCAACAGGATTTAGATCAATGCCTATTAGTCTGTTAGAGAGAGCACTGACTGGCTCGTGGCATTTTCGGTGTTTCAAAATCAACAGAAGTAAACACAATTACAATCTAGCTTGAAGCTCCTTCTGGTGAGTGATTGCAGAAAAGGCAGAGCCTGGAAAGTAAGTACAAGGGCCATCTATTTGTCTTCAGTGCTGAATTAAAAGTATTTCTACAAGCATAGCTAAATTTCATTTTTCAAAAAAAATGCTGTTTCGATTGCTTTTTCCTACGTATACTTTCTCACCGGATTTCATTAAAATATCACACCCATTTTTTCAGAACTTATCCCAGGGATATAGGAATTCCCATTCGCCTAGAACAGTGATGGCTAACCTTTTTGCCATCGTGTGCCAGGAGAGGGGGTGGCGGGGGAGGGTCGCGCACGCACGTGCCCACGCGCATGTGTGCGCAACCCCCTCCCCCCTCCCCCCCTGCTCCTGGCACATGATGGCCTGGTAGGCCCGTTTTTCTTTCTTACCTGGTTCCAGATCCTCTCTGTGTATCTGGGAACGGCGAAAACAGCCTTTCCCACTCCCTTGGAGGCCCTACGGAGCCTGAAAGGGCCCATTTCCCAACTCTTGGTGGGACAGGAAGTGACATTTTTTGCTGTCCCCAGCCTCCAGAACCTCTCTAGGAGTCTCTAGGAGCCTCTCTAGGAGTCTCTAGGAGCATCTCTAGGAATCTCTGGAGGCTGGGGACAGAAAAAAAACGTCACTTCCTGTCCCACCGGGAGTGGGAAAATGGGCCCTTTGAACCTCCGTAGGGCCTCCAAGGGGGTGGGAAAGGCTGTTTTCGCCGTTCCCAGATACACAGAGAGGATCTGGAACCAGGTAAGGAAAAAAACAGGCCTTTCCCACCCAAGCCCTCCAGAGGCAGGAAACAGCCTGTTTCCCTACTTCTGGTGGGCCCAGAGGGCCCGAAAATCAGCTGGCTGGCGCGCGCATGCGCCCCAGAGCTGAGCTGGCGTGCCCACTAATATGGCTCCGCGTGCCACCTGTGGCACGCATGCCATAGGTTCGCCATCACGGGCCTAGAATTTATCCTTAATATCAATAGAGTCGTACGGAAACACAGAAAAAGTTCAGCATCACAATCTAAATATGAATGTCTTTTCTCGTTCTGTTTTTTTTTTTTTTTTTGCCGGTGCATAAAAGAGTTTTCTTTTTCTAAAGAGATGAGCTGTCTTATCTTTTTAAGATGATCATCAGCCTGGGTTTTATGAAGCCTACTGAATAATTGAAGATACAACGTCAGAAAATTCCATGTTTGGCTTAGAAATTGTCTCAGAAGAGAATGCAAATAATGCTCCTTCTTTGTATGCATGCTAAAATAAAAAGAGCATCAATTTTCTTTTCCTTCCCCCACCCCCCTTTCCCACCCTGTTATTGGCAACTGGGGAAAGTTCAGCTTGCCTAGATTTAATTGCAAAATGTGTGCTGATTTTCTTGTCTCTCTTCAGTGTATGATTAAAGTAAGAAAGCAAGCTCTAGCAGCAGGCACTTTACTTTTTACTTTTATTTAATTTGTATACCGCCCTACTCCCAAAGGACTCAGGGCGGTGAACAGCCAACAATAAAATACATACATACAAAATTTAAAAAAACAGACTAAAATCGAATTAAATAATTTGGCCCAGACAGATTAAAACCCCAATCAATTTAAAACAGATTTAAACTTTGAAAATTAAAAGATATTAAAAAGATTAAAATATTAAAATTGTTTAAAAATTGTTTAAAAAGAGGGAGAAAGTTAGGCCAGGCCTGCCTGGTGAAATAAAAAGGTCTTAAGAGCGCGGCAGAAGGTGCGCAGATCCGGGATCCTCCGTATCTCCGGGGGGAGCTCGTTCCAGATAGTAGGTACCCCCACAGAGAAGGCTCTCCCCCTGGGGGCCGCCAGTCGACATTGTTTGGCCGACGGCACCCGGAGGAGCCCCTCTTTATGAGAGCGTACCGGCCGGTGGGAGGCTATTGGTGGTAGTAGGCGGTCCCACAAGTACCCAGGTCCTGAGCCATGGAGCTCTTTAAAGGTGGTAACCAAAACCTTGAAGCGCACCGGGAAGACCACCGGGAGCCAGTGCAGCTTGCGCAGGAGGGGTGTTACATGGGAACGCCATGTCACTCCCATTACCACCCACGCAGCCGCACTCTGCGCCAGTTGGAGCCTCCGGATGCTCCTCAAGGGGAGCCCCATGTAGAGAGCGTTACAATAGTCCAGGCGGGAGGTGACGAGGGCATGAGTGACCGTGCATAAGGAGTCCCGATCCAGAAAGGGATGCAACTGGCGAATCAGGCAAACCTGATGAAAAATCCTCCCGGTCACGGCCATCAAGTGCTCTTCTAAAGACAGCCGTGAATCCAGGACAACGCCCAAGTTGCGCGCCCTCTCCGTGGGGGCCAATGATTCACCCCCAATAGTCAGTGATGGCACCAACTGACTATATCGGGATGTCGGAAACCACAGCCACTCGGTCTTGGATGGGTTGAGCCTGAGCCTATTCCTCCCCATCCAGATCCGCACGGCCTCCAGGCACCGGGACATCACTTCAAGGGCATCGTTGGGGTGGTCTGGGGTGGAGATGTACAGCGCCTCTGAGTCCCAATATCAGCTCCAAACTTCCTGAATATGAAGTTAAAGCTTGCGAAGTTATTCTGAAGCCCAGAAATGGAAGGAAGGAAAGTTCAATGCAATAGGGTCAAGCTACTTTCTAAAACACCTGAAGGCCAGACAAGGAATGATGGATGGAAACTGAACAAGGAGAGATTTAACCAGGAAATAAAGAGACATTTTCTGACAGTGAGAACAATCAACCAGTGGAACAGAAGTTGCCTTCGGAAGTTGGGAGAGCTTCACTTGAGACTTTCAAGAAGAGATTGGACTGCCATTTGTCAGAAACGATGTAAGGTTTCCTGCTTGGGTGGGGGGTTGGACTAGATGACCTACAAGGTCCCTTCCAACTATGTTAATCTGTAAAAAAAAAATCTGTAGAGCTATCAAGAGTAGCTGAAGAGTAGCTGAAGAGTATGAAGACTATTCATATCAGCAAGTGTCATAACATACATCATCATCTTTTAATGACCCCATAGTTCCTTGCAGGGTGGAGTCTGGGAAACTGAATGGAGTTGAGTGTTTACTGGCCGGATGCCCTTCCTGTCACCAATGCAGAGTTATATTCAGCAGACATACTGTAATAGCAACATGCCCTGAGAGAGAAATATCTGCCTCTACCTAGGATCGAACTCACAGCCTCCTGATTGTGAGACGAGAGCTCCACCTCTCAGCCACCGCACCACTCTAGTGTCATGACATACCTGAGGTTTCAGGAATACCATTTTTGGCATCTGCACCTTCTTCTAAAGCATTGTGAACTGTAGAGCATTTGATTATCGATCCCAAACCCGAGTGAGAGCACGTTAGTCTTAATCCTGCCTTATTTTCCATCATTTTTTTTTCCAAAATGCACAGCTGTGTTTCTCTTCTGTTTTGGAACACCTGGCTAGAGTTCTGAAAACCAGCAATTAGGGATAAAGATAAATAATCTGAAGCTGGATCCAGATTGAGGCTCCTTTGCCCAGATGCTATTGTACATACCATATTTTTCAGAGTATAAGACGCACCTTTCTGCCCCCCCCCCCCAATTTTATACCCCGAATGTAGCCCCCCCCCCCCCCCCGCCCCCCCCCTTTGGCCTCTGCCTCCCAGCAGTTTACCTCCTTGCATCAAGCAGCAAGAAGAAACAGCCCATTTCAGCTTCAGCACAGCAGAGGTTGATTGTTGGATCGGCCTCCCGACTCTCAGCTGTTTTGCTCTCAGCTGTTTTGCGCGGACCTCTGCTGCTTGCTGCAAGGAGGTAAATAGCGGAAGCAGATTTTTTTTCTTCCTTGTGCTAATCAAGCTAGGCTGAAAACGAAAATGAAAGTAAAGCAGGCTGTTTGCTGTTTGCTGTTTGCTGCAACGAGGCAAAATTGCTGGGAGGCAGAGGCAGATTTCTTTTTCTTCTTTTCCTCACCAAAAAAGGTAGGTGCGTCTTATAGTCCAAAAAATACGATATTATGCTTGATTCAATACATACCTTGATATGTGACCATTCCATATACCGCCATCTTTTCTCATTACACTTAACAAAATTAAGGCATTGGCTTTCTGAATGCCTTGAGCATCTTAATCAATTATGAGCACTGAATTAGAGAAGCTACAATAACTAGATACAAGCAGCAGTCCAAACTTTCTTCTGAACACTGCACAAGTCCTTCATAAATCCTAAAATAAGGCCTGTCATGTTATTGTTGTTAGTTGCGAAGTCATGTCCGACCCATCACGACCCCATGGACAATGTTCCTCCAGGCCTTCCTGTCCTCTACCATCCCCCAGAGACCATTTAAGCTCACGTCTACTGCTTCAGTGACTCCATCCAGCCACCTCGTTCTCTGCCGTCCCCTTCTTCTTTTTCCCTCAATCGTTCCCAGCATTAGGCTCTTCTCCACTGAGTCCTTCCTTCTCATTAGGTGGCCAAAGTATTTGAGTTTTATCTTCAGGATCTGGCCTTCTAAAGAGCAGTCAGGGTTGATCTCCTCTAGGACTGACCGGTTGGATCACTTTGCAGTCCAAGGGACTCGCAGGAGTCTTCTCCAGCACCAGAGTTCAAAGGCCTCAATTCTTTGGCGCTCAGCCTTTCTTATGGTCCAACTTTCACAGCCAGACATTGCAACTGGGAAAATCTTAATATAATTATCCCTTTCTTTGGACAATCTGCATTTTGGAACCTCTTAGGTTCTAGATTTAGCTCTTAAATTAAGTTAAGATTTAATTTAGGTCTTAAATTAAATTTAGGTCTTAAAAAACCAGTTGCAATGTTAGCTACCTCTACTGTACAAATGTATAGATTAGTAATACTAGTTTTCTTGATCTTGGCAACTTTAAGACACATGGATTTCAACTCCCAGAATTTGGGGACTAGAAATCCACACATCTCGAATTTTCCAAGGTTAAGAAACACTGATCTAGATGATTACCTGAGTTTTCACTTGTAGAATGTATGGGTATAAAGGACTCTATGAATTGTCTCATATATCAACCCTCCTTCTGAAGGAATCCATGTTCAGTTCCATTCTAACATTAGAAACTTGAAGGATCTTGTTCTGGAAGAAAAGCATTCTTAGTGATATTTAAAGATGGGCTGCAATTAGAGCCATTGAACATTTTTATTTTATTTCAATGGCTCTAATTGCAGCCCATGTTCATGTGAAAAGATAGCATCCAAAAAACAGAAGGAACAAAATGATTTTAAAACAAACACCAAAGACTTCCTTATTAGGGTTAATACCAGAATGTGTTTTAATACAAAAAAATAAAAAATAAAAATGTATTTGTTCAATTATAGTACCTGGGACCCAAGACACAGAAGGATTTTCAACCCAAAGTTTGACATCTGTGGTTATAAGAGAAGCTACTTTATGTCATGGAAACTTTGCCATAATTCCTACCATTTGGTTCCAAAACAAACTGCCAATAAGCAGCATACTAACAGGAGTAGCATAGCTGCAATGGACTCTTTCTTTCTAGTTTCTGCAAGCCCATCAAAACCTGGCCACAAACTCATCAGTCATTAAAAAAGAAATTATCCAGGTCCATGACAAATTTAGAGTGAAATCTGAAGTCCTGGTAAATGATGATGATTTGATTCTAAATAAACCCAGAGAACAAATGTTATGAAACAAAGGAGTAGATGAAGAATAAATGGGGAAAAAATCAGATCACTTGCATTTAGTTTTTGTTGTGAATTGTTTTATCGTGATTTTCCAATTGGTTTTGGTTTTCCATGTAACAGATAATTTAAAGTGACTGTAGCAACTCATCTAAAATTCACAGTAAACATACAGATGTATGTATCTATAAAAAATAATAATGCAAATGAAGTAAAATCCAGTGATTGAGTTCTTGTTGTTTTTTTAAGAAGTCTTTGAAGTCTGAAAAATAGCTAATATGGACTTGGGTACACAAAAGCCAATTACTGTCTTCACTTCCATGTTTTGGAAAACATGGGTACCACCCAAAAGAAATTCACATTAACTTGTACACGCTAAGAACCACGGTGAGTTCCAACACAGTTTTTTCCCAATATAATAAAACTTAATGCATTCAGTTTAGTAGACCCTGGTAATCATGGACAACATTAACGTCCCTAATTCTTGACTTTAATTGATTGGTTGAATTTGGTTACTTATTTTCTGAGTTTTTACTGTTTTGATTGTTTTCTAATTTTAGAATTGTAAGCTGCCTAGAGTCACTTGGTTGAATGAATGAATGAATGAATGAATGAATGAATGAATGAATGAACGAATGAATACAGGAAGGGAGGGAGGGAGGGAGGGAGGGAGGGAGGAAGGAAGGAAGGAAGGAAGGAAGGAAGGAAGGAAGGAAGGAAGGAAGGAAGGAAGGATACTTCTTCGACCTTGTCCTCATTAGATCAGGGGTTTATCTATTTAACAGTAACAGAGTTGGAAGGGACCTTGGAGGTCATCAAGTCCAACCCCCTGCTCATGCAGGAGACCTGTGCTAGGGATTTGAACTGCCAAACTGCCGACCTTTCTGATTGACAAGCTCAGTGTCTTAGCCACTGAGCCACCTAGTCAATTTAATTATTTAATCAAGATATCACGCACAGTCAGAATAACTAACACAGAGGTGTTAAGTGGCATAAAACCAGACACATCACTAGAAGCTAAAATCATAAGATTACATCGGATTTACTTTGGCTATGTCATGTGTGCAAATTCATTGGAGAAAGTAAGGATGCTAAGAATGGTTAGTGGAAAAAGAAGAAGGAGCAAGAAAAGTACACACAGGTTTGATATCATCAAAATGAACATCCAACAATGGAAAAGATGAACATCCAACAATTGTAAGAAGTTTGACAGGGTGGCATGGAGAGCACTATTCTGAGCTAGGCTTCCTGATATAGTAAAAAGCACACAATTAGTCCCAAAACCCTTTTTTTTATTATTTTAACGGCTGTGGAATTCCATTCATTCACAGCACGTGCTGAATCACCAAGCGTTTATAAATAGTCCAACAGAAGTCTGCCACAGTCCTTTGGATAAGGCTGGTAAACACCCACCTTTATCTTCTTTGACACGCTGCTAAAGACCTAATTGGCAATTATCTTGGCAAGGCCACACGGAAACACAGAGTCAAAAACAGAGCTTCAAAATACAAACCGACACCATCCACAACGTTGCTTCCTGCAAAGACCCACGTGCCTTTGCTCTTCCTTTATGTCTTATGGGAGGGGCCAATCATCTCCAAGCCTTACTCCCGAGTCGTCCCTTTTGTTTTAACTGTTTTTGTCTTCTGGCAGCTCTGCGCATGTGCGCACTAGGAACAGGATCCCCCTGTTCCTCTGCCTCTCTGATATCTGACTCTGGAGGCTCTGCACATAACTCCCAGATGGCCCTGGCCCCATCTCTTCCTCCAATGCAGAGCCCTCGTCCGAACCTTCTCCACACTCCAGGACTGGCCCATGTTCCTCCCCAGGCTCATCACTGTCTGACTGTTGCCAGCTCCGCAGGCTGCTGGAGGACCACAACAAGCACTTGCTTATAAATCCAGGTTGTCAAACTCCCAGCCCACGGGCCAGATGCATCACACACTGGCCATGTCCACACCCAGTTTAGTAAAGTGGAAAAATGTCCCGCTACGTCATGTGAGGCCGTCGTTTGACACCCCTGCTATAAAGTCACCAAGTGTTGGACAAGACTGAATGGTTAAAACAACAATTACTGCACATTGGACCATTTACCATTTATTGATGCTGATGAAATAAATTGACAGATGTCAAGATGGTTTCTGTTCTGCAATGGTACAATTGAAGCATCCCCCTCCCTTTTTTTTTTTAATGCGTGTCATGTATGCAACTGACCAAAAAAAGTGGACCAGGTTTTGATTGCACTGTCCCAGTTGCCATCTTGACTTGTTAATACACCCCTGACAGCATTCCATATACCTGTCTAGCCACCAAACTAAATCCCATCACAGAACCGCCATATTTAATCCTAAAAGCTGAAAAACCAGTTTATTACCCACTTGGAAGGCCGATAGTATGAATCACTACTACAATTATTACTTACTTGTACCTCCAGGTTTTCTTTAAATTGCATTTGAGCAGATCCGACCTCAGCTCCCTTTGCCTGGCAAGGTTTAGGAATGCAATCCTAGTTCAGCTAATCAAATGCTTCACCTGATGCATTTTCTGCCTGAAGGAAGCAGACTGCCTTGAAGAAATATAGGCAATAAGCTTGCACTTATCTTTTGAAATAGGACGTTTAGAACAGGCAGGATTAAGTGCTTTGGTAGAGAAAACAACTGTATCTTTGTTCAGACTTCCATAGCTTCATTCTAAGCTGTTCCTGTCTGTCCTATTTTAAGGTGTGTGTGTGTGTATAAACTTTATATATATAAAGTGTTTTTCTATCGAGGCACCTGGTCTACCCCAGCATGTGAGAGGGAGCATACTGCTTCCCTTTTGCCTTTCAGCTCCAATCCAGGAGCAGTCGCATTCACGACAAACCATTTTATACCAAATTTATATTTTGCTGATAAAGAAATAAAGGGAGACTAGTATAGATCTATTTTTTTTAAAATTTGATTTATATGCCGCCCTTCTCCGGAGACTCAGGGCGGCTTACAGTGCGCTAAGCAATAGCCTTCATACTTTTGTATATTTATACAAAGTCAGCTTATTGCCCCCACAAACTGGGTCCTCATTTCACCTACCTTAGAAAGGATGGAAGGCTGAGTCAACCTTGAGCCTTGGAGAGATTCGAACCAGCAGTAAATTGCAGGCAGCTGTGTTATTAACAGGGTGCTTAGACCACTGTACTATCAAGGCTCTTGATATTTCAAACTATTTAGCTCTCATCAGGAGAACTTGTGGCTCAGAGGTTAATACAACTGCCTAATATGCAGGCAGCCCAAGTTCGAATCCGAGTAAGGGTATGCCTAGCTGATGAAAGCTAAAAAGCTTGAAATAGATCTATACTAGTCTCACTTTATTTCTTTATCAGCAAATATAAATTTGGTATAAAATGGTTTGTCGTGAATGAAACTGCTTGAGGGCTCCTGGATTGGAGCTGAAAGGCGAAAGGGATGCAGTATGTTCTCTCCCATATTGGGGTAGATCAGGTGCTTCGATAGAAAAACACTTTAAAGAGATAAGAGATAGAGATCGAGATCGAGATAGATAGAGATATATATTGCAAACACTACTGAATGCAAAAAACCCATCCCCTTTTTATTAGCTATGCTAAAATGAAGTGTTAGTGAATCAGTGCAAATCAGAGGTGGTATTCAGCCAGTTCATACCAGTTCAGGTGAACCGGTAGCAGAGATCACAGGTGGGCCTGCCCACCTGCCCCAGCTCTATGCTTTCCTATTTAGGCACAGTTTTGAGACTGGGCGCATGTGTGAAAGGTATGTGCATGAGTAAAGCACATGCGTGGATGGCCGGGCTTATGTGTGGAAGGTGCACATGCGCATGAAGCGAGCATGTGCGCACGCGGTGAACCAGTGGCAACAAAATGTAAAACCGACCGCTGGTGCAAATGGTTTTGTAAAGTCTCTTCGAAAGTCAGAAAATTATCAGAGGTTCAAGAAGGATAGGATACTATATTTTTAGCATATTTTTGTAAGTGCTATTTATACTAAATTTATAAAGTTATAAAGAAAAATTTTAACACAGATGGTAACACACAACGTTATTTGGAAACTACAGGAGTAAAATTTTACTTATGTTAGTCTCCCTCATGAAGGTGTGTGTTGACATTGTGTTCCGCATATTAACATTTTTATGTGGCAATGGTGTGGATGCTGTCTCGGACAATCTGTCCACAGTCTCTGCCCAAGCATGAAATACTATTAGATAAATAATTAGATTACTAAATCCTTATTTTGCCGGAGAAAGCTAAGTGTCTTAGCAGTGGTGAAATGTAAAATTTGTTACTACCAGATCTGTGGGCATGGCTTGGTGGTGGAGGTAATGTGACTGGGTGGGCATGGCCAACTTTTTTTTTTTTTACTTTTAAAAGCATTTTTCTACAACCTCTTCAGCCGAAAGTTGAACCATAAGGAAGGCTGAGCGCCAAAGAATGGAGGCCTTTGAACTATGGTGCTGGAGAAGACTCCTGAGAGTCCCTTGGACTGCAAGGCGATCCAACCGGTGAGTCCTGTAGGAGATCAACCTGGACTGCTCTTTAGAAGGCCAGATCCTGAAGATGAAACTCAAATACTTTGGCTACCTAATGAGAAGGAAGGACTCACTGGAGAAGAGCCAAATGCTGGGAACGATTGAGGGCAAAAGAAGAAGGGGACAACAGAGAACGAGGTGGCTGGATGGAGTCACTGAAGCAGTCGGCGTGAGCTTAAATGGTCTCTGGGGGATGGTAGAGGACAGGAAGGCCTGGAGGAAAGTTGTCCATGGGGTTGCGATGGGTCAGATACAACTTCACAACTAACAACAACAACAGGACATAGTAGGAGATTGATTGAGAGGAATTGACCCAGAGCACAGAGATTATTCACAAGAACAGCAACAACAAAAGCTTAGGGAATAAGAATCTCCTCCCAATGCAAACGATACTGAATCCTGCAGTCCATCAAGGGGTGGAGCAAATCTCCAAGGTGTCAAGAGAATGAGTATTTAAAAGTTAGTTTTACATTGATGGAGATAGGAAATACTATAAACAATAGTATTTGCGAGGAATCTGGCAAAGACACTGTCCTCAATGTCACAAAAACAGAGCAAATAAAACTTTTTAAGACTGAGCACTTGAAAAGTCTTCTCCAGAATGTAAAGCAGGAGAAAATATTAAACTCTTGCTAAAAGTGGCTTGGAAATAGCCACTTATTACACGTTTACAGATTAACAGAATTGGAAGGGAACTTGTAGGTCATATATTCCAACCTAAGCAGGAGACCCTACACCATTTCTGACAAATGGCAGTCCAATCTCTTCTTGAAAGTCTCAAGTGATGGAGCTCCCACAACTTCCGAAGGCAACTTCTGTTCCATGGGTTGATTGTTCTCACTGTCAGAAAGTTCCTCCTTATTTCTAGGTTGAATCTCTCCTTGGTCAGTTTCCATCCATTATTCCTTGTCTGGCCTTCAAGTGCTTTGTAAAATAGCTTGACCCCCTCCTCTCTGTGGCAGCCCCTCAAATATTGGAAGACTGCTATCATGTCTCCCCTGGTCCTTCTCTTCTCTTCGCTAGACTAGCCATGCCCAGTTCCTGTAACCGTTCTTCATATGTTTTAGTCTCCAGTCCCTTAATCATCCTGGTTGCTCTTCTCTTCACTCTTTCTAGAGTCTCAACATCTGTTTTACAGTGCAGTGACCAAAACCAGATGCAGTATTCTAAGTGTGGTCTTACTAAGGCTTTATAGAGTGCTATTAGTACCTCACTTGATCTTGTTTGACAAAACTCCCCACTTTGCGATTATTCAGAACTGGTTTTTATCAGGGGTGAAATGCTCCCGGTTTGGACCAGATCGCCCGATCCGGTAGCGATGGCAGCAGGTGGTTCGGAGAACTGGTAGCAAAAATCCCTGCCCCCCACCCCGCCCAGCTGAGCCGCACAATCATCAGAGGCTTTTTTTAATATATTTTTAAAAGCATGTTTTCTACAACCTCTTTGGCCGAAAAAAATGCTTTTAAAAGTAAAAAAAAAGCCTCTGATGATCAGGCAAGTCAGCTGCGATCGTCAGAAGCTTTTGAAAGAAAAACAAGCCTCTGATGATCCCAGCTGAGTTGCCTGATCATCAGAGGCTTTTAAAAACATTTTTTTAAAAACCTCTTCGGCTGAAGAGGTTGTAGAAAAAATGGTTTTAAAAGTAAAAAAAAAAAAAGTTGGCCATGCCCACCCAGTCACATTACCACCACCCCCACTAAGCCACGCCCACAGAACCGGTAGTAACAAATTTTACATTTCACCACTGGTTTTTATCCATAGTGGATGAATGACTCATCCCAGAGACAGCTGAACTTCAAACGGGAAAGTCGCATATGAACTTATTACTGGCCTTCATCCTAAAGAATGAAGGAGAAATGCAAATCGTAGGCCAAACATTCATCACACACCGGTTGCATGTAATATTGTCTGTTTGCGTGGATAACTGACCTCTTCTCATACAATTTCCAACAAATAAAACGAAAATCAATGCAAAGCATCTGGGGACAACTGTGAGCTTCTGCAAGGAAGGACCTCAATCCCCTCCATTTACACACATACACACACACACACAAATCAACCAATTGTTCCTTTCCCGAGAAGCTTCCTTTGTGCTAACAACTGAGCCGTAACATCATAGGCAAGGTAATTTATCTAGATTAAATGGTCAGTAACTGCCGCATTAGAAAAACAATTCACCTCTTATGCTGCCAACCAATTTAGACCAAATGCAAATAAACTGAGATTAGCTACGGCCACTGGCACAATCGAGATGCAAAACAGGCATATTAACTGGAACGTGACACGGTAGCATCGTCGTAAAATCCTGATATATCTCCAAGTGAGAGTGGCTGGTAGATAGAATATCATGATCTAGACTATCATTATCTAAAAGTTTGTGAACTCCCATTGCGGGACAAAGCTAACAGCCACCAGAAACTCACAAAGCTGCTTGATAGATTGCATTTATATCAGGGGTGAAATCCAGAAGGTTCTAACAGGTTCTGGAGAACCGGTAGCGGAAATTTTGAGTAGTTTGGAGAACTGGCAAATGCCACCTTTGGCTGGCCCCAGAGCGGGATGGGAATGGAGATTTTGCAGTATCCTTCCCCCAGGAGTGGGGAGGGAATGGGGATTTTGCAGTATCCTTCCAATGGAGTGGGGTGGGAATGGAGATTTTGCAGTATCCTTCTCCTGGAGTGGGGTGGGAATGGAGATTTTGCAATATCCTTCCCCTGCCATGCCCACTAAACCACGCCCACAGAACCGGTAGGGAAAAATTCTGGATTTCACCCCTGATTTATATGTTATATATACAGTACATACGCTATATGTATATTCTGTGTGTGCATTAATATTAGTTGTATGTTTCAGCTGGAACAGCCAGTCCAGACATCTGCAAAACTATACAAGAAATGAATGAATGGCTTGTGAAGGTTGTGTGAATGGTCAGATTCCAACTCATCAATCAATCAATCAGAAAGATCTGGAAGGGACCTTGGAGGTCTTCCAGTCCAACCCCCTGCCCAGGAGACCCTATACCTGTGATGGCGAACCTATGGTACATGTGCCACAGGTGGCATGCATAGTCATATCAGTGGGCATGGCAGCTCAGGTCCGGCGCACGCCAGCTGATTTTCAGGCCGTCTGGGCCCACCAGAAGTAGGGAAACAGGCTGTTTCCTGCCTCCGGAGGGTTGGGGGGGGGCTGTTTTTCTTTCTCACCTGGCTCCAGATCCTTTCTGGAGAATCCATCTGGGGAGGACAAGAACAGCCTTCCCCACCCCCCACCTGCTCCTAGAGAGGCTCTGGAGGCTGGGGACAGCAAAAAAGTCTCTTCTTCTTCTTCTTCTTCTTCTTCTTCTTCTTCTTCTTCTTCTTCTCTTCTTCTTCTTTCTTCTTCTTCTTCTTCTTCTTCTTCTCCTCCTCCTCTCCTCCTCCTCTCCTTCTCCTTCTCCTTCTCCTCCTCCTCCTCCTCCTTCTCCTCCTTCTTCCATGTTTTCCAACTCCAGCAGAATATTTTGGATTTGGCCACTTGATATTGATTTATATGCCGCCCTTCTCCGGAGACTCAGGGCGGCATACAATTTCTTCTTCTTCTTTCTTCTTCTTCTTCTTCTTCTTCTTCTTCTCTTCTTTTCTCTTCTTCTTCTTCTCTTCTTCTTCTTCTTCTCTTCTTCTTCTTCTTCTTCTTCTTCTTCTCCTCCTCCTCCTCCTCCTCCTCCTCCTTCTTCTCCTTCTCCTTCTTCTGTAGCCCCCTCAGATAACCAGATCATATCCAGAATCCTCTCTGCCCACATCTTGTCTCAATTCCCCTTTGTAGCAAACAGTATATTCTCAGAAAAAAATTACCAACATTCCTCTCTCATGCATTTATAAATGTCAAAGGTAGGAAAGGGTAAGAACACCTCCCGTGCTTAATTTCCATTTTCTTGATTTTTTTTCTTTTTTTTTAAAAAAAAACCCTTTTTGCTCTAGGAATTTGATATGCTCTGTTCTATTTTTGAAGCCGTCCAACCTCCGCAGCCCCATTTCTACCTTAGCTTCCTTATCTATTTATATGCAGAAGGAGAATCTACCTCGAGGCCATTCTTAGACACTTTCAAACAGGTAGAAGACTTCAAAGTAAAAAAAAAAAAGCACTCTGAAAATGCAACCTCAGCTCTTATTTCCCAGAGATTCCCATTGGAGTAATGGTTCTAAGTGGTGGAAATACAAATATATGGCTCGATGCATTAATTAAACGGAAGCTGATGTCCACGCCTCCATTTAATAATGCATTGAATCATCAACACCTCCAACATCTAAAGCAGGGGTGGATTCTACTTACCTTTACTACTGGTTCACAACGGGAGCGTGAACCTGTTGTGGCTCCGTTACCTAAGCCTGTGTCATCGTCAGGAGAGGACTCCGAGAGTGAAGGAGAGGAGTTGGCAAGGCCTCCCTCTCCAGGACCCTCCTCTCTGGCAATGCCTTCAGTGTCCACCGAAGGGCAAGAGATAGGGCCAGGGCCAAGCACGTCCACGCAGCCACAGGTGGACAGTGATGAGGGTAATGAGTCTTGGCTGGATCCTCAGCAGCGTCGCAGAGATAAGCGCACGCAACAGAAGAAAAGGCGTGCCAGAGATTAGGCTGAGTCACTGGACCACACCCCACAGGGTATAAAAGGGGGTGAGGTGGCCATTCAGACTCTGTGACGGACAAAACTAACTACTATCGAATCACATTGCATCTTTGGAATCAACATTATCGGCCTTGTATTTATTTTATGAACTGGACAATTCTTGACTGTGGGTATTTTGTTTATTGAGTAAAAGTTCTTGGCAAGCAGCTACTGGGTTGCTGCCAGGCATCTTATCGGAAGAATTGGTTGTCTGCCAGTTTATTTAACCCCCGGCTGTCTGTTTGTGTGTGTGTGTGAGATGGGGACAGAACAGAACCTTGCATTCTGTGCATGCACAGATAGTCCATTATGACAACTGGGCAGGTTGGTGGAGCCTCCCACCGCTTTTACTACCGGTTCACAAGAACCGGACAGAACCTGGAGCAACCCACCACTCATCTAAAGGGCCCGATGCAGCGAGGAATCTGTCATTCTCCACCCTTACCTCATCTCTAAAAAAAGAGCAGGCTCTAAACAGCAGCACGACAGACATATTAACGGGGAAGATGAAAAATTCTGCATGGAAGATAAAACCTTATCTGTAAAAGAGCTTGAAAAATCTATTGTCTGTTTAATTGAAGATCATTCCGGAGAGCCTCTAATGAATACAAAATCAAATCATTTCTCTCTGACAAGCAATAGATATTTCGTGTTGCAGTCCAATCTGGGGCATGGTTTTTTTTTTTTTTCCTTTCCTCACTCTCTTTCTCTTTTTTTCAAGGACATGGAGACATTTGTAAGTCTCAAATTTTTTATTATAATTTCAGGCTAAGAAAGGAGAATGGACTGCCTGAGTCAATAAAAAAGCCACTCGGGGAAGAGACAAGAAGTCTTAATGAGATCATGGAGAGATTTCTGATTTAAGGAGACGTGTTGGTACGGTTGCAATGCAATAACCATTTTTGCATATCCAATGAAGCTGATTTTCCACATGGAAAAAAAAAAGGAAACTGCTTTCCCTAGCTTTTCTCACCAGTCTAAGAAAATCCAGATTAATTAATATGGGCTACACAATATCAGTAGGGACACAGTGGCTCAGTGGCTAAGATGCTGAGCTTGTCAATTGAAAGGTTGGCAGTTCAGCAGTTCGAATCCCTAGTGCCGCGTAATGGGGTGAGCTCCTGTTACTTGTCCCAGTTTCTGCCAACCTAGCAGTTCGAAAGCACGTAAAAAATGCAAGTAGAAAAACAGGGACCACCTTTGGTGGGAAGGTAACAGCGTTCTGTGCACCTTTGGCATTTAGTCATGCCGGCCACATGACAACGGAGACGTCTTCAGACAGCGCTGGCTCTTCGGCTTTGAAACGGAGATGAGCATGGTCCCCCTAGAGTCAGGAATGGCTAGCACATATGTGCAAGGGGAACCTTTACCTTTACACAACATCAAAATACATTTTCTGAGTAGCGGGGATCTACAAAGGGGAAACTAGTGGTTGTGGCTGTGACATTGTACATGGAGACCCCCCCTCACTGTAACTCGACCTCGGACAAAGAATTCAGAAGGAGGGTTCAAAGGAATTTTCAAGCTGAAGAATTGAGGTAATTTAGTAATTTTGAAGAAATTAAGAAGTAAGGTTGAAGAATTTAGTAATTCAAATATTTTTGAACTAGGTTTATCTCCCCCCATCCTGCCTCCTTTGGTCTATTAAAATTATGTCCAGTCTTATGAATATGTCTAGTCTGATGAAAAGAAGGACCAGGGGTGATATGATAGCAGTGTTCTGATATCTCAGGGGCTACCACAAAGAAGAGGGAGTCAAGCTATTCTCCACAGCACCTGAAGGTAGGACAAGAAGCAACGGGTGGAAACTAATCAAGGAGAGAAGCAACTTAGAACTAAGGAGAAATTTCCTGACAGTTAGAACAATTAATCAGTGGAAAAACAAGCTGTGAATGCTTCAACACTGGAAATTTTTAAGAAGAGGTTGGATAACCATTTGTCTGAAGTGGTGTAGGGTTTCCTACCTAAGCAGCGGGTTGGACTAGAAGACCTCCAAGGTCCCTTCCAACTCTGTTATTACATTCTAAAAAGGAAATAGCCATTATCATTATCATTGATCTAGACCAACGATGGCTAACCTTTTTGCCATCGTGTGCCAAAAGCGGAGGAGCATGGTGGGGTTGCGCATGTGTGTGCCCACACCCATAATTCTATGTGCCCCACCCCGTGGATGTGTGCGTGGCCCCCCTCCGCACTTCCCTCGCTTTTGGCGGCAAGGCGGGCCTGGTAGGCCCGTTTTTCACTCTCCTCAGGCTCTAGAGCCTTTCTAGGAGCCTGGGGAGGACGAAAATGGCCTTCCCCACCCCCCCTGGAGGCCCTCCGGAGGCTGGAAATGGCCTGTTTGCTGACTTCCAGCGGGCCCAGAAGACCCAAAAATCACCTGGCTGGTGCGCGCATGTGTGCCAGAGCTGAGCTCGCGTGCCCACCGATATGGCTCCGCGTGCCACCTGTGGCACATGTGCCATAGGTTCGCCATCACGGATGTAGACATTTATTTTTCTTTTTGGCCTGGGATTATTAAGAAGGGAAGCTCAATTTTCATGTCTTCCAAATACGGGGGAAAAAAAATATTTCCTACATGATTATTTCTTGGAAGGTTTGATGACAGGAGATTAAATTGTCCCTCTTCTTTGATTTGATAAGGCTTGGTGGAATGGTCAAACCGATGCACTGCAATAACAATTGTGTCTTTCTGTCTCTCTCTCTGTCTAAAAACCGTTTCTCTGTAATTGGTTGGGTTTCCAATGTGCCTCAGTCTGTGTCCTTTGCAATATCACCTTCTCTTGACAAATCGTTTTGTTGACAACACATTGTCCCTCATGTTCCACTTTCAGTCACTGCCTCGTTCGGCTTCTGCCTTCTCTCATCTTTGCACACAAGACACATTTTATATTTTTTTTTCCAGCCATGGAGAGAGTGCAAGTTGAGATTAAACACTGTCTTGAAATTTATGGATGAGAATCTCAAGGGACTTCGGCAAATTAAAAGAGTCCAAAGGAGGGTGGATTTGATTTAAATCGAATTAATTTAAATCACAATTTAAATCACTAGTAAAAAGACTTGATTTAAATCAACTCGATTTAAATCATAATTGTTAAAGAGCAACTGTCATCTCTGCTACTCCTTTGACCCACTGTTGACTCACCGATAGTCCCAGTGTTGCAGAATATACAGCCTCATGCTACATAACTAAGCTCCATTTCATGCTGAATAAACTAAATTATTTATGTATCTTAAATAGAAAACTATCTTACGATAGATTTTTACCCCCAAAGTTTTTTATTAAAATAAATTCGATAAAAATCAAAAAAATCCAATTTAAATCAAAAAAATCCGATTTAAATAAAAAAAAATCTGCTTTTTTTTATTTTATTTTTTTTAAAAATCATTGATTTTTATCCACCCTGGTCCAAAGTTGTTTGTTTTAGTGAATGCTGATGAGACGGTAAAAAAATACATTCCAAATTCTAAAAGTGTGGAGATAGAGTAAGCAGAAGAGGGATGAGGTCTCGAGGGAAGGGACAAAAGGGACAAAAACTCCCAAAGACTCTGGGTTGAACTTTGGATAAGTCACAAAAATTAAGAACGGCTTCCTAATTCATGGGATCATAGCTAGCGCTGTCAATATTTTGCTTAAAAGTTAACATTCCTGGGAAAAGTAATTTCATCATTCATATGAAATGAAATTTTCATCATTCATATGAAATTTCATATGAATTTCATATGAAATTTTCATCATTCATATGAAATGAAATTTTCCATCAGTCGGGAAAAAAATCGGATTCTACCCATGGATGTTTTTAATGGTTTAAAATGGTTTGTCAGCCAGGATACTATTTAGTTGTTGCTGTTGTTATTATTGTTGTTATTGTTTTTCAAATATGGTTCTTAAGATCGTTCCAAAATCCAGAGAGAGAGAGATAAATATAAACATAAACATCTTTAAGTCTATGTGTTACCTTTGAAAACAAACTTTCTGAGACGTTTTTTAGAGTAAGTTGCAAAACTGTGCAACAGTCTTCCTCTTCTCTTTATATAGGTGAATTGCTCAACGGTGGACATGTAGTTTTCTACTAGTAAGGAATATATACATTTTTAATTTAAATTAGAAGTTAATGGATATTTTCTGAATGCAAAGAGCCATAAAAGTGGAATGCTCTTTCCTTCCTTCCTTCCTTCCTTCCTACATTCCTTCCTTCCTTCCTTCCTTCCTTCCTTCCTTCCTTCCTTCCTTCCTTCTGCTGGAATAAATATCCATTTAGGTTCAGTTCCAAGTGGGGGGGAAAGACACTGGATTCATGGAAGTCACTTGGAAAGAAGGTTTATTGATGAACAAGATCACATGGCTTGAGATCCTGAACAGACAAAAGGCAGAGATGCTGAGAGTGCCTTGGTTTTATGCCTTCTGTTGGGCTTTGAATTTGAGCTTGTATTCTGATTGGTTGTCAGACTCCCATGGGGCCATGCAGGGGCAACTCTGTAGGCTGTCCCAAGCTTGGTTGAGCCTTGCTGGGTGATGCAATCTCCCCAGGTGCCATGTGGTGAGTTCTGTTGCTAGATGGGTAGAGGGCTATTCCTATCTTGTTGGATCTTGGGTGAAGGCAATTCCTACTATGGTTCTGCCTGAAGGAGGTAGACCTTTGTTATGTAGAGTAGACTTGCCCAGGCCTTAATGGCCCATTGACAAAAGTGGGGGGCTGACTCCCGAGCTCAGTTTTCAACTGTGACAGCCTCCTGCAACCCTCTGCCAGTGAAAATGTTGTGGTCCACCAGCAGCCTGCGGAGCTGGCAGTGGAGTCAGACAGTGAGGAGGCTGGGGAGGACAATGGGCCTGTCCTGGAGTCTGGGGAAGGCCCGGACAAGGGCTCTGTGTCGGAGGCAGAGATGGGGCCAGGGCCATCTGGGAGTGATGCGCAGACTCCGGAGCCTCCAGAGTCAGACAGCAGAGAGGCAGAGGAACAGGAGGAGCCTGTTCCTAATGCACACATGCGCAGAGCTGTCAGAAGGCAAGAGCAGCTAAAGCAAAGGGGACAACTCGGGAGTAAGGCCAGGAGATGATTGGCCCCTCCCATAAGGCTTAAAAGAGCAGCAAAAGCTCTTGGGCTCTTTGTAGGAAAGCAACGTTGCTAAATCTGTTTCTAGTCGGCGTCTCTTGTTTCTGAACTTTGTGGGGCTTTGCCAAGAAAGGCCTTTGGCAGAATGCCAAAGAAGATAAAGGTTTGTGATAAGCCCGAAGGACTTTTTCTGAAGGGCTTGTTTTGGAATTAATTTGGACTAAACTGGGAATGAAGTAATTCTCAGCTGGTATAATAAAATAGGTTTGTTTTGGGACTAATTGTGTCTTGTAATGACTAAATGAGCCTAGGTCACAACAGCTTGGAAGGGCCACCCACGGCCCTCACAAGCTCTCTTTTCAGCTGCGATGGCCTCCTGCAACCCTCTGTCAATGAAAATGGAGCTTGGGAGGGCTGCACATACCTTCTCCTGAGCTCCATTTTTGCTGGCAGAGACACTGTGGGCCAGTCCTTTACTGTTTCCAGGGCGGCCCACAGAGCAGATCTGGCCCCCAGGCCTTGAGTTTGACACCCTGATCAATAGCAATTCAAGACTTTCCTCAATACCTGCATGACGGTACAACTCTTCCATAATACCCCAAAATATTGACCACTGTCTTATAGATAGAAATTCCTCTATTATCATTACATCATCAGTGTTTTTCTTCATCAAATTGTGGATGAACAAAAGCAACACTTGAACCTTGGAAAATGTAGTTTAAAATGTCTCAGTTAATTCAATAAGGGAGTATCTTATCCAGTGGTGAAATCCAAATTTTTTTACTACTGGTTCTGTGGGTGTGGCCTGGTGGGCGTGGCTTGGTGGGCATGGCAGGGGAAGGATACTGCAAAATCTCCATTCCCACCCTACTCCAGGGGAAGGATACTGCAAAATCCCCATTCCCTCCCCACTCTGAGGCCACCCAGAGGTGGTATTTGCCGGTTCTCCAAACTACTCAAAATTTCAGCTACCGGTTCTCTGAACTGCTCAAAATTTCCGCTACCGGTTCTCCAAAACCTATCAGAACTTGCTGGATTTCACCCCTGATCTTATCCAATCAAACTTTATCCGAATCACTTGGTTTTCTTAAAAGATGGATTCATCCATTGAAAGCATCTTAAAACCATCTTTCACTGAAATGTTCCCTTTTATAAGTCAGGTGATTTCTAGCAACCCTGCTAGCATAGAAGAACTAAGCCAGTGTAATGTACCAGAATTTTAGACTTGCTATTTAATTTCTTAAACCCTTTAAAACTTTATTAGAGTGAATTTTTTTCCTATCAGAGAGCAATGCATCATTAATTTCATCTTCGTTTGGAAGATATGTCGTATCGTATTCTGTCAATGATACTTTAAAGCAATGAGCTGCTCTTCCCTGTGCAATGTGTTTTTTGCCATTTGTAAATATTATAGGTTGGATTTAGTGCAAATTAAGCATTTCTAGGCTTCATTGATTTCAGTGGAAATTGAAAGCACATGCTTAAGTTTCCCATGCAGAAATCAATAGGCCATCGGTAGTTAACTTGGGTTGGACTGTGTCATGAAATCCAAGAAAAAAACAGCATTTTATATTACCAAACAACTTAACTTGGGTTTATTAGATGGACTACACTAGGCTTAACATATTCAGGCAGCCCAAGTTTTTTTTCTCTGTTTTTAAATAATTTTTATTTAAAGTTGTAAAAATAATAAAAGATAATAAAAGCAAAATTCAGAAGAGAGAGAGAGAGACAGAGAACACAAAGAATAGAAAGTGCAAGGAAAGAAAGAAAAGAGAGAAAGAAATTAAAGAAAAGAGAAAAAAAGAAATAGTTAAAGAAGTGACTTCTGATCTTCATCACAATATCTATAGACAAGCTAATATTTCTTCCTCCTTACAAAATTGCATCCATAGTCCATGCATTATCCATCTGCAAATCCATAAATTATAAGTTTCAGACCATCTGTCAGCAAAAATTCTATATAGAAATTCCAGAACTTTATCAAATTGTATCTTTTTTTTTAACCTAGGTCAAGCAAAACAGCCTTAGAAACCTTGCACTTGCTTCTAAACATTTTTTGATCCATTCAAATGTTTTAATCTTCCTGTTTTTTCCCCCGTCTCTGAAATTGCTTCAAGGTTTAGCAATCTTATTTTCTACATCCACCATTATCTTGGCTTGTCATTTGTATTTTTAATTTAATTTCCATCTCTTTCTTGTAATCCACAATTTCTTTCTATTATAGTAAATCTGCACTTCTAGATGAACAATGGTGAATTAGCACATCTCTGATTGAGGAGACAGTGATGATGGCAAAGGCCAAAGGACCCCTGAGTAGACAGGGCCCCAAAATATCTCTCAATAAGGAGAGGGTAGGAAATCACCCTCTTGTGCGCAAATGGCAGCTCCTCATGAAGTGATCACAGGATAATAGCTTCCCTTGGGTTTGAGTGCCAGGAGATGTAGTGAATCATCAAACTCTCAGTTGTGATGGAGAAGCCTTTTAAATACACTGAATTTGCTAACATCACTTTCTAATCCCTTTTGGAAATTACTTATTTACAATAACTACATTAAGAATATTAGAGATGCTCCAAATGGCAAGTTTGAAAAGATACTTGGTAAGTTTACCTTTGTCCTTGAACAAAAGAAATATCAACTACAAGCTTTATCACTAAGAAATAGAAACAAATGGCAAAAAGCTAAAGAAGAATTTAATTTAACAATGATGACTTGATTAAGGATCCACAAAAAATTGCTAAAAGAATTAAAAATTGCTAGAGGGAAGAATTAAATTAACAAATGATGCCTTCATGGTAATACCATTTTGTCTAGTATTCCAAATTAACAACAGAGACTTGAGCTTTTATAACAAGGGTCCTCAAACTACAGCCCATGAGCCACATATGGTCCACCGAAGCCATTAATCTGGCCCACACAGGACCACAAGGGCTGCCCACCCATATCACTCTGCCCACCTACTGGCCTCTACCCTTTGGCTGAGAGCAGGGTTTACCTTTGCAAGCCCTGCAGGCTGGAACTGGAAGGTAAGGCCAACAATTTTGGCCTGCAGAGAAGTTCTGGAGGTGGGGGAGGTGAAAAATGGGGAGCGCAGACACCGTGGGAAGCCAGAAAATGTGCTGTTTTAGCCTATCTTTGGCTTCCAGAAGATAGACAGAGGGAGAGAGAGAGAGAGAGAGAGAGAGAGAAGGAGACAAAGACACACAGAGAGAGAGAGAGACAGACAGACAGACAAGAGACACAGAGAGATACTCACCAGAGAGAGACTTGTTGATTGTAAGCTCCTTGGGGCTGAGAAGAATTGCTGCAAAACTGAGTTTCCTGAAGTGGACCACTAGACTCCTAAACAACTGGAAAAAACAATCTAGTAAAAAGAAAAGTCAACCAAAAGAGCAACTTGCAAACAAAAGCAAATAAAACACCCCAGGAGCAAAACAAATTAAAGTTTAATTTGTGTGCATTGTTTAATGGACTGTTAAATAGGCCACACCCATCTAGGCACATGACCACCTAGACATGCCCATCCAGTCCCATGACCACCTAGACACACCCACCCAGCCAGTCCAGGCCCCCAACAATCTGAGGGACCATGAATTGGCCCCCTGTTTAAAAAGTTTGAGGACCCCTGTTATAATGTCAAAAATTAGACCTGAGAGGAAACTAAAGACTTTAGGCGGGGGGGAGGGATTTGTTTTTGAATTGGATTTTACAAACTGACAGATAAGAATGTGAAATATAAATCATTCTGAGAGACTTTTTAAAGAATGGAGACAGAGACTTGTAACTACAATGGCAGAAGTAATCTTTACTTCTATGAATCAGTGGTTCCTCCCAGTTCGGCCGAGCCAGTAGCGGTGACGATATGACATCACTGAACCAGTTCTCTTTGTTCAGGAGCTGGGCCCTGCCTCCCGCCCCCCCCCATTATTCTTACCTTTTATTTGGCTCCGCCCACAATCTATTCGCTGCCTCCCAGTCCCAGCTGATCGGCTAGAAGGAAAAAAACTGTTTAAACTCTTGCCGCGGGCTTCAAAGGGCCGCCCCTACAGCTGATCAGTGTTAAAAGGCAGTGTGATGGTAGACCAATGTGCTTGAAAAACAAATGGGTAGACGGGTGCCTCCAAAAACAAATGGGTAGACCCATGTCTCCAAAAACAAATGAGTAGACGCGTGCCTCCAAAAACAAATGAGTAGACCGGTGCCTCCAAAAACAAATGGGTAGACGTGCCTCCAAAAACAAATGAGTAGACCGGTGCCTCCAAAAACAAATGGGTAGACCGGTGCCTCCAAGAACAAATGAGTAGACCGGTGCCTCCAAAAACAAATGGGTAGATCGGTGCCTCCAAAAACAAATGGGTAGACCTGTGTCTCCAAAAACAAATGAGTAGACGGTGCCTCCAAAAACAAATGGGTAGACCGGTGCCTCCAAAAACAAATGGGTAGACCGGTGCCTCCAAAAACAAATGAGTAGACCGGTGCCTCCAAAAACAAATGGGTAGACCGTGCCTCCAAAAACAAATGAGTAGACGGGTGCCTCCAAAAACAAATGAGTAGACCGGTGCCTCCAAAAACACAAATGGGTAGACCGGTGCCTTAAAAACAAATGAGTAGACCGTAACGCTCCAAGAAAAAATGGGTAGACCAGTACAGCTCTGCAAGCAGTTAAAAGCCTGGTAGACCAGTACCTCTGCTATATCCTAAAGAATTGTCACATGACCATCAAGCCACGCCCACAAAATAAGCCACGCTCACAGAACCGGTAGTAAAAAAATTTAGAACCCACCCCTGCTATGAATGTATTATTTACAAAGGAAGAAAATAAAGTTGTCAAGACAATTCCTTTGAAAGACCTATAGGATGAAGAGTTTAAGTAAGCCCATGCAGATTTATGCATAAAATTCAAGACAAAATTCATGAATTCATAATTGGCCTCAATTGGCTTCAAGCAAAAAAACACATGGTGTCACTGAACATCAAGTTCTGTTTGCACAGCCTTTAGAGACAGCATATAATATGTCACATTTTTGTCACAATCAATCAGATCTATAGTGCCGTGTTCACTTTTAACAAAGTTTCTGCATTATAGAGTAAAACACTTTCCTAATTACTGAATGGTTTCCTGAAAGAAATAAATTGCAATTGTCTAAAACAGTATTACTGTTATTTCTTAGTGTGAGTAGCAATGGATGTTTAGGTTAAAGGAGGGGTATATATAAAATGAGTGAGTGGCGCAGTGGCCTAGAGGTGAATCTCCTGCCTCCCATTTGGAAGCTTGAGAGTTCAATTCTAGGCAGCGGCAGATGTTTCTCTATCAGGGCACAAAGAGAAAATATCTGCTCAGAACTCTGCATTAGGTGTCAGGAAGGGCATACGGCCAGTAAATGCTCAGCTCCACTCAGGTCCCTTGACTCCATCCCATTAATCTGCTGTGGCAAAGAAGCTCTAGAACAAGATACAGGGTAAATTTTCTAGTATATAAACTATTTCTTCAACTTGGAAAGGCCAATCCAAAGAGAACAATCTGATAGGCATAAACAGTTAAATTTACTTAGACAATTCTGGTTAAACTGCCTGCTCAGTTAGAAAAACAAGGTGCTTTCTCAGAATTCAATAAAAATTGCTTCACATATGTTTTTTATGCAGTTTTCATAATATGGAAGAAGCTTGCTAGTGCCTTCCTTCCGTGTGCTCTTGGACTGGGTAATCGTGACTGTAGAAATCCCTGGAAATCTCCAACCCCAATCTAGCTACATCTGGTCCTTCTTAGTTTATTACTAGGTTGACTCAGCCTTCCATCCTTCCGAGGTCGGTAAAATGAGGACCCAGATTGTTGGGGACAAAAGGCTGACTCTGTAAACCGCTTAGAGAAGGCTGTAAAAGCACTGTGAAGCGGTATATAAATCTAAGTGCTATTGCTAGTGCTATTATCCTGCTGTCATTTGCTGGATGGAAATTAAATAAAGGTTCCCCTCGCACATATGTGTTAATCATTTCTGGCTCTAGGGGGCGTTGCTCATCTCTGTTTCAAAGCCGAGGAGCCAGCGCTGTCCGAAGTCATCTTCGTGGTCATGTGGCCGGCATGACTAAATGCCAAAGGTGGTCCCTATTTTTCTACTTGCACTTTTTACATGCTTTCGAACTACTAGGTTGACAGAAGCTGGGACAAGTAACGGGAGCTCACCCCGTTACGCGGCATTAGGGATTCGAACCGCTGAACTGCCGACCTTTCGATCGACAAACTCAGCGTCTTAGCCACTGAGCCACACCCATCCAAATCCAGGGAAACGGTAGGGCTATCTCCATTTCATTATTTCCTATACCACTTTTATTAAACAAAACATATAAATAAGACAGCAAGGGAAGGTTGAAGATTGCCATTGCCTTCCATATCTGTATTTATAATATGCTTCAATGGTACTGGAAAAAAAAAACCTAATTTCCATATGGTTTTTAATTCATATTTCATTTGAAGACTATGCTATTCTAGTTCCATACAACCTATTCCAATTTTAATACTCATAGAATCCACAATGACAACATGTTAGAGAATGAACAATACTATATGTCAGGAACTAAGTAGGAAGGGACATTTATATAAAATCAATATGTATGCCGAATACCAAAGTGTAAAGATTATATAGTAGCTTATCCACACAGTAAGTTGCCACTTTATAAAGCCCAATTCCATTCATAGCCGTTTCTTTTTAAAACTTCTGCGTGTTGGTTATTTCTTAAAATATCAAAGAAACTGCATGGCGCTAATCCAAATTGCATATCTGTCTTTTAAGGCAGTTTAACCACAGATCAAAAGAGCATTTGAGCAATATTTTAAAGGGGCAGGAGGGGGGAGTGATAGATTTTAAAACAATTGAAGAATATTAAGTTTCTGGCATTTGTAATGAACTCTGATATATTCTATAGGAATGTTTTGTTCTGAACAGATTGTAACACATACTATTGTTAGTAATGCAGAAATCCAGGATTACATTAGTATGACATCTCTGCTATCTTACAATCGGTAAACAACTTCATACAATATATTAAAATTAGCCAAGCTTTAAATTGGCCAACAGAAATGGACATGTTTGTTGCCTGAAGCCATGGGGGGGGGAACTTCCACTAATACATTCTAAAATAATTCAGTAGATTATTAAGGATGAAGCTCTAGGCAACCGATTGATAGATGCAGTTCTGACCTTCAAAGTGAATCAATTAATGTCTATCAGATATGCAAAAAAAACCCAAAAAACAATCAGAAAATCCATGTTCTAGAAAGCAAGATGAAGGGGAAAAAAAAACAAATAAAGAAATACAGACAATTTCAGCACTATATTCATGTGTTAACAGTATTTATAATCTACCCCAATCAATGCAGACACTGGACAATGAATAATATAGTTCAAATTATGCAAAATATGTACTTGTGTAATTTCTATTTGACTCTTTCTAATTTTTTAAGCCCTGCATATCTCTCTAGTGGTATTTCCACAGTGTTTTCTCTCTCTCTTTCTCTCTCTCTCTCTCTCATTCTCTCTCTCTTTTTCTCTCTCTCTTTCATTCTTTCTCTTTTTTCTCTCTGTCTCTCTTTCTCTCGCTGTTTCTCTCTGTCTTTCTCTGTCTCTCTGTCTTTCTTTTTTCTCTCTCTTTCTCTCTTTTTCTCTATCTCTTTCTTTCTCTCTTTCTCTCTCTGTCTCTGTGTGTCTTTCTGTGTGTGTCTTTCTCTGTCTCTCTTTTTCTGTTTTTCTCTCTCTCTCTCTTGCCGTCTCTCTCTCTGTCTCTCTGTGTCTCTGTGTCTCTGTGTCTTTCTTTTTCTTTCTCTCCGCCTCTCTCTCTCTGTCTCTTTCTGTTTCTCTTTTTCTGTCTCTCTCTCACCGTTCTCTCTGTGTGTCTCTTTGTCTCTCTCTCTGTCTTTCTTTTTCTTTCTCTCTGTCTCTGTCTCTGTCTCTGTCTCTGTCTCTCTGTCTCTCTGTCTCTCTGTCTCTCTCTCTCTTGCAACTACTGCTTCAACTGAGCTTCCTGCTACAAAATGGCTACCATATGATCCCAACCTGATCAATAGACATAAACCCCGCTTTTCTATTCTCAAAAATCCACACTGGTATTTTAAAGATTCAGAATTGTTTTTTAACTGCTAACATTTGTTATGATTTATTTCTAAGTTATTATCTTATGTAGCTCATTATATTTGGCAGGAGTTTTTTTAAAAAACTGAAGAAGAAAAATTCACATTTTCTGACAAACTAGCACCCTGCCAAATCAATGATATAACAAATAGCTTGATGTGATTCTACTGAAATGGAAATGCCAAATGTAAGAATTTGGAAAACCTGAGATGCCATAATTGATGGAACAGTAAGGAAAGAGCTGTGTTATGGGTCTAAATATGGGCATGGCTATTTATAGAAAATAATGTTGGTCTGCAAGGGAGCTGTCATGTTTCAACTGATGCCCTAATTAAATCATGAGCCTCAAGCCAAGCTTCAAAAGAAATCCAATTTTTTATTAGGAGCTTCGTGTCAGCACAGACCAAGTGAAGCTAACTCTGACCTCACTTAATTTGCATCCCGGCTCTGACCCTGTTTTTTTTTTTCCCTTTCCCCTAAGGTATGTCATCAGTCATATTCTCCAATGAAGCAATTTCGCAGGTTGTAGACGTCCCTCCCTCCGGCCACTGTAGGTCTGCGCAGAGATGACCTTGACGTGTCTGGCTGGAATGTGCTTTATTTTTTTACTGAAGTGCAAGTTCCTCAATGCAGTTGCGATGTTCGATTCCCCATCCCCCTGCCTATGGCAACTCGAGAGCAGGTGAGGAATGCTTCGCGAGTTGACATTTTAGTACTGTATTGAAGGCAAATTTTTGTCCATATAAAGCAGTTTTTAGGGTATGTTTATCAAAATTTTAGGCAACCTTTCGTAAAAGTTTAAGTTCATCATGCTGTTCTGTCCCCTCCCACGAGTGGCCTTGCAGAAACTCAAATAGCGCGGCAGTAACAAATGCAGGCTAGAGAGATTGAAGCTGGCCCTTTAATAAACAGTTCTCTTTTAAAAGTATATCAGTTGAGTAGTTACCGGCAATGTTCCAAAGGTATATCAGTTCAGTAATTACCGGGCAATGTTCCAGAGGTCTTGGCAGACGGCCAGCAGGCTAATGCAGAAATGCAGACTCCTTTTCAAAACTCAAAATTAGCAGTTCTAAACTCCACTACATCCAAAACGCCAACAAATTGTTCACCACGCCTTTCCGGCCCAGCCACACCCCTTTTATACTTTGTAGGGTGTGGCCCTACATCTCCTGACCACACCTCTTGGGACGTGGCAATAGCTGTTCTCTACAACATCTCCTACGTCTCTCTCTTGCATCCAATACAACATCTCCTACGTCTCTCTCTTGCCTCGTTACCGGCCTCTGTTTCCTCCTCAATTTGGCTGGGGTCCAGAGGCACATCAGCAACTGTCAGTTCTTGCTGACTCACCAGTGAAGACGGCCCCTCCAGCACATAGCTTGTGCCAGCTTCCTCCATATCATCCTCCGACTCAGCATGCGAAGATAAATCAGCCTCCGGGGCCGGAGTCACAACACATGCCCTATATCTGTTAGATGAATTCATTGCTGATCTGAAACTCCGTTTAGTACTCAACAACAGATCCTTATCTCATTGGAATCGATATCACTGGGTTAATCTTTTGGCCAGAATTTTTCAACATTTTTTATTTAAAATTTAATGGAGAGCTGGAGAGAATGTTTATCAAACAGCTTCTAATACTGATGGCTATTTATTACCTCCTGTATTAGCAGAAGGACACCTTCACTTCTGTTTACCCGAAAGCAATAATGAAAGGTCTTAAGCTTGAGGAAGGCAAAACATCCCAAGAGTAAAAAGCAGTTTAGCAGCAAAATTAACTACCAAGGGATGCAATGAGATCCCCTTTGTTAGATATACAGTTGGGTCAGGATGCTTTAAACTGAATTCTTAATATTGAGGTCATTAGTGTTAGGTCACTAGATTTTGATTTGGTGGCCTAAATCAGGGGTCCCCAACTCCTGGTCCATGTACTGACATCAGGCCGCAGCATGCCAGAAGCCATGGAAACAAGCAAAGCCCCATCCACAGGATACAGGCAGAAATATGAAACCATGCCCCCTCCAGACCACACAAAAATCTCTCTACATGGAACCAGACCATGGTGCCCAAAAGGTGCCTCTCAAAGCATCCAATCTCCGGACTGACACCAAAGGAAAACGTCACACCTGTGAGGTAACAAACTGAGTTTATTCAGCCGGACTCTGGCACACAATGAGGTCATGCAGCAGCAATACAGTCAGTAAGCAAGTCTGTTAGCAAAGTCTGTTTGATGCAAACCCAGCTGATTGTTGGGCTGGAACAGCTGTGCCTCGAGCTGCCATGCCTCCATGCCTCGCAGTTGATCCACTGCTACCCCTGCTGTTGCTGAGGTTGCTGAGCCAAATGTGGCTAGATATGGATGTCCTCACCATGTCTCCCCGCCGCACAGCTGGGTTGTCTCTGTTGCTGCTGCAACTGTCCCGACACCTCCCCCCAATCACTGGTGCTCCATGGTCACTGTAATGGTGATCCAGACACCCACCGTCACCCGTGCTCCTCCCCGCCCCACTGTAGCAAGCCCAGGATGTGACTTGACCCTGGCACCAGGCCACAGCATGCCAGAAACCATGCAAACAAGCAAAGCCCCATCCACGGGATGCAGGCAGAACATGAAACCATGTCCCTTCTAGTCCATGGAAAAATCTCTCTCCATGGAACCAGACCCTGGTGCCCAAAAGTTTGGCAGCCACTGGCCTAAATAACCCCTTTCAACTCTGGGATCAGGAGTGAAATCAAGCAGGTTCTAACAGGTTCTGGAGAACTGGTAGCAGAAATTTTGAGTAATTCGGAGAACCGGCAAATACCACCTCTGGCTGACCCCAGAGTGGTGGGAATGGAGATTTTGCAATATCCTTCCCCTGGAGTGGGGTGAGAATGGAGATTTTGCAATATCCTTCCCCTGCCATGCTTACCAAACCACGCCCACAGAACCAGTAGGGAAAAATTTTGGATTTCACCCCTGTCTGGGATGCGCTGGTTTGATTATTTTATTTTTGAGATAAAGCAACCAAATGAACTTGAAAGGTCTAAATATGAGCTCCAATAATCATAATATGTCCTTCTACATCAGTTTTGTCTGCTAATGGAAGCAACTAGATGTATGGGTTGATACTTCCACCAGCCCAAATGTGAGCCCCTCAAAATAAAAGAACAAAGGAGCAAAGGAACCACTTGTGATAGTTCTCCCATCTATACCTTAAGCCCTGCTCTATCAAAGAGTTTTGGTTCCACCAAGAATGCATACAAATCACAGCCTTTCATAGAAGAATATTTGGAGGGTTTATGTCCACACTTTGATCCTTTCCATCTTCTTTATCCATTGTTCTCCTCTTCTTGCCAAATGCTGCAATTCTTTCACGTCCAAAGAACACGAGTTTCTACTTCCTCATCATTTCTTCAAGCAAGCAGACAACTTCTTCATTTAGATCAGGACAAACTATTGTCCTGTTAAACTATTATTGGCACTCTTAGAAATTGGTTCCAAATCTGTGGTTTAAACATATGTATTGTTCTAGAATCTTCCAGGAAGTGTCAAGTTTTCACAGCCATGGAAACACATGTGTTTTAACTATTTTGATTTTAATGTCATTGAAACAGAGGTGGATTCAGCCGGTTCAGCCCAGTTCGGGTGAATCGGTAGTGGCGACATGCAGGTGGGCAATCCTGTCCTATATCACTGTGTTTTTTATGCCGCATGTATGTGCAAATGGCGTGCATGAGCAAATTGCCCTGTTGTTTGATGTTGCAGGCATGTGTGGATGGCGCACGTGAGCGAATTGCCGTGTTTTGTGACACCACACGCATGCACGGATGGCGGGCTCTCACATTTCTGGTGCTGAGCGAACCGGTTGCTACAGTATGTAAAGCCCTCCTCTGCATTGAAACAACTTAATCCTTCATTCTTAGCTGAGTTTGTCAATGCCTTTCTCTCCGGTATAAATTTTTGTTTATTTCTCTGGCGCTCCATTTGTCTTAATCTATTCTTGGGTCCATACAGGGGAAAAGATCACCCACTCTTCTCGTGTCTTCATTTGCAACCACTGTAAGTTTTACTAAGGACCTTGTTGGCATTTCTTGTGCTTTCTTCATATTTAATTCAAGCTGTATTTTCACTTTCTTTTTTACTTTCATAATGAGCCTCTTTTGAACCTTCAGCTACCAAAGAGTTGTCATCTACACACCTCAAACTATTGATATTTTTATTCTAGCTGTTATAATTAAAAACTATTGGGAGGGGGAGAATCCCATATATCATTGTCTTACTCCCTTTCCTATTCTGAAGTGCTCTGTTTCTCAAAATTCAGTTTTTAATGTTAACTTTCTGTACAGTGTAAAGTTTCCTCAGAAGATTAACCCAGTGTTCTGCTACACACATTAACTTTAATGGGTTCCACATACTGACGTGATCCCCATGGTCTTAAACAGAGCTAATCACTATAGCCGAGATAAACTTTCTTGTTTCCTCCTGCTCTCTCCATGATCCGTTTTATGTCAGATATTTGATCTCATCTCCATCTGCCTGTTCATTTAGCATCACTTCCATTTGGCTCAAGGTTCATTTGGCTCAAAATAACTTTTGTCTAACTACTCTTTCTACAATTATCTTTTTTCTTCTTTTATGGTAAAAGTTTCAGGAACTTACTTTGTGACTTCTGAATCTCACCCATACAACATGACCACCCAAACAACATGAGAGAAAATTTTTAAAATCACATTGAAAAATGACCACCATATGCCTCAAATTCTACTCGACTTGACTCAACTCTACTCTACTCTATTCTATTCTTTTCTATGCCATGCCATGCCATGCCATGCCATGCCATGCCATGCCATGCCATGCCATGCCATTCTTCAATTCCATTCCATTCCAGTGTTCATGACTGAATGAACATATATGTTCTGCCCAGAATTGAATATAAATTTACTGCATTAACACTTCCAGTACATGAAGTGGAACTCACTTAAATTTTGCATTTTAGTCTTTTGTAATGTAGTTCACCAAATGGGGAAATAATTGCATCTTAGAAAAAAAAAATACAAATCTGAATTGATTAATAAATTAAAATCTATTGCATTAGGAAAAGTATACGGGTAAATGTGGTCTTTTTAATGCATCTTTTAAATTGCAAACTAAATAAAAATGAACGATATTTCTCTTTTTATAAACAATACCCGATGATCAAATCAATGAAGGATTTGAACAAAGAAGTAGCAAGTGCTTTGTTCAGGAATCCTTAGCTCTTTCTAAAAACATAATACTCTTTTAATTCTTCATCTTTAAGAGAAAGCAACTGTGTCTCTCTAAGTGTTATTCTTCCTTTCTGAATATTCTGTTATTTTAATTGCCTGAAATGATACAACAGCATATTGATCTGAAACCTGAATTATTTTTGTTGGGGATTTTACCAGAAACTTACAGTAAAGAAAATGTATATTTGATAATTCATGTAATAACTGCAGCACAAAATTGGAAAAATGAAGAGATCCCTATGGATGAGAATGTAATTAGGAAAATATTAGAATGTGCAAAAATGAATAAGTTAACACTTGAAATTAAAGAAAAGGAACAATTTGATTACTATACCATATGGGAACTATTTTATCAATGGTTAGAGAATAAATATGAAAAACGGAAAAAAGCAGAGGAGTGAAATAGAGAAAATGTTTTAATCAAGTTAAATAAGTTAAGAAGAGGATTGCTATAGTATTAGGTATGGTATATATTAAGTATTAAGTTAAGAATAGATAAAATAATAAACATGACTGTAAATTGTAATTGTTACTGTATAAAATATTTGCACAAAACATTTGTACCTAGACGACACACTGTTTAATGGAAGATGATGTTTGAATCAAAATAAAATACAAAATTTGTAAAAAAAATAAAAAATAAAAAATAAATTGCAAACTAAATAAAAATGAACAATTTTTTTCATTTTATAAGCAATACCTGATGATCAAATCAACGAAGGATTTGAACAGAGAAGTAGCAAGTGCTTTGTTCAGGAATCCTTAGCTGTTTCTAAAAAATATAAGACTCTTTTACTTCTTCATCTTTACGAGAAAGCAATTGTATCTCTCTAAGTGTTATTCTTCCTTTCTGAATATTCTGTTATTTTAATTGCCAGAGATTCTGGGCCTTTTCCATACAGCTTTCTTATTCAGCTAAATAAAAGCTTTCTCGGTTGACTGAGGAATTGAGGTGGTTTTATTCTATACTGAACTCCAGTGTGGTAGCGACAGCTTTAAATTATTTCTTTACAGTGACTTATTATAAAGTTATTTCCTTCAACAAGCCTGAGGATAAGGGAGTTTATCCTTCAAATGAGACCAGGTGAGAAGTAATCTCAAAGCTCCCACAAGCCTTCGGGAGTGAAGAGAGATTCTGACCGTTTGGGTCATTATTTATTTCTGTTCTTCTGGACCGAGTATTATGGCCCTTTTAAAACTGAAAAGCTGGGAAATCTCAAAAGCGCTCAGCACTTAAACCATCAATCTGTATACAGGCAGTCCTTGATTTATGACAATAAGGTAAAGGTAAAGGTTCCCATCACACATATGTGCTAGTCGTTCCCAACTCTAGGGGGCGGTGCTCATCTCCGTTTCAAAGCCAAAGAGCCAGCGGTGTCTGAAGATGTCTCCGTGGTCATGTGGCTGGCATGACTCAATGCCAAAGGCGCATGGAACGCTGTTACCTTCCCACCAATAGGTCCATATTTTTCTACTTGCATTTTTTACGTGCTTTCGAACTGCTAGGTTGGCAGGAGCTGGGACAAGTAACGGGAGCTCACCCCATTACGCGGCACTAGGGATGACCATAATTGAGCCCAAAATTTCTGTTGTTAAATGAAACATTTCTTAAGTGAATTTTAACAACCTTTCTTGCCACAGTTGTTAAGTGAATCATTGCGGTTAAGTTAATAACTTGGTATTTAAGTGAATCTGGCTTCCCCGTTGACTTTGTTCATCAGAAGATCACAAAAGTTGATCACATGACCCTGGGACACTGCAGCTGTCCTAAATATGTTGCCAAACATCCATATTTTGATTGTGTGCCACAATGGTTGTAAGTGTGGAAAATGGTCATAAGTCACTTTTTTTCAGTGCGGTGGTAACTTTGAATGGTCACTAAATGAATTGTTGTAACCTGTATATTTAAAAGAACAAGAAACATAAAGTGTGTGAAGGTTTTCAATTTTAATATAGCTCTCCCCAAATCATCACAATTCTTTCTAGTTTTATATATTGCCTCCCACCGGCCAGTTCGCTCCCACAGAGAGAGCCTCCTCAGGGTGCCGTCGGCCAGACAATGTCGGCTGGCGACCCCCAGGGGGAGAGCCTTCTCTGTGGTGGCACCTACCCTCTGGAACAATCTACCCCCAGAGATACGAGTGATCCCAGACCTCCGGACTTTTCGTCGGGCCCTTAAAACCTATTTTTTTCAGTTAGCCGGGCTGTCCTGATTTTATGGTTGGTTTTTAAAATTTGATATTGATTTTAATTGAAATGTTTTAAATTATGGGCCAAACTTTATTTAATTATTTTAAATCTATTTTAACTTTTGTGTACAAATGTTTTATTTTGGCTGTTCACCGCCCTGAGTCCGAAAGGAGAAGGGCGGTATAGAAATCTGGAATAAATAAATAAATAAATAAATAAATAAATAAATAAATAAATAAATATTGTGCAGGCAGTTTAATAGAAATTAACCATTTCCACTAAAGGAGAACCCGTGAAATTGCTTCGTTGGAGAATGTGACTGATGACTCACCTTGGGGGGAGAAGGGAAACAGGGTCAGAGCTGGAACATATATTATGTGGGGTCAGAATTGGCTTCACTTGGAATGTGCCGACATGAAGCTCCTAATAAATAACTGAATTTCTTTTGAAGCTTGGCTCGAGGCTCATGAGGTGATAACCCTGACAAATTGCTCTAACTATTAGGAAATTTCTCCTTAGTTTTAGCTTGCTTCTCTCCTTGATTAGTTTCCACCCATTGCTTCTTGTCCTGCCCTCAGGTACTTTGGAGAATAGCTTGGCTCCCTCTTCTTTGTGGCAGCCTCTGAGATATTGGAAGACTGCTATCATGTCTTCCCTAGTCCTTCTTTTCATTAAACTAGACATACCCAGTTCCTGCAACTGTTCTTCATATGTTTTAACCTCCAGTCCCCTAATCATCTTTGTTGCTCTTCTCTGCACTCTTTCTAGAGTCTCCACATCTTTTTTACCTCATGGCGACCAAAACTGGATGCAAATTTAAACTTAATTTACCCTGATAAATTTCACAAGTTCAGCTGAAGAATCATCTGTCAACCAGCCTTAAAAAAGTAGCTGCGCTCTGCACTTATTTATTTAAAAAGGCATTTAATTGCCACGGGTATTGAGTTAGATGGTTCCGCTGGCTTGCGGTAAATTATTGTTCAAAGCCATTTTAGCAATGGCTTTGACTTTTATCCACTGAATTATTGTACTACAGTAGTAGACTGTATCTTTAAAGATTCAGGATAGATCTTGCCAGATATTTAATGCATGCTTAACCTTTACTTAATTCATTGAGGGTTTAAATGAGAAGAGGTTTATGCTGTAAATGTCACTTACATTGTAGGAAATTCCCTTGCAAAGGCTGAACATTTATAGTTTACAAAATATTGGATGCAATTCAAGTAAACATCAACATAGCACTCCTTAAAACGTAGATCAATGCCAGCCCTTTCTTAGGCCAACAAGCAGTAACTTTTATATTGATTCCATATCAAACAATACTATATATACACAATTCAAATAAGACACAGGTTGAATTACAGCCAGAGAATAGGAGCTTAAGAGATGGCGACATGTCATCCATCTTGTCTGAATTAGATAGAAGATCATCAGGAATAACAAGGTAGGGAACTGTGGGGTGGGGAAATCCCAAAAGAAGACAATGACAAACCACTTCTGTAGGTTTTTGTCAAGAAACCTACATGGACATACCTATGAAGCAGTGGTGGGATGCGCTGTTTCTCCTCCAGGGTTTCACCTCCGCATTATTACGCCCCAGCACTTTGGGCCATGGCCCCTCCATCCCAGTCCCTTCGCTGCGGCCCATTCATCGAAGTACAGTTCGCATCAGGCTTTTGGGTGCCCAGGACAGTTCACAGCCAGCCAATCAGTGCAGGGGCTCGGGGGCTTTGGGAGTAGAGCGGGAGCTGCAATCCCAAATCTCGGCCACCTCGGGAAGCTCCGAAATGAACTGCAGCTCCCATTCTACTCCCAAAGCCCCCGAGCCCCTACACCGATTAGCTGGCTGCGAACTGTCCTGGGTGCCCAAAAACCTGATATGAACCATACTTCAACGAATGGGCCGCAGCGAAAGGATTGGGACGGCGGGGCCATGGCTCAAAATGCTGGGGTGTAATAACACAGAGGCGAAACCCCGGAGGAGAAAAATGCAGAGCCAAGGGTTCAAGCCAAAAAGTCCCATTCCATGCTGAGGGATAGGAAGGGAGGGGGGAATAGGGAGATAGCTGGGATTTTGTAGCCAAAACAAAATAGATTCCCCTGAGAATCAAGGACATTCCAACAGTGACTGAAAAGAGGAGGAGTGACGTTTTCAAGCAACGGGACAGCACCTTGATTGGACCATGTGACTAATTGTTTGGGAAAAGGGGGGGGAAACGTTTACTTTTAATTAGCTGAAAACTGTGGGAACCTCTAGAGTCGGTTTTCATCAGTTTGTGCCGATATGATATATACAATAAACTTGTTTGTTGAGGAACCTGCTTGCCTCAGAGCTCTGTTTGCTATGGGTGTATTACTTGGAACCCTGACACTAAATATACTCAGAGCTTTAACCATTCCTCATAAAGCTTGGTTTTTAGAACCTTCATCATTTTGATAGCTCTCTTGAACTTGTTCCAGTTTGTCCCTGCCCTGTGAATCAAGTGCTCTAAATGATCAGGGTAGGGTACAAGTGAAAGCTGTGATCTGGACCATAAATCATTGTCAGTTTCCCCCAAGATACCAGTGCCCTTTTTATCAGCTGCACTATAGTGTTTGCTTATGTTTTACAAGAATACCCATCACAATTGAGGCAGCAGCAATAACAATAGGAAGAAAAGGGGTTAGACTTTTCTCCCCACTCAAGGATAGATTATGTTGAACCATATTTTTCAGAGTATAAGATGCACCTTAGTTTTTGGGGAGGAAAATAAGAAAAAAGCTGATTGGTGGATGGATCGGACTCCTGGAATACCCCCAATCAGCTGTTCCTAGAGGTGAATTTTAGCAACAGGTTCCTTGGTTGTGAGCTCTGTGCCTTGCTTTGTTTTGCTTTTTATTTCTGCCTCTGAAACTTCTGAAACTCCGTTTCAGAAAAAACTTTTTTTCCTGCCTCTGAAAGCCTCCAAAACGGAGCTTCAGAAAAAAAGCTTTGGAGGCTTTTTTTTCTGAAGTTCCGTTTCGGAGGCTTTTTTTCTGAAGTTTCATTTCTGAGGCCTTTTTTCCAAAGCTTCATTTCTGAGGCTTTTTTTCCTGAAGCTTTATTTCTTAGACTTTTTTCAGCCTCTGAAATCTCCGTTTGAGAGGCTGGGTGGGGCTACATTCAAAGTATAAGACGCACCGAGATTTTCACCCTCTTTTTTGGGGGGAAAAGGTGCATTTTATACTCTGAAAAATATGGTAATCTCATTCTAATTTTTCAAGACACATTAATGCAAAAAAAACCAACAACCTGTCTTTAGAAGAGCATATGACGGCCGTGGCCAGGGGGGGCTTTCTATCAGGTTCGCCTGATACACCAGTTGCGCCCCTTTCTGGATCGGGACTCCTTATCCATGGTCACTCATGCCCTCGTCACTTCCCGCCTGGACTACTGCAATGCTCTCTACATGGGACTCCCCTTGAGGAGCACTTGGAGGCTCCAACTGGTGCAGAATGCAGCCGCGCGGGTACTTATGGGGGCAACATGGCGCTCCCACATGACACCTCTCCTGCGCGAGCTGCATTGGCTCCCAGTGGTCTTCTGGGTGCGCTTCAAGGTATTGGTTCTCATCTTCAAAGCGCTCCATGGCTTAGGGCCCAGTTATTTACAAGACCACCTTCTGCCACCGATAACCTCCCACCGGTCAATACACTCCCACAGAGAGGGCCTCCTCAGGGTGCCATCGGTCAGGCAATGTCGGCTGGCGACCCCCCAGGGAAGAGCCTTCTCTGTGGGGGCATCCGCCCTCTGGAATGAGCTACCCCCAGGGATACGACTGATCCCGGACCTCCGGACCTTCTACCGGGCTCTGAAGACTTTTTTATTTCAGCAAGCCGTGCTGGGTTAAAAATCTTTTAATTGCTGAATTTTATGGGTAAGGGGTTTTAAATTGGGGGAAGCCAATTATAAATTTAATTTTGTTTTTATAGTATTTTAATGTTTATATTGTATGTTTTTTAATTTTGGCTGTTCACCGCCCTGAGTCCTTCGGGAGAGGGGGCGGTATAAAATTTTTAAAAATAAATAAATAAATAAAACCCCATACAGATCTTAAACTTCAATTTCAAAGTCGAAATTGGCCTTTAGTGTGTATACCAATCCTTAAGAACAATAGTACATTTTGCAGAAGACTTTCAGGTAATTCTTCATGATAACTTTACTGATCAAGCTTTCATAATTGCTAAATTGAAACACAAAACCCCTTCCCTCTTCAACTTACACAGAATTATTCTCAATTGGATAGTTAACTCTGGTTGTTTGACCTTCATCATCAGAAGGTGTCTGCAATTGACTTGCTTCCTCTGACATGGATTGATCAGAATTATTTACCTTTCCATTGAACAAAATTAAATTCCAGAGATTCCTACAGTATTACATATCAAGAGATCCATTTTTCAAAGTCTCTTTCCCTCAATGCAGCAGCGTGGTGTGGAAAGACATTAGCCCGTGATAAAGTCACTCATGCCCTGGTTACTTCCCGCTTGGATTACTGCCATTCCCTCTACATGGGCCTGCCCCTGAGATGCACCCAGAGACTCCAGCTGATCCAGAATGCAGCTGCACAGGTTGTTACTCCCATATAACACCCCTCCTGCGTGAGCTGCACTGGTTACCAGTGGTTCTCTGGGTCCGCTTTAAGGTGCTAGTCCTCACCTATAAGGCCCTTCATGACTTAGGTCCGGGATATTTGCATGACCTTCTCCTGCCTGCCTCTCACCGTCCTGTTCGCTCACATAGGGCCGCTCTCCTCAGGGTTCCGACGGCGAGCCAATGTCACCTTGCTGTGCCCAGGGGTAGGGCGTTCTCTGTGGGTGCTCCCACTCTCTGGAATTAATTACCTACTGAGCTCCGGACGGCTCCTGATCTCCGCTCCTTCCGTCGGGACTTGAAGACTTGGCTTTTCAAACAAATAGGCTGAGACTGATTCCGGGCTTTATTATTTACTACTAATTAATTATTTGGATTAAATTATGATTTTATTGTACTTGTTTCTTAACTTGTGTTCGCCGCCCTGAGTCCTTCGGGAGAATGGTAGCATATAAATACATGTAATAAATAAATAAATAAAATAAAAGAACAGTTTCCAAATACCCAGGTGAGTTACTAAATAAATACCAAACCTGAGATTGCTCACAGTCCTGTTTTTTCCAATGTTATCCGGATAACTCAATTATTCACAAAGATGTACCACTGAGCAAAAAAAGAGACTGTAGTGTTATTTTCTCTTTTCAAAGTACAGACAGGGAACACTTTATTGTGGGATACCCTAACTCTGTTCAATTAATTTTGTCCATGATGGAGTGAATTCCTAGAGAGACCCTGCAACAAAGCTAATGTCTAGGACCCATTATCTCTGTGGCTGTTTGACTTCCTGCTTCCCTATTCCAACTGCCATACATGGCGGTAGATGAAAAAAAAGGAACAGAATTGTCTGGGATGAGTTAGATAAAGAGAATGTTCCTTGAAACTGGATTTCTGGTGAAATTATGGATGTACCTAGGCAGCCTAGAAAAAACAATTGCTACCAACCTGCCCTCCATTGAGGACCTGTATACTGCACGAGTCAAAAAGAGGGCTGTGAAAATATTTCCAGACCCGTCACATCCTGGACATAAATTGTTTCAACTCCTACCCTCAAAACGACTCTATAGAGCACTGCACACCAGAACAACTAGACACAAAGACAGTTTTTTTCCCGAACGTCATCACTCTGCTAAACAAATAATTCCCTCAACACTGTCAAACGATTCACTAAGTCTGCACTACTATTAATCTTCTCATTGTTCCCATCACCGATCTCCTTCTACTTATGACTGTATGACTGTTGCTTTGTTTCTTGTATCCTTACGATTTATATTGACTGTTTTCTAATATGATTTGATTGCTTATTTGTTCCCTATGACTATCATTAAGTGTTGTACCTTATGATTCTTGATGAAGGTATCTTTTCTTTTATGTACACTGAGGGCGTATGCACCAAGACAAATTCCTTGTGTGTCCAATCACACTTGGCCAATAAAGAATTCTATTCTATTCTAGTCTAGTCTAGTCTAGTCTAGTCTAGTCTAGTCTAGTCTAGTCTAGTCTAGTCTAGTCTAGTCTAGTCTATCTACAGTATACAGAAATACTTTGCCACCATTTTTCTGGGGCTGTTATTTCATGTTTTCCAAACTATCCTACAGCCTACATTTTCCTGGTAGCTTTTCCTCCAAGCACTAACCCATCTTCAATCCAATTTGCCTTTTTCAAGATTAGCCAAGATAAATTAGATGCTTCCAGCAGCAAATCAGTCCTTTTGTACGTGAGCATCAGTGAATTAGCCAGAGAAAGGGCACTCCAGATAGCCATATTTTCTGAATATGGCTATTATGGCATCTTAAGATGAATTTATCAAAAAAAAACATCCAATTGAAGAGAAAATAATACGCACATTTATCTAAAGGGCCTTACCGCTGCTTAAAGAAGGAAAACTAAGTTTAAATTGCTTGCTTCAAAAACTGAGCCTTTATGAATAGAATAGAATAGAATAGAATAGAATAGAATAGAATAGAATAGAATATGCAGAAAGAATAACTTTGAGGAACAGGAGGAAGAGTCACTACCAAGATCGTGGTCGGATAAAAGAAACCTGAGTCTGGGGCTGCAGTGTAATGTACATCTACTAAGAAGCTTTATGTGCAATACGTGCAAATAAATAAATAAATGTGAAAGCCTTAGTTGTCCAAAGTCATAACAGACGGGTTGTAGACTTTACAAGAGATCTACACATCAGATTTGTGCTCTTTAGCAGGTCATTAAATGCCATATAAGATATTTTTCGAAGTATAAGACGCACCAGAGTATAAGATGCATCTTAGTTTTGGAGAGGAAAATAGGGGGAAAAAATTCTGCCTACCAGGTATTCATCTGGTTAGCGTCCTTAGTCTGGTCAGCTTCAGCACATTAGTTCACTGGTTTTTATCCCCTGGTTGGGGATAAAAAACAGCTTCTAAAGCACAGCTGATCGTCGGAGGGAGAAGCAATGAGAAAAACAGGCGAAGCGTGGAAGACCGCTTCACTTGTTAGTGCCTCGTTAGGGCTGTAAAAAAGCTTCAAAAGCACAGCTGATCATCGGAGGGAGCTCCAGTGAAAGTCGGAAGGGGTAGGAGAAGGCAGCAGCTGTTCTGGGTAACCATTTTGGGCACCGCATGTCGCGTTTTAAGTGTCCAAACGTGTCACATTTTGGGGCAGCGATCGGTAGTGATGTAATCCCTGCAGCCTTGAAGGGCTCTCAAATGGAGCATTTGGAGGCTGAAAACGCCACACAGAGAGCCCCAAAACACAAGCCATTGTCGGTGACAATCTCTGCAGCCAGGAATAGGATGTGCGGAGGCCGAAGGGTGGGGGACGGGGGGTGGGCAGGGCTACATTCGGAGTATAAATTATAAACCCAAATTTTCAGCCACTTTTAGGGGGGGAAGTGTGTCTTATACTCAGAAAAATACGGTAAATGTGAGAGAGAAAACACGGTAAATGTTTGGGGATTTAGAGAAAGCACGCGATAAAGTGAACGGGCTTAAATTGTGGAAGATTTGTGTAAATATGGAATGGAAAGTTGAAAGGCTGAATGCTTTACGCGTGGTAATAAATGGAAATAAAGCATGGTGAAAATAAAGCAAACAGCAACAGGTCAACGGCCCTTTGGTGGTTTAATGTATTTATGGATGCACATATTTTTAAAAAAAATGCTTGTGGTGATATGAAGCTAAGGATGCTCATCTACAAAGATGAGACAAGGTTGTCACTTGATAAATAATTTGCAACAAAGGACATGATGACATCAAAGACCAAGGGACTTCAGCCTGGCAAGGAAAAGGACCAAGCGAGACAAGCAGCTTCTACAGAATCGATAAATTTTCTTCCAAGACCTACTTCGTGGGCCATCTCCATGCAATTAGCTTGGCATCAGTACAGAATTGCCACCTGCTAGAGTTTTTTTTTTCCTCCAACTTTTCCGTTGAGTGTACAGCCTGCCGTTCCCTGAAGTTCCTTATCCAAGTTGTAAGCTGGCCAGAAGTCAAACTTTGATTCTGACTTATTTATCCTCCAGAAATGATCCTTCTATCCTGTAATGATTGCTGCAGCAATTTCTTTTTTTTCCTCCAATTTTTATTTATAAGTATAAACTAAACAGAACAATGAAACGTTCAAAACATAAAAACATATAAACACCCATTTCAATACATGTCCAGTTTGTCGCAACTGTAATATACATTTCTCTTTGTATTTTGACTCTTCCTTATTTGGTCATTCCTTTTGTCTATCTGCTATTGATCTTTGTTGACCTATGTCTGTTCTTTGTTTCCATCATACTATATTTGGTCATTTTGTTTACTTCCTATTGCTTCATCTCTTTCCTATCTTTCAACCAACTATACCACTTTTCCCATACTAAGTAAAAGTCATGTTCTTCCCTATTTTGTAATTCCTTTGTGAGTCTATCTAATTCCGCACATTCCATAATTTTATTGATTACTTTATCTGGTGTTGGTATATTACTACTCTTCCAGTGTTGCGTGTATAGTATTCGTGCTGCTGTTATCATATGTATAATTAAATAGGTTGTTTCTTTTTCATAGTATCCATTCACTATGCTGCAGCAATTTCTATTGAGACCAAAACAGGCTGAAGAGATTACCCCGGGGATAAACCTGATGAAAATTTTTATCTCCCCTCCATGCTTAATTTTTTTTTTTAAACATTGTGCATGGCATCCCTATGTCTGCGCATGCACACGGACAGTGTCATATTGCAAGACATGCACAAAGATATCTTATGCTATGTCTATCTTTCTTCCTTTGGTTAAAAAGCTCTCTTTTGAAAAGACATTATTTGGACTGGTGGTTTTCTTTCTCTCCTGCTTGTGGATTTTCAGCAGGGGTGGTATTCACTTACCTTCGCTACCGGTTCGCAAATGTGAGAGCCTTTCTGTGCAGGTGCAGGAGGTCAAAAACAGGACATGATGACATCCGGGCAAGTGGGCGGAGCCTCCCATAGCCGCCACTACTGGTTTGCCTGAACCAGATCGAAGTGGCTAAATACCACCACTGATTTTCAGTCTATATGATTACCAAAGTAATAAATCATCATCATCATTTAACGACCCCATAATCCCTTGCGGGATGGAGTCTGGGCAACTGAATGGAGCTAGTAGAGTCTTTACTGGCCGGATGCCCTTCCTGTTGCCAATGCGGAGTTTTGTTCAGCAGATATGTTCTCATTGTGCCCAGAGAGAGAGAAATAGCTGCCTCTACCTAGGATCGAACTCACAGCCTCCTGATTGTGAGGTGGAAGCTCCACCTCTAGGCCACCGCACCACTCCTTACCAAAGTCGTTAATGAAGTGCCATATCTTACAACAGTTCATTTAGGGACTGTTCAAAGTTACAACGGCACTGAAAAACGTGACTTATGACCAGTTTTCACCCTTATGACTTTTGTAGCATCCCTGTGGTTATATGATCAAAATTCAGACTCATATTTATGACGGTGGCAGTGTCTCGTGCTCACGTGATTCCCTTTTGCGACTTTCGGATAAGCAAAGTCAATGGGAAAGCTAGATTCACTTAACAACAATTCAACTAATTTTGGAATTGGCTAAAACGGCAAAATGGACTACTTTGATTAAAGAAAAGAACATAACTACTTTGGTTTCCATTTGGAAACCGCTTCTGAACTTCTTGAAGTGGAAAAGAATGAAACGTTGATTTTGGGTTTGATCAAGTAGATTGATAGATTTTTACAGAAATGACTGGTTCATATTATTATGAAAAAGCAAAAAGTTATGATTTGCCTTATTTTACTGCAAGAGGGACACGGTGGCTCAGTGGCTAAGACGCTGAGCTTGTTGATCGAAAGGTCGGCAGTTCAGTGGTTCGAATCCCTAGTGCCACGTAATGGGGTGAGCTCCTGTTACTTGTCTCAGCTTCTGCCAACCTAGCAGTTCGAAAGCAGGTAAAAAATGCAAGTAGAAAAATAGGGACCACCTTTGGTGGGAAGATGACATCGTTCCATGCACTTTTGGCGTTTAGTCATGCTAGCCACATGACCATGGAGACATCTTCGGACAGCGCTGGCTCTTCGGCTTTGAAACAGAGATGAGCACTGCCCCCTAGAGTCGGGAACGACTAGCACATATATGCAAGGGGAACCTTTACCTTTATTGCAACAGAGAGTCAGAAGTCAATGTTTCTTTCTTTTTTTATCCTTCCTCACTTCTCTTCCCCCTTTTCCTCCTTACTGCTTTTCTATTTACTTTTGTATTTTGTATTTTACAATATCTTATAACGCAATAAAAACATTATTTAAAAAAAACAAAAAAACAATTCAACTAATTTAACAACTGGAGTGATCCATTTAACAGCTGTGGCAAGAGAGGTCATAAAATGGAGCAAACCCACTTAAATGTTTCACTGAATTCAACTGTGGTTGAGGGTAAGTTGACGACTACCTGTATGCCTCAGAATTTTAATATTTAATATTGTACCATAAATATTTTAACATTCCGCTTTTAAATTCCGCAGTTGCAATGCCCTGAAGACAAAAGGTAATTGAAAAAAAACTCTAATCTAATTAGGACTTCCACACCCAATTTCGTACCAAATAGCAGCCCAAATATTTATCATGGGGAAAACTCCAGTCATACGTTTTCTTAGGACTGTCGCAAAGATTAGGCTAAAAAAAAAAAAGAATCTTTTTTTTTTTGGTCAAGATTGTTTTCTCTCTGGCAGATCACCTGGAAGGATTAATGTTGCAGTCATCTGACACAAAGATTAAATAATAAGAAACCTATTTTTCACTTCAGCGGTTACCTAACATGCCCTCATAAATCAGAAGATGGTTGGGGTTTTTTTCCAGAAAATATTCACAGGTGAAGGGATTATTACAGTTCCAATCTGGCATTCCGAACAAAAAAGGATTAGAAGACCGTCTCGATGTCTGTCCAATTCATCTAAAAAGCCATCTAACAAGCAGAGGTGGGTTTCCCATAATTTTACCACCGGTTCGCGGCACACCGAAAATGTGAGCGTAAGCGCATGTGCTTTACTCATCTGCACATCCTGCATGCATGTGCTTTGCTCGTGCATGTGGCTTGCACTCATACCCTTTGCTCACACGCATGGCTTGCACTCAGGGATGGGTTCTAAATTTTTTTACTACTGGTTCTGTGGGCGTGGCTTATTTTGTGGGTGTGGCTTGGAGGTCATGTGACTAGTTGGGCGTGGCTAGCTGGTCAGAGTCATTTCTGGAAGGTCCTCGCACTTATGACCAGTCCTCGCACTTACGACCCGACTCATTTGTTTGCTTTAACACTGATCAGCTGTAGGACGGCCCTTTGAAGCCCCGCGGCAAGAGTTTAAACAGTTTTCTTCCCTCTAGTCATCAGCTGGGACTCAGGAGGCAGCAATAGATTGTGGGTGGGACCAAATAAAAGGTAAGAATAACGTGGGTGGGTGGGGGGGTGGGAGGGCAGGGGGGGAGAACCGGTTCGGTGACGTCATATCATCACCGCTACCGGCTCGGCCGAACCAGATCGAACCGGGAGGAACCCACCACTGCTTGCACGCATGCACTTTGCTCGCACGTGCGGCTTGCCCAGATGCTCATGGCTTAGAAAATGTGGCTAAATAGTGCCAGGGTGGGTCGACATGGGTGGGACCACCCACAGGTCACCACTACCAGTTTTCCCGAACCGGTCTGAACCAGCTGAATACCACCACTGCTAGGAAGTGTCCTGAGACACCTCGTGCTATGGAAGCGTTCAAAAAAACCAAGCATTAATCCTGATTTTAAGAAAACACACACACATATAATAATAACAGCCCTGCTTTCTTCTATCTTTGATTACAGGTACGGTAGTCCTCGGCTTATGACCACAATGGAGCCCAAAATTTCTCTTGTGAAGTGAGACACTTGTTCAGCTAGTTTTGCCACAATTTACAACCTTCCTCGCCACAGTCGTTAACTGAACCACTGCCGTGGATAAGGTAACTAACCTGGTTGTTAAATGAATCTGGTTTCCCCCATTGAGTTTGCTGGTCGCAAAAGGGGATCCCCTGACTTTGGGACACTGCAACCGTCATATGTGTGAACCAGTTGCCAAGCATCTGAATTTGGATCATGGGGATTCGGCAACAGTCATAACTCTGAAAAACAGTCCTAAGTCCCTTTTTTAAGCACCGTTGTAACTTTGAATGTTGTTCCGCCAGGCCGGGCTATCAACATAATAGTTTTAAATTGGGGTATTTTAAATTTCTGGGGTTTTAATTGAGCCAAATTATTTAATCATTTTAAATTTTAATTGCTGTTTTGTCTTGTGTTTTTAAATAGGCTGTACACCGCCCTGAGTCCTTTGGGAGAAGGGCGGTATAGAAATAAAATTATTATTATTATTATTATTATTATTATTATTATTATTATTATTATTATTATTATTATTATTATTTATTGGTTAATCTTTAGTGAGATTCACAGCCTTTGAGGCTGGTTAATAGCTCAGCATCTCGAGTCCTAACCAAGGACCTAGGAACTGTTAAGGTATCGTCAGAGGATGTAAGGTGTTCCGAGTAAGGTGGTTTTTTGTAGAGTCAAAATGTTCAAGTCCGGCAAATTTAGAATTTCTAAATAGCGGGGTAGCCCTTTGGGTATTGCTCCAAGGGCTCCAATTACAATCGGGACAACACACGATTTCTTTTTCCACAGTCGCTCAACTTCAATTTGTAAGTCCCGGTACTTTGTGATTTTTTCTTGCTGCTTATCTTCAATTCGTGCATCACCAGGTATTGCAATGTCAATGAACCATACTTTTTTCTTTTCAACTATTGTTATGTCAGGTGTGTTGTGGATCAAGTGCCTGTCAGTCTGAATCCTAAAGTCCCACAAGATCTTGAGTTTCTCCTTCTCTAAAACTTTCTCAACCTGATGTTCCCAGTGGTTTTTGCTGTACTCAAATCCAAACTTCTGGCACAATTTCCAGTGAATGATTTTAGCAACACGGTCATGGCATTGTAGGTAGTCAGTTTGTGAAATTTTGCTGCACCCACTGATCAGGTGGTCGACTGTCTCATCTTTCTCATTGCAGAGGCGGCATTTGCTGTTGGTGGTAACATGTTGAATTACAATTATTATTATTATTATTATTATTATTATTATTATTATTATTATTATTATTATTATTATTTGAACTGTTGTAAGTCGAGCATTACCTGTATTGGAGAAAAGGCTCTTTAAAATGCAGGGTTAACTTTAGCCTGTTGTCTAAGGATATTCTCAGTTCCTCCAGGACCTCACGGTTGTCCCAAAGGTGCTTTTTTCAAGAGGCAACTGGACTTCCTGGTTTTTCTTGGAAGACGTTTTGCTTCCCATCCAAGAAGCTTCTTTAGCAGAGTGTTATGTTTTTATGCTAAAGGTCCCTCCCGCTTGGATATATGTTACATTTAATGCAATGTATATTATGCTGTAGTTTTTCTTTTGTACTCTTATTCTGTCTAAGTATGTATATTGGCTTGCTTATTTTTAAAATTTAGAGGCTGCCCCAATAAGGCTTGTTGCAATGAGAAAAACAGACCATTATATCATTAAAAGAGAAGCACCAGAAGAAATCAACAATCTTCTAAAAGAACACCATGGCTTCCTCTAACCCAGATCCTACGGACCATTGCTCCCTCTAACCCAGATCCTAGGGACCATTGCTCCATTTACTCCAGATCCTATGGACCATTGCTCCCTCTAACCAAGATCCTATGGACCATTGCTTCCTCTAACCCAGATCCTAGGGACCATTGCTCCCGCTAATCCAGATCCTATGGACCATTGCTCCATCTACTCCAGATCCTACAGACCATTGCTTCCTCTAACCCAGATCCTACAGATCATTGCTTCCTCTAACCCAGATCCTACAGACCATTGCTTCCTCTAACCCCAGATCCTACAGACCATTACTTCCTCTAACCCAGATCCTGGGGACCATTGCTTCCTCTAACCCAGATCCTGGGGACCATTGCTTCCTCTAACCCAGATCCTACAGACTATTGCTTCCTCTACTCCAGATCCTACAGACCATTGCTTCCTCTAACCCAGATCTTGGGGACCATTGCTTCCTCTAACCCAGATCCTACAGACCATTGCTTCCTCTAACCCAGATCCTACAGACCATTGCTTCCTCTAACCCAGATCCTATAGACCATTGCTTCCTCCAACCCAGATCCCGGGGACCATTGCTTCCTCTAACCCAGATCCTACAGACTATTGCTTCCTCTAACCCAGATCCTACAGACCATTGCTTCCTCTAACCCAGACCTACAGACCATTGCTTCCTCTAACCCAGATCCTAGGGACCATTGCTCCCTCTAACCCAGATCTTAGGAACCATTGCTCCCTCTAACCCAGATCCTAGGAAGAAAACAGATTTTAAGGGCTTGTTTGAATAGGGTCAGAATGGACTCTGAATCATCCATGCACATAAATGCACATACATATGAGATTGATTCATTACAATAAAGCTAAAAACAGAAGCTATTTCTTAAATTGAATATTGAAGTGTCCTGATCAGTTGGTAGGCTACAACTTTTGATTAATCTCCAACTCTCAATTTAGGTAGCATAAGGCTCCGGATGATCTGGGATGAAGACAAAAAGTTTAACTTCTTGTTTTATCCTTTTCCCAACAGGCCAAATGCTTAAAACACAGTGGAACAAACCAGTGCATTCTACTGTTTGTGCAGTTACAGTAGGCAATTGATCCTCATCTACAATTAACAATTCTAAGCAGATTCTAATACTTAACAAGAGCTCAACAATTCTAATACTTAAAAGAGATTCTCAGTTCAATACACATTCCTCTCAAAGCGACTATCAATAAAATGGGAACGTTAAAGCTCTCTTAGATAGTTAATGTCGAGGAGAAGACACTAAGAGCTGTAATATTTTGCGTTCATAAATAAGGACTGGGAAAACTTCATGCTACAAGTTAAATACTGTAGGAAAGGGTAGCTTAGCTCTCCAGAAATAAAGACTGACACACAGAAAAATGTGACTGACAAGAAAAATGTTGACAATTATTAAAGTATCCCTGATATTTTAATAACATTAATAGGGTATGAATAGGCTACCTCTTGTGGGTATTAATCTCTTGCAGCTAGAGATTACTATTCACATTACTAGTGAATGACTTTTGCCTTGAGCCTGGTGGAACAGTTATTTAGCAAGTGCCTGGCACTTGGAGAATCAAGTAGCACTTCATTCTTTAATTTCTCAGAACAGTCCTTAGACTAATTCCCCTAATCTCGTCACTTTCATATTTTTACTTCTTGTTCCTCTTCTGACTGCAGCAGTTGCTGCTTCAGCTGATGTCCCTTCTATCAGCTAAATGCATATTTTTTTCCCCCCAAAAAAATTCCTCATCCAGGCAACTACAACGGGGAGAGGAGGTTACAGACCAATTCAATATGATTTGAAAGGCTGAACACAGGGGTGAAATCCAGCAGGTTCTGACAGATTCTGGAGAACCGGTAGCGGAAATTTTGAGCAGTTCGGAAATTTTGAGTAATTTGGAGAACCAACAAATACCACCTCTGGCTGGCCCCAGAGTGGGATGGGAATGAAGATTTTGCAATATTCTTTCCCCAGGAGTGAGGAGGGAATGGGGATTTTGCAGTATCCTTCCCTGGAGTGGGGTGGGAATGGAGATTTTGCAGCATCCTTCCCCTGCCACGCCCACCAAGCCACGCCCACCAAGCCATATCACGCCCACCAAGCCACGCCCACAGAACCAGTAGTAAAAAAAATTGGATTTCACCACTGGCTGAACATTAAAATCCCAATTCCCCCATCCCTCTTTTCTAGTGATTTTAGGGGAAGAAGCTTTCGAGTTAAATATAAGGCCGCTGCCTTTTGTCAGTGATGGGATCATGATAGTCCCAGAGCCCAGCCCTATCTCAAAATAAATGTCATAAATCACTTCAAATCTTGCATGGGATTTGAAGGGGGAAACGCAGACTGTGGGAGTCGAATGAATCAATTTGAAACGATCAAAATCCATTAAGAACACTTAAGAATATACTTTCAAAGTTCATCTTATCCTAGAGGGATGAAATTATGGCAATAATAATGATGATGATGATGGAATGGAATTATTCAAACCAATAGTGGGACTAATATCATATTAATGGAGATTAATAAGGGCACAGCAAAAACCCGCTGTTGAAGTCAAATTCATTTCAAGACTCGGAGACTAAATAATGCCACTGTTTACTCCCGAGAGATTTTGGCACAATGAGTAAAAGCTTCTTATCCAAGTGGAACAAATTACCTCTCCCCATTCTAAACCATTTTCCCAGACAATTAGCAGCCAATATTTTTTCCCTCCACCCCAAAAGATCCATAATGACTTGCAAGTGGTTACAGCAGGGCTGTGAGAATAGCTACCTCTGCTTGCAAGCTACTTCACAGACAGACCTGCAGCTGACATCAATTAACTCCGATTAAAAAAATATTACATGAGCTTGGCGTGTTTCCCTTCCCTACCCGACTTTCCATGCTGTTCAGAGTCACCCCAGATGAAATTTGTGTCAGATTAATTTATATTAGGGGAACATATTGAATAAACTCTATTGCTGGTAGAACAATTAACTGATAATAATGGCCAAATTATGTTTTGCCAGAGAACATGGCAAAGGAGGAGGTGTGTGTGGGGGGGAGGGGGATTGGCTACTCCTCCTCAATCTGTCCAAGAAGCTTTTTTTATTTTAAATGTGGAAGACCAGGGATGGGAAGAAATTCAACTCCCACTATACAGAGCTGTAATGGCTCATCAGGCAGCTCCTCAAACTTCAACCTCCCTTGGTTTAATACAGCATATCCCCCCCAATTCCATAGGAGATACTAAACGGAGAGTTTGGCGTACCTTCCATCAAAATACAAGAGTTGAACCTGTTAGCTTCTACTTGGGAACACTGCTAAAGTCTTTTCTGACCTAGGCTTCCCTAAAAAGCAGGAAGCAGAAACTAGATCCCAGCAAAACCCCTTTTATTTACACGACTGTGAATTCCTTTCATTCACAGTCAGCAACGCCTGGCAAACAGTCTTTCAGAGGAATATTTATCAACACAGACCTTATCTCGCTTGGAAAGCTGCCGTGTCAATAGTTTGCAAACGCAGTGCAAGGCAAAACTTGGCACAGAGTCTTTGGGATTCACGGACAGATCTTCCCACTCTTGAAATGGCCGAACGAACGAATTGTTTCCTGCAAAAGCCCACTCCCCATTCATTCTTCTTTTGTTTCCTATGGGAGGGGCCAATCACCTCCAAGGTGTGGTTTTACTCCCCAAGTCGACCCTGGTTTCTTAGTTGTTCTTGTCTTCTGGCAGCTCTGCACATGTGCACACTGGGAACAGGCTCCAGCTGTTCTTTTGCCTCACTGCTGTCTAGCTCACTCTCTGCCTCCAATGCAGAGCCCTCATCCAAGCTTTCCCTAGCCCCCAGGACTGGCCCATGTTCCTCCCCAACCTCCTCACTGTCTGACTCTGCTGCCAGCTCTGCTGGCTGCCGGCAGGCAACAACAAGGTCTAAGAAGTGAAATAGTCCTTAGGAATTATAAATGAATAAAGACACAGTGGCTGGACATCATCAAAGCTGACACCAGCCAGAGCATGGAACAAGGGTGTCAAACTCAATTTTATTGAGGGCTGCATCAGGGTTGTGTTTGACCTTGGGGGGGTCTGGGGGGGACGTGGCTGGGGGGGCATGGCCAGCTTGACATCACTTGTCAAAACAAGGGCCTGGTGGCTCAGCAGACTAAAAGCATTGTGATTAACACCAGCTGCCTGCAATTACTGCAGGTTCGAATCTCGCCAGGCTCAAGGTTGACTCAGCCTTCCATTCTTTCTAAGGTAGGTAAATTGAGGACCCAGTTTGTGGGGGCAATAAGCTGACTTTGTATAAATATACAAAAGTATGAAGGCTATTGCTTAACGCATTGTAAGCCACCCTGAGTCTCCCGAGAAGGGCGGCATATAAATCAAATTTATGAATCATACTATCGGTAGTAGGAAATAAAAAGGGAGTAAAGATGTAATTTTATGTAAATAAAATGTAATATTATATTTTAAGGATTATAAAAGTAAGAAATCCTACGGGTAGTATCTTTAAACTAAGACAATGAACTAATGCTATGTAAAGAACAATGTAAATATTATGAAGGTATATCTGTATATGTATATCGACACCATGAAACCAGAAATGGTGGAATTGCGCTATAATTCTTAATAATAAAATTTTTAAAAATTAAAAAATTAAAAAATCAAATTAAAAAAAAAAAACTTCTGTCAGAAGAGCTTGTGGTGGCCTGAGCACTTTGCCAGTGAAAACGGACTTCCGATCTCCGTTTTCGGCTGAGAGGGCCTCCTACAACCCTCTGCCAGTGAAAACGGAGCTCGGGAGGGCCATACGTGGTCCTCTCAAGCTCTGTTTTCATTGGCAGAGGCACCATGGGCCAGTCCTTCGCTGTTTCCAGGGCAACTCCACAGGCCAGATCTAAGCATCCCGCAGGCCGGGTCCAACCCCCGGGCCTCGAGTTTGACACCCTTGGCATAGAACAACTCAAAGAAGTAGTGCAAGATTGGAAGTTGTGGAGAAATCTGGCTCACAGGATCACAAGAACCAGATACATCTGAATGTATAATATCATCATCATCATCATCAGGTCATAGATCATGTGCTGAACATATGTGGCTATGCTGTAGGTTCAGGTTTCTCAACATGGCAGTCCGAGAACTAGTTAGAGCCTTTGTGGGCTCCAGTGAATGTTTGAACAAGGCTTGCACTTCATAGTACAAGGGAGAATCAGTTAGCAATCTGTAGGAAGTTAGCACCCACCCCATCTCCTAGAAAAATGAAATATTGTAGGAAATATTAAAAAGGCAGAATATTATACCTTCCTGGATGAGAAATGGAGCAACATGTTTTTTAGACAGGAAGCAGACTCACTCTTAATATCCCCCACACTCTCAATAGCCCACAGCAGATGTCAGCACTTAAGGGATAAAGGTTGACTCAGCCTTCCATCCTTTCGAGATAGGTAAAATGAGGACCCGGTTTGTGGAGGCAATAAGCTGACTTTGTATAGAATAGAACACTGCTCAAGGGGGGCAAAAAAGCCCTACTAAGCAGGTATATACAAAAGTATGAAGACTATTGCTTAATGCATTGTAAGCCACCCTGAGTCTCCGGAGAAGGGCGGCATATATAAATCGAACTAACAAATAAATAAATAAATAATAAATAAATAAAGAGATAGTTAGGTCTATTCATAAGCAAATGCCCTCACCCAAGATCCAACACAGATAGGATTAGCCGTCAGCCACAATAGGAATTGCCCAAAACCCTCTTCATTACATCATCACCCAGCAAGATTCAACCAGGCCTGGGACTCAAAAGACAACCTATAAAGTTACCCCTGCATGGCCCCATGGGAGTCTGACAACCAATCAGAATACAAGCTCAAATTCAAAGCCCAACAGAGGGTATAAATCTCTCTCTCCCTCTCTTACCCATGTGCTTTTTTGCCCAGGACCTCAAAACCATGTGGTCCTGTCCACCATTAAACCATCTTTCCAAGCAGTCTCCATGTTTCCAGTATCTTTCCTCCCATTTGGACCTGAACCCAGATGGACATTTCTTCCAACAAATCTAAAGGTACATGTTCATAATTACAGCTGGACTTAACTGATCTTAGCTAATCTCCAAAAGCTAAGATGGCTTACTACTTGGGTGAGAATCCACTACTAAATCCTAAAACTGTAAATCTGTAGAGATTCTCAGTCATCCAGGTCATGGTTGTCCCCCCCAAAAAACAAAGCTTTTTTTGTTTTCAGGAGTCCAGATGCCTCCTGAAAAAAGCATCTTTGGGACAACCTAAGGCTATAAATTAGATTTCAAAGTTTCCACCCCAAATTTTACAGAAAATTTCTTCTATGTTGTTGTTACGAAAGTTACCTGGGCAGGTCCACAAAGTTACCACTGTACCAATGGATACTTTGGTAGCTTTGTTTTGGTAGGTAAGGCTTCTCTTCTCAAAGGATAGCCGTTTGGCTTAAATCCTAATTTAATTCAAATTAAAGAGAATGAGAATGAAGAAAGTCCAGCTAAAATTTCATAAATCTATTTTCTATTTATTTATTTATTTTTGTCAAGCATGTATAAGATAACAGATATGTATAAATGATTATGAATGGAAATGGATACGGATAAATGGGGACAGTAGGACGGGGACGGAAGGCACGTTGGTGCGCTTATACACGCCGCTTACAGACTTCTTAGGAATGGGGTGAGGTCAACAGTAGACAGTCTAAGGTTAAAGTTTTGGGGGTTTGGGGATGAAACCACAGAGTCAGGTAGTGCATTCCAGGCATTGACCACTCTGTTGCTGAAGTCATATTTTCTGCAATTGAGTTTGGAGCGATTTACCTTGAGTTTGTATCTATTGTGTGCTCATGTATTGTTGTGGTTGAAGCTGAAGTAGTCATTGACAGGTAGGACGTTGTAGCAGATAATTTTGTGTACTACGCTTAGGTCAGACCGAAGGTGGCATAGTTCTAAGTTTTCTAAGCCCAAAATTTGAAGCCTGGTGGCATAAGGTATTCTGTTGTGAGCAGAGGAGTGGAGGACACTTCTTGTGAAATATCTCTGGACTCGCTCAATTGTATTAATGTCCGATATGCAGTACGGGTTCCAGACAGATGAGCTGTATTCGAGAATTGGTCTAGCAAAGGTTTTATATGCCCTAGTTTGTAATACAATATTACTGGAGAAGAAGCTATGCAAGATTAGGTTAACGACTTTTAATGCCTTTTTGGCAATGTTGTTACAGTGGGCTCTGGCACTTAGATCTTTAGAAATGATTAGGTTAACAACTCTTAATGCCTTGATGCTTAATGTGATCTTGTGTCCTGTGGCTTAGTAAATCAAATGGATTTCTTTATAGATTTAAATTGGCGGGGCAGAATGTCGTATGAGATGTTTGAGGAGATAGATGAGGAATATGGGAATATACGGTTATGCTCCCTTTGAAACTCAGGCTTTGAACATTAAACAAGTAAAATGACCTGTCACATTTAATTACAATTAGCATGGGAGTCTGTCTATTTGCATGTCCTATAAACACATCAGTAATTGTTGACCTCAATAGACATATTGTTGGGTTGCTAATCATCTGAGTATTTAAAATGGGCATTTAAATTATTTCTTTCTCTTCTCTGCTTTGAAGAAAATGTAGAACAGTGAGATATTAAGGAGCCAAATGAAAGATTGCAGGGAAATTGTGCAGAATTTAGAAGGAAGCATTATACTGCTGGCCTACGGTGCACGCAAGTTGAGCTTTGCATTTCATTTTAATCATACTTGCTTCTAAACCTTGAATAGAAAATAGCTTTGGAAAAGAACGAGCAAAATATGCGTGCTATCTTCAAATCCATACTGATTGCTAACTGGCATTTCCAAGGGTAAATAAATCATGGAGTGTTTGTAAGGGCCTTTCTTGTGAATAGTGCAAATCTTGCTTATCCACCTGTTAAACAAAGGCAGAATATAGAGGCAAAAAAGAGGAGAGGTGTATACTGTATCTGTGTGTGCGTGTGTGTGCGTGTGTGTATCAGAGTGAGAGTGAAAGGGAGGGAGGGAGGGAGGGAGGGAGGGAGGGAGGGAGGGAGGGAGGGAAGGAAGAAAGAAAGGAAGGAAGGAAGGAAGGAAGGAAGGAAGGAAGGAAGGAAGGAAGGAAGAAAGAAAGAAAGAAAGAAAGAAAGAAAGAAAGAAAGAAAGAAAGAAAGAAAGAAAACTAAACATGATTCTTGATTTTGAAAATCAACTCCAGAATTTCACTTATCTAGATGAAAGAATGTGAAATAGTTTTCAAGCATAAAATGCATCATTATTCCACATGAACAATATTCATTTGGGTGCATAATAGCCAACAGAAAACAAAATTTAGGAAGTGTGAGGGTGTCCCCCCCACTTTTAGGCAATTTTCACATCAACCATAATTGAGACAAGAGTGAAAGATTGTATCTATTTATACATGCTAAACAAATATTCAGCAGGCAAAACTATCACATTAATTCTAATATTTTCTCCCCCTCTTGGTCATTAGTGATTAGAGAAGTTATAGCAACCAGAATTTTAATGAAAAGTGGAAAGAAAATCATTTAGATGTCCAACAACTATATGAGAAAAGAGAGGGAGGGAGGGAGGGAGGGAGGGAGGGAGGGAGGAAGGAAGGAAGGAAGGAAAAGGAAGGAAGGAAGGAAGGAAGGAAGGAAGGAAGGAAGGAAGGAAGGAAGGAAGGAAGGGAGATGGAGGCAAAGAAGGGAGGGAGGGAAGGATTGGATTGGATTGGAGATAGAGACAGGGAAGGGAGGGAGGGAGGGAGGAAGGGAGGAAGGAAGGAAGGAAGGAAGGACTGAAGGAAGGAAGGCAGGAAGGAAGGAAGGAAGATGTCCAAAATATTCTAACTTTCATTTTTTTATGGTTCTGATGATTTCCCTTGGCTTTTCCAGGCGGCTTATCACCTCCTCATTTCTGATTTTGTCAACCCAACTTATATGTAACAGCTCACCTGTAAATCCACATTTCAAATGCTTCTAGTTTCTTCAAGTGGCTTTTTGTCAGAGACCAACTCTCCACTCCATAGAGCAGGATAGAAAAGATGTAACATCTGACAAGCCTGATTTTCAATCTTAGGTTTATGTCATGACTGCAGAAGACCTTTTTCATTTTGGAGAATGCTGTTCGAGCTTTCTCTATCCTTGTTTTTACTTCAGTAGTCAAGTAAAATATGGTAAAATGCAGTTAGGATTCTTGAATCTTGAGAATACTAGGGATAACCAAGAAGACAGAGACATGGACCGTCAAACAAATCAATCCTGTGTTCTTGCTTGAAGCATAAATGACCGGCCTTATCCTATTTTGGACCCAATGTGCAAAGGCCATCTTTCTGGTGAAGGCTCTAATGTTGAGAAAGATGGAAGGAAAGATAAGAAGAGGACAATCAGCCAGAAGGTGGATAGACTCAGTTACAGAAGTGATGGAGGCACCATTGGAAGATCTAAAGGACCAGGTTAGAGACAGATTGCCATAGAGAAAACCTATGTCATCATTAAGAATAGACAATGATTTGACAGCATGAAATCAAGATTATGAAATTAAAAAACAAATGGCATTATTTTTATTTAAAAAGAGGGGATAATCAGGTTTTTCTTTGGGGGTGGAGAAGCAAGACCGTTGAAACATTCTTGGCTATTGGGCAGCAATTTACATGGAAATTATCAGATACTACCTTGTTTCCCCGAAAATAAGACCCAACCAGAAAATAAGCCCTAGCATGATTTTTCAGGATGCTCATAATATAAGCCCTACCCTCAAAATAAGTCCCAGTTAAGATCATCAGCAGATGGAGGTGTTTAGTACTGTATTTCCCTCAAAATTAGACCTAACTGGAAAATAAGCCATAATGCGTCTTTTGGAGCAAAAATTAATAAAAGACCCAGTCTTATTTTGGGGGGGGGGGGAACACCATATTTTCAACTATTATTTATTTTCAACTATTATTATCTTTCATTTAAAGAACCTTCTGCCTAAAGTAACCGACAACAAAAAGAGATGATTAGTTCGAAATCTTCAATAGCATTTTAAACATACAATGTAGGTTTCCCAAGGGCATAGAAAAAGAATGTAATGTTCCTCTTAAAATGCACGCACAGTTTTTATTTTGCTTTACCCCTGAAAAATATATCAAATGCTATTGACCTTTCACCATGATTCATCAGAAGGCTAAGTTTTCATCTGATGTATCTAATCGTTTTCACTAAGGTGGCATCTGCTGAAAGTTGTCAACAAATGTTGTCAACAAAGGTTATTAGATTGTCTGCATCTATCCGTTTTCTCCTTTAAATTATACAGCTTCAAAGAATTGCATTCTACTACTCGCTGGAGGGCCAGACTGGGAATAAACTCCCCATTTCTAAGAATCTCAGGCAGAAAATATCAGGTTGGGTAAATCAGAAGTAGCTACTTTTGGTTGCAATAAAAGTAGGCAGCTAATTTGTAGCCAAGGGATACCTGTGCTGGATGAACAGGGATATTTTCATCAGCATAACCTAAATGAAAAGCAGAATACACTCCCAGCAAAGAGAAGCTGAAGTTGATCGTGATTTTTAAGGACAAGCAAGTTTAAATTGCTGTTTTTATATCTTGTATAGCTTGGTATCCCGGGACCTGCAGCCAACTCCATCTGGAATCAAAACCTACTATACTATGTAAGGAATAAAACCTCATTGTTGCACGCTTCCAAGAAACATGGAGCCAAAGGTAGGAAATATCAGTGTGCTAAAATAGTTTCCCGGTAGAAATCCAGCTAACCCCGATTTGTTGTCTTTCAGAAAGACATTAAAAATGAAATTATTTCCAATAATATTATGTATAACAAAGTTTGTGCCCTATACCATTTTTTACTTTATATTTTTGTGATAATTTTTTTTATTCTGACTGTATTGTATTTTTTTTTTAAGTTTGGGATTTGATGATAATTATTTTTAATCAAGCTGCGGATGTTTCTTTTATGGGTGGTGAAGCATGTCAGCTGAGAGTCACTGCATAAGTGATGGATGTTTTCTTAACATTGGTCCAGTTGCCTTGTAGAGTTTTTGCATTACACTAGGTTTCGACAGCAAAGCTGCTGGCATACAATGCAGTGAATGGTTTCGTTTATTAACCTTGATGTTGATTTGGGCTGAGACAAAATGATTGGCTCAAGATCAACCAGCTGACTTCCCTGCCTAAATGAACCTGGATCTCTCCACTTATAATCCAGCACCTTCCACACAGATGATTGGTTGGTTGGATGGATGATGGATGGATGGATGGATGGATGGATGGATGGATGGATGGATCAATGGATGGATGGATGGATGGATGGATGGATGGATGGATGGATCAATCGATCAATCGATCAACCGATCAATGGATGAATTGATTGATGGATGGATTGATGGATGAATGGATCGATGGATCGATGGATCGATGGATCGATGGATCGATGGATCGATGGATAGATTAATGGACAGACAGACAGAAATAGAGTAAAACTGGTTATATGGATTTAAAAAAAATCAGTAACACCTTAACACAATTATGTATTTTTCAATAACTTCTCTCACACAACATACTAAATTCTTCTTACTTATAATTCTGCCTGAACACCATCCATTTAAGTTAGGCGGCACGCCTTCTTAAAAAATGGCTGAGTTAAGAAGATGTAAATCAGCCTTCTTGAGTGATTTGTTTATTTGCAATCAGTGAGGGGATGCCTCGTTGATGATCAGGACATGAGAGATCAACATTTTCTGTTGGAAAAGATCAGCCTCTTTCTATTAGCTTCTTCTCAGTCCCATATTCTGACAACAGCTGGTTTCATACAGGACACTGAACCACAAACAAACCATCCAGGGATGCTATTCACTTACTTTCCATACCGGTTCATAAATGTGAGCACATGCACCCCATCCACCCAGCCTCAAAAATGTGCCTAAATAGGATGGCATAGAGCTGGAGTGGATAGGCGTGCCCACTACCGGTTCAGGTGAACCTGTCTGAACCGGCTGAATACCCCCTTTGAAACCATCCATACTTTTTACTGTTCAGGTAAAGATCAGAGTCGCCCTATTGGGGAGATGGGAGCCGCATAAACTTAATAAATAAATGTGTTGTTAGTTTATGGCTTGAAATCTTGTGTAAACTCATAAAAGGGTTCAATTCCATAAGTCTTGGTTCGTTTAATCATATAAGTCAGCATGGACACATAAAGATTGCGAGTGCATGGATATATGTGTATATTCAAATCAGTCTTAACTTTTAACAGCTTCCTGGACTGCTACCTGCAGTTTTCTTAGCACTGTTTTCAGACATGTCCTTGCGTTCCTCTTCCTAGGGTTGAACTCAAGGTCTTATACCTAACTTCATCCCTATGGTAGAATAGAACTCACCCAGAGGTTGTATTCAGCCGGTTCGGACTAGTTCAGGCAAACTGGTAGCAGTGACTGCAGGTGGACTCGCACCCACCCACCTGCCCTGGTGTAAAGACGTTCTATTTAGCTATGTTTTCGAGGTCGGGTGCATGCATGGAGGCACGCGTGTATGAAGCGAGCATGTGCGTGGCGAACCGGTGGTAAGCATTTCTGAAACCCACCGCTGAACTCACCGTCTTCTGGTTTGTACCCTAAACCACTACACTACACCAGTGATAGGTTGCCCCCAGTTCAGGATGGTTCGCAAGAACCAGTAGTAAAACCGGCAGGAGGCTCCATCCACTGACCCCGACGTCATCAGGAAACTTCTGCACATGTGCGGCCCCGTTGCGAACTGGTAGTAAAGGTAAGTAGAACCCACCCCTGCACTACACCGGTTCTCACATATTTATTTTGCTTTAATTTTATTTATTTATTTTTCACATTTTTGAACTTCCCATCTACCTCAGAGAAGGACTCACAGTGGTGTATGTTTAATTATTAAAATATTTGAAATACTCTCTATATAAAGTTTTTTAAAAAATAGAAAAGTAGCGAGAAAAAGTAGAAAGAGGCCAAGATATTATACACTGTTAACATTAATTGGAAGGCGAAGGGAGGGTTCTCATTTAAAAAGAGTTTCTTCCAAAAATAAAAAACCCAACTAAACACTCTGGAATGGGTGTCAGCTTCGTTTCAAAATATTTTATCCAAAATAGTTGAGCAGATTCTGTTCTCACACAGATCTTTATTGGGACTGTTTAAAACTCCAGTGTTCAAATTGTAACAGAACAAATGGAGCATTCCTTTTTCATAATAATGACATTTCTCCTTTTTGTCTATTTCATTTGGTTCTTTTTTTTTTTTTTTTTTAGTTTTGTCTTCTGCTGTTCCCCGCCTCCTACCCCAATCTATAAACAGGGCTTAAGGTTAGACAGATACAAATGTGTTTGGAAAAGGCTGCCCCTTATTAAGAGCTCAAGGCAGCTTTCAGCCTTAAACGTATAGTAAAAACATAATTCTCTGGAAATAGGGTGTTATTTTCTTTCCCCCCCGCTTTTTTAACTAAATTGCAAAAAATATAAGTGTGCAAGCCAGTTGGCCAGCAAAAACACCAACGATCTGACTGGCAGGTAAAAAATAATGGTTGTATTAAAGAGTAGAAATATAAAAGACATAGTTGTGTATTTATAGAAATCATTTTAATTCAGGGTTTTGTTTTGTTTTGCTACAGAATAAGGAGTTAAGCCTGGAACTGAGAGAAGGAAATTGTCTAGTCTTTCCTCTCCGTCAAAACACAGTGAATTCAAAGGCTGAGTTGGCATTACAGAATCCTGGTCAGATCATCAGCTACCCAATGGTGACTTTTTCTCCTTTATAATATTGCATCCAATTTTGGTCGCCACAATGTAAAAAAGATGTGGAGACTCTAGAAAGAGTGCAGAGAAGAGCAACAAAGAGGATTAGGGGACTGGAGGCTAAAACATATGAAGAACGGTTGCAGGAACTGGGTATGTCTAGTTCAATGATGGCTAACCTTTTTGTTGTCGTGTGCCAAAAGTGGGGGGAGCGAAGGGGGGGTCACACACGTGCCTGTCCACACCCATAATTCAATGTGCCCTGCCCCCCACACATATACGCGCAACCCCCTGCACGACCCCCATTTTTGTCACGTGAGGTACGGTGGCCCAGGTAGGCACATTTTTCGCCCTCCCCAAGCTCCAGAGGCTTTCTAGGAGCCTGGGGAAGGCCAAAATGGCCTTCCCCACCCCCCTGGAGGTGCTCTGGAGGCCGGAAATGGCCCATTTCCAATCTTGGAATACTGCATTCAGTTTTGGTTGCCACGATGTAGAAAGATGTTGAAATTCTAGAAAGAGTGCAGAGAAGAGCAACCAAGAGGATTAGGGGACTGGAGGCTAAAACAGGAATTGCAGGAACTGGGTATGTTTACTGTAGTTTAATGAAAAGAAGGACTAGGGGAGACATGATAGCAGTTTTCCAATATTTCAGGGGCTGCCACAAAGAAGAGGGAATCAAGCTATTCTCCAAAGCACCTGAGGGCAGGACAAGAAGCAATGGGTGGAAACTAATCAAGGAGAGAAGCAATCCAATCCAATCACCATCTGTCCCAACTTGAGCCACCACTGCAACCACTCCTCCTCCAGATGCAGGAACACCATGACCTTGATATTCTTCTTTTCGGTCAAGGTCAAGGTGTTCCTGCATCTGGAGGAGGAGTGGTTGCAGTGGTGGCTCAAGTTGGGACGGATGGTGATTGGGCCATGTGATGGACTGATAGGTGTAGGGGCTGGATTTGAGGTTTTGATTTATTGAGGGAAAACCCAGAACTCTCAGATTCGGTTTTCCCAGATGTGCCAGTATACCTATTCCAATAAATGAAAGATTTGAGATGATGCTTGTCTCGGAGTTTTTAATTGGAGTTGGGTGGTTCTGGAATGCTGACACTATAATATCTATCTATCTATCTATCTATCTATCTATCTATCTATCTATCTATCTATCTTCTATCTATCATCTCTATCTATCTATCTATCTATCTATCTATCTATCTATCTATCTATCCATCCATCCATCCATTTATCTATCTATCTCTCCTGAAAGAAGTGAATGGCAAAATGCTTCAAAATTGCTTCAAGAAAACTGCATGAAGATGTCCTATAGGTCCCAGAAATGGAGCGTGTCTCATTTATGCAGATTCATGCAGATTACATGCAATGCTGTAACCCTAAAGAATTCCTTATTTCTCTGTAGTCCCGTTAGACGTATCATCATGGCTTACACTATTGATTTTCATAATTCTCTCCATTTTAGTCTCTTGTAGCACAGTGTGGAAAGAGGCACGTAGCCTTTTGCATATTTTCACACTAGTTTAACCTTCTTCTCACACCTGTCATCTCCCAAGAAACTGGTGGGGGGAATCACAGCTGGTACACGGAGAAGGTTTATCTTTACTTTGGGAACTCAAAATTTCTTCTGGCAGTTTTATGGCAGCCCTGTTTTTATATGTCAATTGTTTTGTTTGCCAACTTACATTTGATAGATTTCACCTCTCTCCCACCCCAGCCCCTTCTGACAGCTAACATGACATGAAAAGTAAGTATTTGGCTGCTCTGGAAAGATAAAAAAATATTCTGACAATCCAACTTTCCTTAAAAATAAAAACTTGCAAGAACGTCAGGTGTTCCTTTGGTGAAGCAAAGACCACAAGCAGAAGAAAATGGCAATAAATAAAAAAATAAATAAATAAAGCTTTCTGCTTGAGGATCAAAGGCACCAATAGTATTTACCATCTGATAATCTTAAATCATAACAGCTTCATTGAAAGCGTTTCTCCTGCTAAACAGCTCTTTTCATGTTTGCTCATTCCTTAGAATGCAGCCTAGACCGTCACAATTTCAAAAAGCAGCTTGAAAGGATTCGGATCCTTTGAGAATTTACCTCAAAGCTTATTTAAAAATCTAGAACGACTGGAGAATTATTTATTTAAATAGCCATCACAGACAACCTTATTTACAAACAACCTCATGAAACCTGTCTTGAGTTTCGACTTTCCCCCGATGACTACGTGGACATGTCCATTTTACTTTTCTTGACAACAATATGAAATCCGTTTTCTTTTTCTGTCTTTCAATTTTCCCAGTTTAGTTTAGCGCCTGAATTTCCTCGTGGTTTTGAAAACATTATTTCCTGAGTTCTGGATGGTCCCCAATAATGCTGATATTTAGAAGAGCATCGAAGACCTGCCTCTTTACCTTTGATGAGGGAGAATGAAACTCTTCCCTTCCTCGCCTTCCTTTTATCACCTTCTTTTATGTTTTATTGAATTTATTGTAGTTTGTTCACCTAACTTGGGCCTCTATACATTGCCCATCTCTGCCATTGAGCATCCTTAATAAATTCTTCCTTGCCATCATTTCCCAAGTTCTTTTAAAAGAACCACTTTTAAAAGAAGTGTATTGCTTTGTATTGATCTCAGAATTATAGATTTCCTAATCTATTGCTACCTTAAAGGTAAAGGTAAAAGGTTCCCCTCGCACATATGTGCTAGTCGTTCCCGACTCTAGGGGGTGGTGCTCATCTCTGTTTCAAAGCCGAAGAGCCAGCACTGTCTGAAGATGTCTCCATGGTCATGTGGCCAGCATGACTAAATGCCAAAGATGCACAGAACGCTGTTACCTTCCCACCAAAGGTGATCCCTATTTTTCTACTGGCATTTTTTACATGCTTTCAAACTTCTAGGTTGGCAGAAGCTGGGACAAGTAACGGGAGCTCACCCCGTTATGCAGCACTACGGATTCAAACCGCTGAACTGCCGACATTTTGATCGACAAGCTCAGTGTCTTAACCACTGAGCTACCATGTCAATTAGATCTATTGGATCCTAAGGTAGAATAAAAGAATAACCCATTTGGAAGGGACCTTGGAGGTCTTCTAATCCAACCTCTTGTTCAAACAAAAACCCTATACTAGGGGTATCAAACTCAAGGCCCGGGTGCTGTATCCGACTTGCAGGGTGCTTAGATCTGGCCTGTGGGCCTGCAGGAAACAGCAAAGGACTAGCCCATGGTGCCTCTGCCAATGAAAACTGAGCCTGCAGGCAGCATTCCTGAGCTCCGTTTTCACTGGCAGAGGGTTGCAGGAGGTCGTCGCAGCCAAAAATGGACCTTGGGAGTCCATTTTTTCATTGGCAGACCACTCAGGTCACCACAAGCATTCCCAATATGAGTGACATCAGGCTGGCCATGCCGACCTTGGCCATGCCCACCCTGGTCCCACGAGGTCAAACACAACAATGATGTTGTCAGCATTCTAATGCTGCCATAAAAAGACAAGGCTTGACTTTTCACCTACTTATTTTCTCTGTAGATAATATCCCCTAGGAGATGGGATGGGAGGGGGAACATTCCTGTGGGGTGAGGTCAGAAGCTAGGGAGACTGACTTGGAAGATGGCCAATGAGAAGATGAGAATTGGGGAATGGAAAGGGAAGGGTTTGGGGGTCAGAGGGTTAGTATTGGCTACGACGAAGTCGGGGCCAGATCTGTCGTACTCAGTAAATGGAATATTTCAGCAAAGATTAATTGTTTGGGAGTGCAATTTATTTGAGATGACATCAAAACCTGACAGATGTGTCCCTCAACAAAATCGAGTTTGACACCCCTGCCCTATACCATTTCAGACAAATGGTTGTCCAATCAATGCCAAGGAAGCCCAACTATCTTTAGTTCCGAATCGTGACAAGATCCAGAAAAGGTTGTCCCCACTAGAATAAGGAGGATTATTATTTTATTGCTCATTTGGGTCATTAATATATGACTTTGAGGTATTGTTGTGGCGAAACTCTTTTTTTTTTTTTTCTATATTTGATGTTGTGGAGAGTATCTTTATATTTGCCACCAGCCAGGTGAATGACTGTAGAATTTGCTATGGCATCAGAGTGTCAGATATATAATCAAGTCCTCTTCTTTGTTATTGATCAGCCTCCCTTTGAAACAAGTCTTCGTGGAGATGCTTCAGAAAGTTGTTCATTAAGAAAAGACAATTTGAAAGCTCTATAATACTTACCGCTGGCAGCTCTTGAAATATGAGGCCTATTAGCTTCCTCTGCTGCCTTGCAGTATCCCTCGCATTTAAAAATATGTTGTCTTGTTTAAAAAGTTTTGCATGTACTCTAGTAAGTTTATGTACGGCTACATAGCTTTGAACTTAAGGGCCTAAACAGGAACAAAGCTATAATGTATAACTCCAGGCCAAACTCCAGATAAAACTTGGTCCCATCCTAAAAATAATGGCCTTGATTCCCTGGAGGGTCAGTTCATAGATGCATCCATTTTTACAACACTTAAAGTGCAAAGAAAACTAATACAATTTTTCTATTAGATGCCACCAGAATAGAAAGTGAAGAAGATTAACATTTTGGTCCAATGAGTGAGACAAAAATCAGGTCTTTGGTTCTATAAAAGGCTAATAGGATCAAAGCAGGGATGAAATCCAGCAGGTTCTGACAGGTTCTGGAGAACCGGTAGCAGAAATTTTGAGTAGTTCAGAGAACCGGCAAATACCACCTCTGGCTGGTCCCAGAATGGGGTGGGAATGGGGATTTTGCAATATCCTTCCCCCAGGAGTGGGGAGGGAATGGGGATTTTGCAGAATCCTTCCCCTGGAGTTGGGTGAGAATGGAGATTTTGCAATATCCTTCCCCCAGGAGTGGGGAGGGAATGAAGATTTTGCAGTATCCTTCCACTGGAGTGGGGCGGAAATGGAGATTTTGCAGTATCCTTCTCCTGGAGTGGGGTGGAAATGGAGATTTTGCAGTATCCTTCCCCTGCCATGCCCACCAAGTCACACCACACCCACCAAGCCACGCCCACAGAACCGGTAGTAAAAAAATGTGAATTTCACCACTGGATCAAAGCTAACCTAATCCCAATGGAGGAAGAACCTGTTTTCTCAGTTTTGCAGTAGAATATAGTCATAGTGGTGAAGTGGTTAGAATGCAGTATTGCAGGCTGACTCTGCCCACTGCCAGGAGTTCGATCCTGACTGGCTCAAGTTTGACTCAGCCTTCCACCCTTTTGAGGTCGGTAAAACGAGGAGGAAGATTGAATACCCAAATGAGTATTCCAAGCAAGGTCAATCAAAGAGCTAAATGAATTCTTCAAATGACCTCGCGAAGAACTGAGTTGGGCCAATGACTCAATCAAGAATTGAGGTAGGCTGGAATGGAACAAAAATCAACTCACTGTTCAAGGACATCTTAATTGTTCTGAGGCAGGTAAGTTTTTGATAGCCTCTGTCAGCCATTTTGAGCAAAACAGAACTTTTTCTTCTCATTCAAGTTCTCAGAAACTGCCTCTCCATTCAGTCTTAATAATCACAGTTTCCTGGAGGATAGCTATAAAAAAACTACAGTTAAACACTTTAAAAAATATTCTCCAAGCCTCCATTCAGTCCCAAAATTAATTCTACAGAGATCTAGCAAAAGTTTTATTTATTGAATTTCTATGCCACTCAAGCCAGGTAGAGCCACTCTCTGGATTACAGAAAGTACAAATCTAATGCCCCTAGCAAACTAAATAAAACATCAACAATAAATAACATAATAATGCAAAATCTGAACTCCCTGAGAACATGAGACCTGGAAAAGAACTTCATAACAAAACATCCATAATAAATATATCTACCAAAACAGAAAAAACATTAACTTCCAATATTAAATACCCATCCTAATTATGTAAAGATTTCCATATTAATCTGAATTATATGAAATTATTACTAATAATCTCATCCATGGTTAAAATCCATAACAACACAATTAGCACTTAGCATGAAAAGTCCTTGAAATCAGCTCCATGTTCACTTCTTCCTAGAGGGCATGTATTGTCTAATATTTAAGCAAGACTGTCCCATAAAGTTGGCACCAATTTGGAGAAAAATCAAGTTCTTATTTCAACCAACTTTATCTCACAAATGTGGACAACAACTAGGAATCTATTCCTTATTAGAACATTAAGCTAGTCTGATCAAGATTCAACCTGAGCATCTAAAAAAAGACAAAATAAATCCATCTGAGTGAGTAGATTCTACTCGTATATTAAATAAATTGTTATTTCATAGTTATGTTAAGTATCTATCTGCAAGGGAAAGATTATTATGGAGAAAATCTATAGGTAATTGATAAGCGTTGATCTATCTACAGGGATGCAGTGGCTCAGTGGCTAAGATGCTGAGCTTGTCGATTGAAAGGTTGGTAGTTCAACAGTTTGAATTCCTAGTGCCATTTAATGGGGTGAGCTCTCATTACTTGTCCCAGATTCTGTCAACCTAGCAGTTTGAAAGCATGTAAAAAATGCAAGTAGAAAAATAGGGACCACCTTTGGTGGGAAGGTAACAGCATTCCGTGTGCCTTTGGCATTTAGTCATGCCAGCTACATAACCATGGTGATGTCTTTGGACAGCGCTGGCTCTTTGGCTTTGAAACAGAGATGAGCACCGCCCCCTAGAGTCGGGAACGACTAGCACATATGTGCGAGGGGAACCTTTACCTTTACCTATCTATATTCAAGTATCTATCTCAGGGGTATCAAATTCAAGGCCCACGGGGCACTTAGATCTGACCCGCAGACCCACCTTGGAAACAGTGAAGGACCAGCCCATGGTGCCTCTGCTAGTGAAAACGGAGCTCAGGCAGGCCACCCACAGCCCATCTCGGCTCCGTTTTCACTGGCAGAGGGCTGCGGGAGGCCGTTGTTGCCAAAAACAGAGCCTTGAGGAGTGACATCAAGCTGGCCATGTCCACCCTGGCCACATCCCCTGGTCACCCCTTCCCATGGCCCCCGAGGTCAAACACAACCCTGAAATGGCCCTCAATGAAATTGAGTTTAATACTCCTGATCTATCTAAAGTTAAAATATATCAGTGATGGTTAACCTTTTTGGTGCCGAGTGCCCAAAGCGCACGTACCCGAACCCTCAAAATGCAATGTGAGCATCCCCTGTGCATGTGCCCTGTTGAGGGTAAAACTGCCCTCTGCAAAGTTGAGCGACGGACCAGACAGTGAATAGATACGATGCTTAGCAAAACACACAGATAGTCACAGACTCTGAACGTTTAAAGAAAAATAAACAGTCTTTACTTGTAGTAAAAAACAAACTTGGCTTCTCAAAACAACTTCTTCAAACAATCACGGTTTAACACCAAACATAGTTTGCTTACAATTCCAGTTCTCTTCAAACACAGACACAGTTCCTTCCAGCAGTTCAACCTTCAATAGCAGGAGCAGGAGCAAGAGCGGAAGTGAACGAACTTCCTGCCTTCCTTTATATGTCTGCTTAGCACAGCCAATTAGTCATCTTTTAGCAGTTAAAGTAACAGTACATATTATCTACCCAACCTGCCCCATCCCCCCATGCATGTGCCCCACCCCTACATCCTGTTTTGGCTTCCAGGTTGGTGCATGAGGCTTTCCAAGCCCAAAATGTGGTGGGGGGGTTGTCGCACATGCATGGGGGTGGGGCATATGCATGTGTCCACACATGCACCCCACCCTGACGCATGCACAGGAGAGACCCAAAGACCAGTGGGAGGCACACATGCATGTGCTTGAAATCCAAGGAAATGACTATCAATGTCATCATCATCATCATCATCGTCATCATCATCATCATCATTTTAGCCATTGTCTATCCACTGCAGGATGAAGGCCTCTTCTGCATGTTTCCAACCCATACGGTCCTGAGCTTTCTTTTGCCAATTGAACAATGTATGTGCAATATTTTACACAGCAAATTTGGGGTCTTCTCCTCTTTTGAATAGATGGTAAATACCGTATACAACTTATACAAAGGTTTAGCACTGGGTGTCTCCGAATATGCTTCTTTGGGGAAGAACAAAACAGAAGCAAACAGAAAGAACAAACAGACAGCAGCTGGGAAGCTTTGTTTAGTCAGCAAGGTTCCTCCTAAGAATATCTGAAGCCTGACAAAACAGATAAATAGAATGAGAATCAAGTGTTGGTTCTGAAATTAGCTCTAGCAAGGGCACCAGTGCAGTTATACAGTAATTCTTCTAGGCTGCCTAGGAATCAGGAGAAAGAGAGATGAGATGAGATAAAACGAGACCGGTCTATCTCAGAGAAGCCCTGCACATGTAGACACACACACGGTTGAGGCTTTTAAGGGATCAGCGTACAGAGTCAGTAAAATACAGGGGTAGTAAAATACAATCATCAAGGCTGCTACAAACTGATAATAAAGTTCAATGAAATCTGCACCAAATTTAAAGAATGTGTCTTTAAATTTGAAGAGATGGCACCACAGTAACACTTATATATCCTATTTCAATCATTCACGGCTCTTCACACGTTCAGGAATCCATCCTTCTCAACAGTCTATCTGTTGCAAAAGCTAAAAATAGTTTGCTTTTTAAATAAATATTATTTCAACAATGTCAGGCTATTAGCAACTCTCTCTCTCTCTCTCTCTCTCTCTCTCTCTCTCTCTCTGTGTGTGTGTGTGTGTGTGTGTGTGTGTGTGTGTGTGTGTGTGTGTACAGTTCTGAGAGCCTGCAACAGAATTTCATTTTTAATGTGTGCCAGTGGGCCCACAGTAAAAGCTGACAATTGTTCTGACCTAGGCTTCCTGAGTCGGTAAAACACACGAGTAGTCCCAAAAACCTCTTTTATTGCAACAGCTGTGGATTCTGGTTCATTCACAGATGAGTCCCAAATAGTTGTAAAGAGTCCTTCGGGATAAGTCCTTCGGGATAATCACTCTTTGACATGCTGCCAAAGACCTAATTGGCAAAGCCAATTAGGAATCAAACAGAATCAAACAGAGCTTCAGGCTTTAAACTGAACAGAATTAACAATGTTGCTTCCTGCAAAGGCTCACGTGCCTTTACTCCTTTTTTAAGTCTTATGGGAGGGGCCAATCATCTCCAAGCCCTACTCCCGAGTCGTCCTTTTTGTCTTAACTATTCTGCCTTCTGGCAGCTCTGCGCATGCGCACATTAGGAACAGGCTCCCCCACATTAGGTTCCTCTGCCTCGCTGAGGTCCGACTTTAGAGGCTCCGGAGGCAGCACGTACCTCCCAGATGGCCCTTTCTCTGCCTCAGATGCAGAGCCCTCATCTCAAGATTTCCCCAGACTCCAGGACTGGCCCATGTTCCTCCCCAACCTCCTCACTGTCTGACTCTGCTGCCAGCTTCGCAAACCGCCAACGGGCCACAACAACAATAAAGGTTATTTATTTATCTATCATCTATCTATCTATCTATCTATCTATCTATCTATCTATCTATCATCTATCTATCATCTATCTAACATCTACCCTGTTTCCCCCAAAATAAGACATCCCCTGATAATAAACCCAATCAGGCTTTTATAAGATAGGACCTTATTTTCAGGAAAACACGGTATCTATCATCTCTCTCTCTCTCTCTCTCTCTCTCTCTCTCTCTCTCATCTATCTATCTATCTATCTATCATCTATCATCTATCATCTATCATCTATCTATCTATCTATCTATCAATCAATCATCTAGCTATCATCTATCTAGCTATCATCTATCTAGCCATCTAGCTATCATCTATTTTATTTATTTATTAAATTTAAATTTATCTAGCTATCATCTAGCTATCATCTAGCTATCATTCGTTATCTATCATCTATCATCTATCTATCATCTATCAACTATCTATCTATCATCTATCTATCATCTATCTTTCATCTATCATCTATCTTAAATGAAATGCTTACAATCACAATTGAGCCCAAAATTTCTATTGCTAAGTGAAACATTTGTTAAGTGAACTTTGCCCTCTTTTACAATCTTTCTTGTCATAGTTGTTAAGTGAATCATTGCAACACAGTTGTTTGATGAAGCTGACTTCCCCATTGTCTTTGCGGACAAGGAGGCCACAAAAGTTGATCACACGACCCCAGGACACTGCAACTGTCAGAAATATGAGCCATTTGCCAAACATCTGAATTTTGATCAGGTAACAACCATGGGGATGCTGAAATGGCTGTAACTCTGATAAATGGTCATAAGTCACTTTATCAGTGCCATTGTAACTTTGAATGGTCACTAAATGAACCTTTGTAAATTGCGGGCCAGCCACACAGGAAGAGAACTTTGCACAGCCGACTTACACCAAAGATATAAAGCTGTATTCACTCTTGCGAAGAAGCTCCATCGTCAGTAACACAGTTACAACAACATGAACTAGTTGTTATGAACGTCCATTGAAAAATTCACAAAATTCCCAATTTGCAGCGAAAAACCACTTGGATCAATCCTTGCTTGTGCTACTTACAGGCTCTTGTTTCATTATGGTAACACCATGCTAAAGATAGTGTGTCAGGGTTCCAAGTAACACCCCCAACGAAAGAAGACTCCGAGGCTTGAAGTTCCTCAAAGTTCCGTTTTATTAGAGATGTCATTATTGGCACATCTGGGAAAACCCGAATCTGAAATCTTCCAGGTTTTCCCCACCCAAAAGAAAGTCCAAGTCCCTGCCCAGCACCCACATGTCCATCACGTGGTCCAGTTAAAGCAAAGTCCTAATTGGAGAGGCCTCCCAGTTCCAGCCCTCCAGGTGCAGGGCAAGATGATGATGATGATGATGATGATGATCATTATTATTATTATTATTATTATTATTATTATTATTGTTGTTGTTGTTGTTGTTGTTGTTATTGTTATTATTATTATTTTATTTATATACCGCCCTTCTCCTGAAAGACTCGGGGTGGTATACAGCAAAGATTAAAACATAAATATACAATATCATAGTTAAAATTAATTAAAATCATTAAATAGTTTTGGCCAAATTTTAAAACCCAATTTTAAAACCCAATTTAAAATCATTCAGTTAGACAGCCCCGCCTGTCAGAACAGTAGGGTCTTGAGGGCACAGCGAAAGACCCGGAGGTCAGAGATGTTACGAATATCCGAGGGCAATTCATTCCAAAGGGCAGGAGCTCTGACAGAGAAGGCTCTCCTCCTGGGTTTCGCCAGCCGACATAACTTGGCCGATGGTACCCTGAGGAGACCCTCTCTGTGGGAGCGAACTGGTCGGTGGGAGGCTATTGGTGGCAGAAGGCGGTCCCGTAGATATCCTGGTCCTATGCCATGGAGCGCTTTAAAGGTGGTGACCAACACCTTGAATTGCACCCAGAAGACCACTGGGAGCCAGTGCAGCTCACGCAGGAGAGGTGTTACATGGGCGTAACGAGGTGCGCCCATAACCACCCGCGCGGCCTCATTCTGGACCAGTTGGAGCCTCCGAGTGCTCTTCAAGGGATTCCTTGACTATCTGAAAAAGGAATGTTATTATGACTATATATCACCCTGGCTCTATACAATTCCCACTCTCAGATTCCCACAGTAGTAAATGTGGCAGGCCTGAAGGCCCAATCCAAAAGATGGCTTCCAGGCCTTGACATAGTGATTGGTTGTTTTCTTTGTTTGTTTATTTTGCAGTGGGCAGGTTGTCTAAGGAAACATGTCGTAGCTACTGCTGATTCCCGAAAATGCCGCCTGGTTGGCAAGCTTTTTAACAGAGGTCAAAAAATGTAATTGTTGGTTAGCATTTGTTGCTGCCACTGATGCAACCAGGCAAATTCTGAACCTCTTAAATGATGGCATTTTAATTGTTGATTGCCGATTAATGCCTCGAACCAATCAATTATTCTAGACAGGGGGCTTAGTGTTTATTGCTACCCAAATGACAACCTGTTTAATTTCTCCTCGGAGTCCTAGTGGCCGCCTAAGCTTATGTTAATAGCTGCACGTTAAAAGAGTGCAAATTTTTGTTGGAGCAGGGAAGCAGGTAAAATGAAAATTGGAAGAATGACCTTATTTGGTTCCCCCCCCCCATTGTGTTTTCTTCTGCTTGCAGCTCTTTATATTAAAATGAGTGTTTCAGCAATCATATTTTGACTTGCCTATGGAATAATGAAAAGAAATGTAAACTTTCTTTTTCCCCAGTTCATATTAATTATCTGGTAACACCGACTGCTTTTATGGTTTCCCATTGTCCGTACTTCCCTTTTTTATTAACTCTGGACATATTATTCATAGCTAAATCTAACAAATATGAAATGTTCACGTCTTCCTTTCGAAAAAAAATTTTTTAATTTGATTTATATGCCGCCCTTCTCCGGAGACTCAGGGCGGCTTACAATGCGTTAAGCAATAGCCTTCATACTTTTGTATATTTTATACAAAGTCAGCTTATTGCCCCCACAAACTGGGTCCTCATTTCACCTACCTTAGAAAGGATGGAAGGCTGAGTCAACCTTAAGCCTTGGAGAGATTCGAACTAGCAGAAATTGCAGGCAGCTGTGTTAATAACAGGGTGCGTAGACCACTGTACTATCAAGGCTCTTCCCTTTCTACCATACTTAGAATAACAGAGTTGGAAGGGACTTTGGAGATATTCTAGTCCAACTCCCTGCTTAGGCAGGAAACCCTACACCTCTTCAGACAAATGGTTATCCAACATCGTCTTAAAAACTTCCAGTGTTGGAGCATTCACAACTTCTGCAGGCAAGTTGTTCCACTGATTATTTGTTCTCACTATCAGGAAATTTCTCCTTAGTTCTAAGTTGCTTCTCTCCTTGATTAGTTTCCACCCATTGTTTCTTGTCCTACCCTCAGGACAAGTGCTTTGGAGAATAGCTTGACTCCAGGGGTGCAATGTTACCAGTTCTCTCCAGTTCAGGTGAACCAGTAGTGATAAAAACTACCAGTTTGGGCAAACTGGTAGTAAAAAAATGCTTTCAAAAGGTAAAAAAAAGATTCCAATAATCGCACGGCACAGATGTGATTGTTGGAACCTTTTTTTTTTTACTGGTTTAAAGCATTTTTTACTACCTATTCGTCCGAACCAGTAGTAAAAAAATGGTTTACAAAAGTTAAAAAAAAAATTGGCTACACCCACCCAGTCACATGACCCCTCCCACCAAGCCACGCCCACAGAACCGGTAGCAATAAATTTTACATTTCACCACTGCTTGACTCTTCATGGCAGTCTTCTTCATGGCAGTCCCTGAGATATTAGAACACTGCTATCATGTCACCCCTAGTACTTCTTTTCATCAAACTAGACATACCCGGTTCCAGAAACTATTCTTTATATGTTTTAGCCTCCAGTCCCCTAATCCTCTTTGTTGCTCTTCTCTGAGCTCTTTCTAGAATCTCAACATCTTTTTTACATCATGGTGACCAAAACTGGCAGGTGGGAGGCCCTTGTAATCTCTGTTTCAGCTCATAAAGCTAAATAGGGTCAGGTCTGGTTAAGATCTTGGATGGGAGACCTCAGTTTGAATATAGGGAATATGGAATTTCTTCTAGGTTTTAGATTATCTTCGCCTACATAAAACGTGTGTGTGTGTATAAATAAAAGTAAATATTGCCATCATTAAGTCTTCTATAAACTCTTTTCAGAGATAATGAAGCAAATGCAATTCATTTCCCTTTTGGCATCCACAATCCAGTTAGTTGAAAGAAATTTAACTGAGTTGAATTTCTTTTAACTGAGTTGAATTTCTTTTAACCTCAGATGAAAATCCTTTCTGGGGATGGTAGTAGGGGTGAAATCCAGCAGATTCTGACAAGTTCTGGAGAACTGGTAGCAGAAATTTTGAGTAATTCGGAGAACCGGCAAATACCACCTCTGGCTGACCCCAGAGTGGTGGGAATGGAGATTTTGCAATATCCTTCCCCTGGAGTGGGGTGAGAATGGAGATTTTGCAATATCCTTCCCCTGGAGTGAGGAGGGAATGGGGATTTGGCAGAATCCTTCCCCTGCCACGCCCACCAAGCCACACCATGCCCACCAAGCCATGCCCACAGAACCAGTAGTAAAAAAATTGGATTTCACAACTGGATGGTAGCCACCATTAATCAAAAGTTGATCTTTATAGCATTGGTTCTTACTCCTGGGCACAAGGTCATTCTAGGAATAAGAGAGCCGTATTAGAGCCCAGCTCACAAATCCTCTCATACAATTTACACGTTGTGCTATAAACACCTACACTGGTTTTCTCCCACCTCTTTCCTTCTTTGATCCATCTCAGCAAGTCGCCAACTTCAAAGTGAGCTTCTTCTCCTTGAATGGATCTGCTTCCAATGTTGGAACTCTAAATATATACAAATAAGTGGAGGAAAATGATACCTGCAGTATTTTTTTAAAAAAATAAAATATAAAATAATATTACAAACAATATAAAATAATTGATATTCTTCAGAGATCCTGGTCTCCCAATTTTCATAATAAAACAAAATCCATTAGTCAAGAATTTGTTACTACCCATCCACCCCTTCTTATTCTACATTCCCTGAGGGACTTAGAGGACTGAGTGTTTTATCTATCCACTCAAAAGCTAATGGAAGAATACAGTTTCTAATAGTTTAATTTGGTTTGCATCAGGGGTGGGTTTCACTTACCTGTGCCACCGGTTCGCCGCGCTCGTGCACACTCACTTCTCACACATGTGCTGTCTGTGCATGGGCCTAGGCTTCCACGCCTTCCTGTTGTGGTCTGCCAGCAGCCTGCAGAACTGGCTGCAGAGTCAGACAGCGATGAGGCTGAGGAAGAACATGGGCCAGTCCTGGAGGCTGGGGAAGGCCCGGATGAAGGCTCTGTGACGGAGGCAGAGATGGGACCAGGGCCATCGGGGAGTGATGTGCGGACTCTGGAGCCTCCAGAGGCTGATAGTAGAGAGGCAGAGGAACAGGAGGAACCTGTTCCTAGTGCACGTATGAGAAGAGCTCCCAGAAGGCAAGAGCAGCTACAGCAAAGAGGACGACTCGGGAGTAGGCCCATCCCATAAGGCTTAAAAGACCAGCAATGGCTCTTGGGCTCTTTGTCAGAAAATAACGTTGATAGACTTGTTCTTGTCTTGCTGCACTTATCTCTTGTTGGCATCTTCTGCTTCTGAACTTTTGCCAAGAGAAACCTTTGGCAGTTTGCCTAATTATACCAAGGTTGGTGATTAGACTGAAGAATTTGTGTTATGAAGAGTTTGTTTTGATTTAGTTTGAACTACGCTGAGAATGAATTTATTCTCAGCTGTTCTAATAAAGTCTGTTTGTTTTGGAACTGTTTGCTTCTAATACTACTTACTTGGGCCTGGGTCACAACACTTCCACACATGCGCCTGGCCTCAAAAATGTCCCTAAATAGCACAATTTGGAGCTGGAGTGGGCGGGCAGGTGGGACAGGTGGGGCGTCCCCATCCCCATCCCACCCCTTCTGCGATTGCCACTACCAGTTCATCCGAACCAATGCGAACCGGCTGAATACCGCCTCTGATTTGCATGATCACATAAATAGGAAAAAATATCACATGGAAACACAGCATGCATTAAAGGTTGTGCTATCCTCCTGCTTTGTAAACACAAGAATCACATCTTCCTGTTCCAGGTATCTTTTCACTGATACCCCTGTCATCCTCTAAGAAAAGACTGTCTCTTACTCAGAATGATTTGCCTGAAAATTGTCAAACTCCTTGGACTATCAGCACGACTTCAGAATCTAGAAGTGATATCAGAACTAGTGGCGCTGAATGAACACATCTATCACTCTCAGGACTCCGAGTGCCCAGTGATTTCCAAATTTAGAACAACAGTTATCTTAGAGTGGTGTGGTGGCCTAGAGGTGGAGCTCTCACCTCACAATCAGGAGGCTGTGAGTTCAATCCTAGACAGAGGCAGATATTTCTCTCTCTGGGCACAATGAGAATATATCTGCTGGACAAAACTCCACATTGGTGACAGGAAGGGCATCCGGCCAGTAAACACTCTGCTAGCTCCATTCAGTTGTTCAGACTCCACCCCGCAAGGGATTATGGGGTCATTAAAAGAAGATGATGATGAGTATGCTATCTTATAACTGATAAGTTAGATGGCCAGTTATTTCAGGAATTTAAAAATTGCAGTTCTAGCAACAACATCAGAGTTAATAATAATAACTATTGTTTTTATAACAATAGTCATATTTTGTTATAAAAACAAGAACAGTATTGTTTGTATTTAGGACATCATCTTTTTGGATCACTCTAAGTGATCCATTCTGAGTAGGGAAAGGCCTGTCAGATCTTAAGAGAGTTAAAAGAGTTAACTTAAGAGAGTTAACTTAAGAGTTAAAAGAAGTATCAGCCTAGAATCTCTATGTAGTCACAAGTGAACTAAGTCTAAGCCTCCCTTGAATTTCATGGATCCTGTTGTGACCTAGGCCCAAGTAGTTATTACCAGACACAATCAGTCCTAAACAAACATATTTTATTAGAACAGCTGAGAATTACTTCATTCTCAACTTAGTTCAAATTAATTCCAAACCAAATTCTTCACAAACAGTCCTTTGGCCTTATCACCAACCTTTGTCTTCTTTGGCACCTTTTCTTGGCAAAACCCCACGAAATTCAGAAGCAAGAGATGCCGACAAGAAACAAATGTAGCAACATTGCTTTCCTACAAAGATCCCAAGAGCCGTTGCAGCTCTTTTAAGCCTTCTGGGAGGGGTCAATCATCTCCTGGCCTTACTCCCGAGTCGTCCTTTTTGCTTTAGCTACTCTTGCATTCTGCCAGCTCTTCGCATTCGTGCACTAGGAACAGGCTCCTCCTGTTCCTCTGCCTCTCTGCTATCCGCCTCCGGAGGTTCCGGAGTCCATGCATCGCTCCCTGATGGCCCTGGCCCCATCTCTGCCTCTGATGCAGCACCCTCATCCGGGCCTTCCCCTGACTCCAGGACTGGCCCATTGTCCACCCCAGCCTCCTCAGTGTCTGACTCCGCTGCCAACTCTGCAGGCTGCTGGCGGACCACAACAGACCCTTGTCTAACCCCTAGCAGGTATTAACCATTAGTTGAGAAGATTCCTGTGTATAGGCATGAGTAGCAATAAACCATTTTAACTGGACCTTCATGTATGGACCAGATCTTTTGTGCCCGATACTTTAGTAGCATAAAGAAAACACTGGAGTGCAGTGTAGCAGTAGCAGTTGAGAACTGCCATTAAAAGAAGAGACAACTCCATAATGCAAAAGAAGTCAAAGCAATATTGTGAGAATAAGAATCATCTGTGAACCAATACTTGAAAATAATCATTTGATTTACTTTATGCCACTCTGGTAGAGAGGATGGGAGTAAGTAAGCTGAATTAAGCAATTGAAGAAGAAATGTGAATCAATTTTCATCAGACCACTTCTAGCAATTCTTCCTCCTGTTGTACTGAAAGTAAGTCAAGTATGTCTTGATATATTTTAGCTTTTTTTAAATGCTTGAGTACAGATCAATACCGCTGACCCTTAAAGCAGGAACGATATTCTCATAATGAAATGACTTTCTAACAAGTCCAGGAAATTCAGAGTTTCTTTAGGTTCTTTCCTCTTGACAATAAGTTTGGCCCACAAATCTTAAGGGGAAGAGCTGAAATGATACATCAAAGATATTTACACACTTTACTTGATGCATTGACATCAATTTGAGACAACCTAATCATCATACGGTATGATTAACTGATTATTCCAGAAAATTATATTCTATGTGGGTAAGCCCACTATCCGTGAACCACAGAATTATAAAGTATTTGCCATCTGCAGTCTTTATAAACAACTCTATTGAAAATGAGTAACTCTAAAATTGGCTGCTCGGTGGTGGACACCGTTTTAGCTAATTTCAAGGTTTGTTAATCAATTACCTAAAGTCATTATATCTGGGCTAATTTACAAGAGAATAAATATGTGGGTGATCTATTAACTGGAGAGTCAGGATTTTTCCCAACCTGCGCTTTTGAATTACTAATTATCAAGAGGTAAGGGAGTAGGACCTCGCGGTCCAATCTCAACAGTCGCAAGAACTTCGGAGATGTTAATATTTATTGTCTTGAACTGGGTCAGTGGAGACATAGGCAGTCATGGGCTGCTGCCAGTTCTAGCGAACCGGTAGTTCCAACAATCAGGTGGCCTCACCCACCCATCCCCGCCCTATCCTGTCCTATATTTCCTCCTTTCTGGCTCAGCTCATTCACGCAGCACAGCTTATTTCCGCGCCTCCACTGTTCTACTTACCGGGGCTGCCATAGGAGGTAAGCAGCTGAGCTTCAAATTGCTGTATTTTGAACACTGCGCACATGAGCATTAGGCATGTATGCATGCAAAGCGCCCGCTCACAGAACTGGTTGCAGCCCACCACTGGACATATGCTGTTTTGGGGAGATATAATTGATTTCACACATTGGGCAGGTAGAGAAATCACAATATTAACACTTCATCTGCCCTTGAAAGAAAGATTTATGAATAGAATAGAGCTGGAAGGGACCTTGGAGGTCTTCTAGTCCAGCCCCCTGCTCAAGCAGGAGAACCGATACCATTGCAGAGAAGTGGCTGTGTCTAATCTCTTCTTAAAAACCTCCAGTGATGGAGCACCCACAATTTCTGAAGGCAAGCTGTTCCACTGGTTAATTGTCCTCACTGTTAGGAAGTTTCTCCTTAATCCCAGGTTGCTTCTCCCTTTGATTAGTTTCCAACCATTGTTTCTTGTCCTGCCCTCTGATGCTTTGGAGAATAATTGGACCCCCTCTTCCTTGTCGCAGCCCTTCAAATACTGGAATATTGCTATCAGGTCACCCCTAATTCTTCTTTTCTTTAGACTAGCCAAACCCAGATCCTGCAGCTGTTCTTCATATATTTTAGTCACCAGGCCTTTGATCATCTTAGTTGCTCTTCTCTGAACTTTTTCCAAAGTCTCAACATCTTTTTTGTAGTATGGTGCCCAAAATTGGATGCAGGTGTGGCCTTACTAGGGTTTTATAAAGCGGTACGAATACTTCACATGATCTTGATTCTATGCCTCTGTTTATACAACCTAGGATTGTATTAGTTTTTTTGGTTGCTGCTGCATACTGCTGGCTCATACTCAAATGGTCATCCATTAGGACTCCAAGGTCCCTCTCGCAGTTACTGTTTTTAAGGCAGGTCTCGCCTAATCTGTACTTATAACCTTTGATTTTTCCTGCCTAAATGTAAAACTTTGTGTCAACCCTGAAGCTGATCTGGCTGAAGCCATCTTGGAGCTTCAGTGCTGCCACACTGGAGCTGAGGGATAGGGAGATTAGAGATAGCTGGATTATGTAGTCAAAATAAAATACTTTCTCTTGGGAACCAAGGACCTTCTCAAACCTAGCCAGAGGAAGGAGGAGTGATGTCACCAGACCAGCGGATGCTGCCATGATTGGGCCATTTGACCTATTGTTTGGGGTTGAGGGAACAACCTTTACTTTTAATTAGATTAAAACCAAGGGGCCCTCAGAGTTGGTTTTCACCAGATATGTGCCAATATCAGTGGTGAAATCCAATTTTTTTTACTACTGGTTCTGTGGCCGTGGCTTGGTGGGGATGGCTTGGTGGGCGTGACAGGGGAAGGATACTGCAAAATCTCCATTCCCTCCCCACTCCTGAGGGAAAGTTATCACAAAATCCCCATTTCCACCCCATTCTGGGACCAGCCAGAGGTGGTATTTGCCAGTTCTCCGAACTGCTCAAAATTTCCGCTACTGGTTCTTCAAACTGCTCAAAATTTCCGCTACCGGTTCTCCAGAACCTGTCAGAACCTGCTGGATTTCACCTCTGGCCTATATGATATTTCCAATAAAGCTGTTCTTTGAGGAATCCACCTGCCTCAGAGTTTTGCTTGCAATGGATCTATTACTTGGAACCCTGACACTTCGCTTTTCTCCACATTAAAATTCATTTTCTTGGATAGGGCCCATTGTTCAGATTTGTCAAGATCTGTTTGGATCCTGAGTGTGTCTTCTGGCGTGTTGGCTATTCCTGCCAGTTTAGTATCGTCTGCAAACATTAACAGGTTCCTGTTTTAACCCTCTTCGGGGTATTTCCTGAGCACCAATCCTGTTCTCTGTTTTCTCAGATCTATTATTCTACAGAAACAGCGCGAGCTGCTTGTTCTTCACGCTTGAATGATCTCGTCTCTAAAGTCACTGAAGTCAGTCATTCACAAAATGGCAACGGGCATGAGTGCAACCACACTTTAGATGAATGAAAGGTTAATTGATTTCATGAGATGAGCAAAACATGAGCTGTTTTTATTTAATTCATTGCTGTTCCTGCCAGCTTCTTCTTCTTCTTCTTCTTTTTTTCATTTGGATCATGTGCTTGTCATCTTTGCCTTTACTTTCCCTTATCGGTTTCCCAGAGAGATCAGCATTAAAATTTGAGACAGGTGTAAAATCAGAAGTAACTTTCCAGCTGAGAGCTGGACCCATAGCTGTGCCTGGGTATTTAGCTGGAAGATTAGTTGCAGGAAACAATCGATGAGAATGCAACGGTGGCATATGGCCTCTGGAGCTTCTGTCAAGCAGAGCCAGTGCAAACAGCTAAAATTATACCTTAATTTTGCCCTAAATCTGAGAGGGAAGCTGAGCAAGAGTCAGAATGTGATGAACTGCATGACAAAGCGAGTGATTTCCCCTTTCGGTTCATTTTATTTTTTTTTCCCTGTTAAAGTTTTATCATATGGTGATGATTTTGAGTGAGGCAGCCTGAAAATAATGTGATTGCCCTTATCACAAATGTTGAGAGCATCTGGGAGATTTTTTGGGTCTTTTTTTGCCCTTTCAATATTTTTGGTAGAATTCAGGTCACTGCCTCCACTGTTTTAAACTCAATCTGTAGGCTGCATGGGGTGATAAAACTCTGCAATTTTTTTTTTCCAGGGATCTGCCCTCAACAGCAGTCAATTAGACGATATTTCTGAGCGCTACGGAAAAGTTTTAAGGAAGAATCAGGCCACCCAAGTACATTAATTTGTCTCAGATATTTGACACTCTACCTCCAGCACATTTATGAAATGTTAGACAAATTAGACTATCTGACATTTTGCATAATTTTAACAAGCGTTACTAGATCATTTAAAGACTGTTTTTTTTTTTTAATGTGCTTCTGGCTTACAGAATATTACAGAAAGAAATAACCTTTTAGGGGAAAGATCTTTAAGGGGAATCTTGTTAAACCTTCCCACCGTTTCTATGTGAGTGTCTGTTGAGAAGCTGGGTAAAGTGTATATATATATGTACATATATATTGTTGTATACCATATAAGGTAATAAGGAAGTGAGCTGCAGGTTTCACTCAGAACCTCCAAATAGGCAGGAGAATACTTGAATCTCATTGGTTAAGCCATCTGGCAGCCCTCTATAAAAGAGGACACTGCCAGACAAGCAAGTTGTTGGGTTGTACCGGCCTACTATTAAAGAGCTGTTGTTACTGAAGAACTGTGTCCGTCTCCTCTATCACCGAATCCAACACATATCATATGCAAACCAGTTTGGTGTAGTGCTTAAGGTATCACGATACAAACCAGGAGACTGTGAGTTCTAGTCCCACCTTGGGTACTGTTCTGATCTAGGCTTCCCCAACAGCACGAAGCCTAGTTCTTGTCCCGACAAAAAACCCTTTTATTTAATTTACAGTGAATTCCTCTCCAGCAAAGTCTTTCCTCTCCCACAGTCTTTCAAGATAGTTCACAATCACCAACCTTTATCAGGCTTGGAGAGTGGCCAGGCCGATATCTTTCAGACGCTGCAATACTTGGCAAGAATGCAGGAATGAACTAATTGTCTCCTGAAAACTCCACTCCCCTTTCGCTCTTCTTTTATTCCCCCTGGGAGGGGCCCTTCATCGTCCACCTGTGGCCTTACTCCCAAGTTGACCCTTGTTCTTTAACGGTTCCTTCATCTGACAACTCTGTGCATGCGTATACTGGAAACAGGCTCCAGCTGTTTGTCTGCCTCACTGATGTCTGACTCTGAAAGCAGCTGATAACTGGCATACGGCCCTGGCCCCATCTCTGTCTCCAATGCAGAGCCCTCATCAGAGCCCTCCCCAGACTCCAGGGCAGGCCCATGTTCCTCCCCAACCTCCTCACTGTTCGAATCTGCTGCCAGATCTGCTGGCCATTGGTGGGCCACAACAGACAGAAAGGAAGCTGGGTGGCCTTGGGCCAGTCCTGTGTCTCAGCCCTAGGAAAGAAGCAATGGCAAACCATTTCTGAAAAACCTTGTCAAGAAAACTGCAGGGATTTGTCCAGGGCCCAGGCGGTCTCCAAGAATTGTATATGATTGAACAGAGTAAATGCTGCAAGAATGGATAGCTATAAAGAGAACGGGATCTGAGTCACTGCTGCTTTTGGTTTCTGAAGATCTCGCAGTGTGATGAAGACTCTTACAGGCCATGGCGACTCATCTTCATAAGGTTCTTAAAGGCAGTGATTGTGTGGAAATGGCTTATTAAAACCATTCTCCGAGTTAGGATACAAGGGGTGAACTGGTTGCTCCCATTCCAAACAGTCATAGAAGTTATATATACAGCTTAAGCAACCACTGTTCCAAATCCAAGACTGACCTCTTGTACTCATTTTTATAAGAAAAGTTGTTGAAATTCAGAATAGAATAGAATAGAATTTTTTATTGGCCAAATGTGATTGGACACACAAGGAATTTGTCTTTGGTGCGTACGCTCTCAGTATACATAAAAGAAAAGATACATTCATCAAGAATCATAAGGTACATCACTTAATGATAGTTATAGGGTACAAATAAGCAATCAGGAAACAATATCGATATAAATAGTAAGGATACAAGCAACAAAGTGGATACAATCATACAGTCATACATACAGTCATACGTGGAAGGAGATGGGTGGTGGGAATGATGAGAAGATTAATAGTAGTGCAGACTTAGTACATAGTTTGACAGTGTTGAGGGAATTATTTCTTTAGCAGAGTGATGGCGTTCAGGAAAAAACTGTTCTTATGTCTGGTTGTTCTGTGGTGCAGTGCTCTATAGCATCGTTTTGAGGGTAGGAGTTGAAACAGTTTATGTCCAGGATGTGAGGGGTCTGTAAATATTTTCACAGCCCTCTTTTTGACTCGTGCAGTATACAGGTCCTCAATGGAAGGCAGGTTGGTAGCCATTGTTTTTTCTGCAATTCTAATTATCCTCTGGAGTCTGGGTCTGTCTTGTTGGGTTGCAGAACCAAACCAGACAGTTCTAGAGGTGCAGATGAGAGACTCAATTACTCCTCTGTAGAACTGTATCAGCACCTCCTTGGGCAGTTTGAGCTTTCTGAGTTGGCGCAGAAAGAACATTCTTTGTTGTGCTTTTTTGATGACGTTTTTGATGTTAGCTGTCAATTTTAGATCTTGCGATATGGTAGAACCTAGAAATGTGAAGGTCTCTACTGTTGATACTGTGTTGTCTAGTATTGTAAGAGGTGGAAGTATGGAAGGGTTTCTCCTACCACCATTTCTATAGTTTTGAATGTGTTCAGTTCCAGATTGTTCCGGCTGCACCACGAGGCTAGTTGTTCAACCCCCCGTCTGTACGCGGATTCATCATTGTCTCTAATGAGACCGATCACTGTTGTGTCATCTGGGAACTTCAGTAGTTTAACAGATGGATCGTTAGAGATGCAGTCATTGGTATAAGAGAGAAGAGAAGTGGGGAGAGCACACAGCCTTGGGGGGGGGGCTGTGCTAATAAATACATTCATTGTTGGAAGGTATTTCTATGAAACAACTACAGTAGTATTCAAACAATAGATGGCATTGTTTACAAGTCTGGATCTATGTTATATACTCTATGCTCTTTGTTCTAAGTAGAGTTTCCTGTTACAGTTATATAGTTGAGTAGTAAAGCACATGGTGTCTGTACTCTTTGTTTGCTCTGTGGTGCTTTATATAAATAAGAATTTCTAACAAAAATCCTGCCTGTTCAAAACAGCAGAAACTATAACATTAGTCAGTAGGACCATTCAGCTGTTCTTCCATAGAAGGTTTAATGTTCTCTTTCTCCAAATTTGTGTGTGTGTGTGTGTGTGTGTGTGTGTGTGTGTGTGTGTGTGTTTTAAAAAAATAACAATTATAGTAGAAGAAGTATTCCACCACTAACACTGGAAGGGGGGGAACCTTATTCTGTTAATATTCACCTCTCTTGGCATTTTTCTTTTTCTTTTTTAAATTCACACTTCAAAGATCCCTTAGTTAGTGCCAAAAGTCTCATGAATTTAGAGGAGAGGACATCACTGGAGAACTATATTCAAGATTTAAACAAACGGGCCAAGGAGCTTAGATTCCCTCCAAACATAAAAAAAATAAAAATAAATCAGCCACCATGATTTATTTGTTAATATTTTAACAATGAAAGGCAAACATCTAGAAATCCAGTCTTCACCCTTCCTTGGTGTCCATTCATCACTCTTATTTCTACAGCCTTTGGATTTACTGTTACAAGCAGGAGCTCAACATCTATCTAAGAGGGTGTCCAACATCCAGCCAGCCATTTTTAAAACACACAAACACACTAATGCTCTGGTCTTGTCTTCTTCCTGTCAACCTTTCTTGAAAAACAGCCATTCCTGCCACATCTCTATAAGTGATTGAATAGGATTATTCGTTCCCATGGGGTACAAACCTGTGGCAGACGAAGTTCATTGCATATTTGCTCTGCTTTTCTTCGCCTCTGCTAAGAAAGTATATAAAATTAAGTACCTAAGGCAGAAACATGTGCAAATACAGTATGCACTTATGCACCCACAGAGAGGGAAAATGGCATAAATAGGGTGGAACAATAGAGGGTGATTGCATATTTTAACTGGTTTAAAAAAAAAAAAACTAGCTGCCAGTTTTTAGAACTGAACAGGTGAATTATTCCTTGCAGCTCACTACAATGAAATAAGAGGACTTTTTAAAATACATAACGTATTTTTCAGAGTATAAGATGCTCTGGACTATAAAACGCATCTACCTTTTTTGGTGAGGAAAACAAGAAAAAGAAATCTGCCTCTGCCTCCCAGCATTTTTGTCTCGTTGCAGCAAACAGCCTGCTTTACTTTCATTTTCGTTTTCAGCATAGCTTGATTAGCACAAGAAAAAAAATAAATCTGCTCCCAGCAACTTATCTCCTTGCAGCAAGCAGCAGAGGCCCACACAGCAATAGGCAATGGGAATCCCTGCAGCCTGAAACAACTGAGAGTCGGGAGGCCAAGATCCAATGGACAATCAACTTATACTAATTAGGCTGTGCTGAAGCTGAAATGGGCTGTTTCTTCTTGCTGCTTGCAGCAAGCAGGTAAATTGCTGGGAGGCAAAGGCCAAAGGGTTGGGCCAGTGAGTGGGCAGGGCTACATTCGGTGTATAAGACGCACCCAAATTTTCACCCCCTTTGGGGGGGGGAAAGATGTGTCTTCTATTCCAAAAAATATGGTGTGTATGTGTGTGTGTGTGTGTGTGTGTGTGTGTGTGTGTGTGTGTGTCTTTTTTATAGTTTTTATAAAGCTTCTAGGAAAAACTCAAGCTTGCTAAATCTGGACTGGCATTTTTCTGAAACAAGTCATTGCAATGTTATCATATCTGCAATATTCTATACTGTAAGTGACACTCACGTCTTTAGTCTGCGACACGATGAGAAAATTATGATCTTTTCATACACGGTATGTTTTCATAGAAAAATATCCAAACAATCTAACAGGATTGGTAAATCAGAGAACACATGTCTTTATTTTTTATGGCATTGCCACATAACAACAACAAAAATATGCAATGAAATAATTTCACAATTTGATGTTAAAACGAAAGCTTGACGTTCATATTAGATATCTCTGGTCTCATCCAAACATGCCCCCTTTCTATTTTAAATGAAATCTTCACCCCAAAATCAGGGGTGAAATGTAAAATTTGTTACTACCGGTTCTGTGGGCGTGGCTTGGTGGGGGGAAGGGTAATGTGACTGGGTGGGCGTGGCCAATTTTTTTTTTTTTTAACTTTTCAAAGCATTTTTTCTAATGCTTTGAAAAGCCTCTGCCGAGGGGAAAAAAGAAAGAAAGAAAAATCAAATAAAAAGAAGATCTCAAAAGAGTAAAATAAATTTCTACATCAAATGATATTTAATAAAGAAATAGCAGATATCAATAAAATAATATCATTATATAAGGAGAAAGAAAGAATATATACTGAAGAATATAGGTTATTGATATTGTAATAATTCAGACATTACATTTAGATGTCATTAAGATGATGCTTGTATATTGTTTTACTTGTATTTATAAATGTATTTTGTGGTTTCTTAAATTATTAAAAAGTTTACAATTAAAAAAAAAAGAAAGAAAAGCCTCTGCCGATCAGGAACTCAGCTGGGATCGTCAGAGACTTTTCAAAGCATTTTTTTTACCACCTCTTTGGCCAAGAGGTTGCAGGAAAAAATGCTTTGAAAAGCCTCTGACTATCCCAACTGAGCCGCGTGATCATCAGAGGCTTTTTTTTTTTACTTTTAAAAGCATTTTTTGTCGGAAGAGGGAGCATTTCACCCCTGCCCAAAATACAAGATTAAACCATTCAGACAAGGCTAGAAATTATATTTATATTTCACCAGCACCAAAATGAACTTCAGTTAATGTAAACATGGTAGAACAAAAAGCAATATATTGATTCAGCTAAGCAACTAAACCATCTTCTTTGAGTCTCAATTCAACATATTGCAAATTTCAGCTTGTAAATTTGCAAAGTCTTTAGCAGATTTGTATCTCTCATTGATATTTACACACCAGATGGCCCAAAATAGATAGTAGATCAGGGATGAAATCCAGCAGTTTCTGACAGGTTCTGCAGAACCGGTGGCAGAAATTTTGAGCAGTTCAGAGAACCGGTAGTGGAAATTTTGAATAGTTTGGAGAACCGGCAAATACCACCTCTGGCTGGCCTCAGAGTGGGGTGGGAATGGAAATTTTACAGTATCCTTCCCCTGGAGTGGGGTGGGAATGGAGATTTTGCAGAATCCTTCCCCTGCCACACCCACCAAGCCATGTCTTCCAAGCCACACCACGCCCACCAAGCCACGACCACAGAACCGGTAGTAAAAAAATTTGGATTTCAGCACTGTGGTAGGTAGATAGATAGATAGATAGATAGATAGATAGATAGATAGATAGATAAACAGAAATAGAAATAGCACTTATATACCCCTTATATACCCCTTAACAGTGCTTTACAGCCTTCTCTAAGCGGTTTGCAGACTCAGCGTCTTGCCCCCAAACAATCTGGGTCCCCATTTTACCGACCTCGGAAGTATGGAAGGCTGAGTCATCTTTGAGCCTGGTGAGATTCAAACTGCCAAACTTCAGGCAATCGGCAGTCAGAAGAAGTAGCCTGCAATACTACATTCCTTTTTTAAAAATAATAATAATAATAATTTTTTTATTGGTTTTCTCTTTACATACAATATGTGCTTAAAGAACAGCATATTGTCAATTTGTTTACATAGTAATACTTCTTAAGTTCCTATTTTCTACCCAGGGGTGAAATTCAAAATTTTTCCCTACCGGTTCTGTGAGTGTGGCTTGGCAGGGGAAGGATATTGCATTCCCACCCCTCTCTGGGGCCAGCCAGAGATGATATTTGCCGGCTCTCTGAACTACTCAAAATTTCCGCTGCTGGTTCTCCAGAACCTGTTAGAACCTACTGAATTTCACCCTTATCTCTACCCCTGTTGTATAACCATTGATAAAATAAGTCCCAAGTTCGAAAATATTCTGTATCTTCTTTTTCTTTTATCTTCAGTGTTAATCTGTCCATTTCTGCACAATCCAATATTTTTTTAATTATATCTTCTTCCGTAGGTGTTTCTGCGATTTTCCAATGTTGTGCAATACTACATTCTAACCACTGCGCCACCATGGCTCTTGGAGCAATAAATGTTTTGGAGAGAAACATTTATTTTTCCATGACTTAGACTTCCATGACTTGGACTTCAGGGCTATGTTACCTCATCTCCCACCAACTGAGGTTCTCCATTTGCTTTCTCAAACTAACCATGTGACTGACTGACTAACTATTCTGTTAGTATGTTAGTTAGTATATTTTGTTTGACAAATTCTAATAAATAAATATTCTCAAACCTAACCATTCTCCAATCCTTCCTGGAGTTCAAGATCACTTAAATAACATTCAACCGGGTCCTGCTCCTCTTAATCACGTTTTGCTACTCCTTATAGAACAGCAAAGCGTCCAACACCATGCCTTCAATTGACTTTCCTAACTCGCAAGTAAACTCTGGAGATTTTCATTGATCACTTAGAAAACAGAACTTTGGAATCAACGATGAAAAGGCAAGGCCTCCTTGGGGCCAGGCATGTCAAAGTGCTACCTCTAGATGTTTTCCAGTGTTTTAACCAGGTTAAGAACAAAGCCATTCTTGTATAAGTCCTTGTAACCTTGTGAACTGACTGCTATAAGCTGAAAGTGACAGTAGGCATGGATGCAGGCCGCTGGGAATCACAAGAGGCAAGATTATATAACCACAGCAGAGCAAGGAGAAAGAAACACATTTCTCCAGGATCTGAGCTCACAGCAAAAGATGTTCCTGCCCAGCAATAAGACTTTGTCTAAAACTTTAAAAAGCAAAGAAAAAGAAAGGGGTTGCTTCTGTGTCTGGGCCAGATTTCATTTCCTCTAGACCAGCACGGTGCTTAAATCTGTCCCATGGGGCCAGCCTGGAAAAAGCAAATGATTGGCCTGTGGTGCCTCTGGCAGCCAAAACGGGGTGCAGGGGGTTGTCCCATTTTTGGCCTGGATGGCTTCCTGCAGCACTCTGATGGCCAAAATGGGGTGCAGAGGGAGTGCGTGAGGCATCCCCACCAGTGGTGGGTTCCTCCTGGTTCAGCCCAGTTCCGCCTAGCCGGTAGCGGTGACGATATGACATCACCGAACCAATTCTGCCCCCCTGCCCCCCGCCCGCGTTATTCTTACCTTTTATTTGGCCCCACCCCCAATCTATTGGTGCCTCCTGAGTCCCAGCTGATGGCTAGAGGGAAAAAAAACTGTTTAAACTCTTGCCGCGGGGCTTCAAAGGGCTGCCCTACAGCTGATCAGTGTTAAAAGAAAACAAATGAGTAGACCGATGCCTGCAAAAATAAATGGGTAGACCGGTGCCTGCAAAAATAAATGGGTAGATCAGTGCCTGCAAAAATAAATGGGTAGATTGGTACAGCTCTGCAAGCAAGAGCCTTGGTAGTACAGTGATTTAATGCATCCTGTTATTAACACAGCTGCCTGCAATTTCTGCAGGTTCGAATCTTACCAGGCTCAAGGTTGACTCAGCCTTCCATCCTTTCTAAGGTAGGTTAAATGAGGACCCAGTTTGTGGGGGCAATAAGCTGACTTTGTATAAATATACAGAAGTATGAAGGCTATTGCTTAATGTATTGTAAGCCGCCCTGAGTCTCCGGAGAAGGGCGGCATATAAATCAAATTAAAAAAAAAAAAAAAAAGCCTGGTAGACCAGTACCTCTGCTAAATCCTAAAGAATTGTCACATGACCATCAAGCCACGCCCACAAAATAAGCCACGCCCACAGAACCGGTAGTAAAAAAAATTAGAACCCACCCCTGATCCTTGCACCCTGTTTTGGCTGGCAGGGTTCTGCAGGAGGCTGTCCAGGCCAAGGTTTTTCTGCAGCCCTAGCTCAATGGAGTCACATCCACTCGATTCTGGGCTTTTTTCTTTCTGGCAGCCAGATTATTATCACAGGTGACTATGATTCTAAACCAAAGTTGGATGTTTGGCAGCAAGTAACATTCTTATAAAAGTTACAAAACAGGGTTTGGAAGAGGAAAAAGCAAGGATTAGGCTTTATTTATTCATTTAAATTTATTTATTGTTTTATAAGATTCCCCCCAACACAAAGCCGTATTATTTATGCTCAGAATTGTTTTAAACAGATTCTTATACTGTACTATCCTCCGTTATATAAGACCTCAGAGCAGCGAGCGGCACAAAGCAATGCAGACACACACAGACATATACACACGTCCCGCAGTTCATTCTAAAACAAACAAACAAACAAAAGGCAAAGGTAAAGCTTCCCTTGAGACAAACTCAACTCCTGGTGATTTAATAGACACTACAGAAGGAGTTTGCAATTGCTCTTCTCTGCAATCTATCTTTTTAAGTTCCTGGTCCGGCTTACAGCCCCAGGATTTCCTATGAATCTAGGAAGAATAGCAATGCGGCGTTGCTGACTTCCACAGCGTTGAGCATAACAACAACAGCGTTGCTGAAATTCCACTCTTCAGGTTCGCACGTCTCTGGTTCTGCTTCCTACGCCATCGTTCTCTCCTTGGATACTCAAGCCCGCGTTGGTCTCCTTTTGCAGATCTCAAGCCTCTTCCTCACTTGTGGAATGAGATATCCATAGTTGAAGTTCATAATGTATATAAAATAGAGAATAACAGATTTGGAAAGGATCTTGAAGGTCTTCAACTCCCTGTTCAAGCTACCAGGGGTGGAATCCAAATTTTTTCCCTACCGGTTCTGTGGGCATGGCTTGGTGGGTGTGGCAGGGGAAGGATATTGCAAAATCTCCATTCCCACCCCACTCCAGGGGTCAGCCAGAGGTGGTATTTGCCCTCTCTCTATGAGTCTCTGGAGGCTGGGGACAACAAAAAATGTCATTTCCTGTCCCACCGGGAGTTGGGAAATGGGCCGTTTCAGGGGGTGACCCGAGGGGAGGGGGAAGGCTGTTTTCACCCTCCCCAGATGCATAAAGAGGATCTGGAGCCAGGTGAAAAAGAAAAACAGGCCTTCCCCACCCCACCCCCAGGCCCTCCGGAGGCAGGAAACAGCCTGTTTCACTACTTCTGGTGGGCCCAGAAGGCCCAAAAATCAGCTGGCCGGCACGCGCATGTGCACCAGAGCTGAGCTGGTGTGCCCACTGATGTGGCTATGCGTGCCACCTATGGCATGTGTGCCATAGGTTCGCCATCACGGCCCTATACCATTTCTGACAGATGGCAGTCCATTTTCTTCTTGAAAGCTTCCAGTAATAAAGTTCCCAAAACTTCAGAAGGCAACTTCTGTTCCGTTGGTTGATTGTTCTCACTGTCAGAAAATTTCTTCTTATTTCTAGGTTGAATCTCTCCTTGTTCAGTTTTCCCATCATTATTCCTTGTCTGGCCTTCGGATGCTTTGGAAAATAGCTTGACCCCCTCCTCTTTGTGGTAACCCCTCAAATATTGGAAGATGCTCTCCTGTCTCCCCTGGTCCTTCTCTTCACTAGACTAGCCATGCCCAGTTCCTGTAACCATTCTTCATATGTTTTAGTCTCCAGTCCCCTCATCATCCTGGTTGCTCTTCTCTGCACTTTTTCTAGTGTCTCAACATCTTTTTTATAGTGTGGTAATCAAAACTGGATGCAGTACTCTACGTGTGGTCTTACTGAGGCTTTATAGAATGTTATTAGTACCTCAGTTGATGTTGATTGTATCCCTCTGGTGATGCAATTTAGGATTGCATTGGCTTTTCTGGCTGCCGCCACAAACTGTTAGTTCATATTTAATTGGTTGTCCACTAAGACTCCAAGATCCCTCTCATTAGTTTCCAGCCATTGCTTCTTATCCTGCCATATGATGGATCCCATGCTGCAGAAGGCCGATCTAATTCTATGAGGAGCTGTATGAAATCTCACTGAGTTAGATGAAAGTTATTCTTTTTCCTAGCTGGAAGTTTAGTCAAATGGATTATGGAATTTTCTGATTATTCCTGATTATGGAATTGCAATGATTCCTGATTATGAAATTGCAATGTTGTGAATTCTGTAAGTCAAAGAAAGATGTTTAGAGTTTCCACATTCTACCTTGCTACAGGCAGGGATGCGGTGGCTCACTGGCTAAGATGCTGAGCTTGTCGATCGAAGCAGTTGGCAGTTCAGCAGTTCGAATCTCTAGTGCCGCGTAACGGGGTGAGCTCCCGTTACTTGCCCCAGCTTCTGCCAACCTAGCAGTTCAAAAGCACATAAAAAATGCAAGTAGAAAAATAGGGACCACCTTTGGTGGGAAGGTAACAGCGTTCCATGCACCTTTGGCATTTATTCATGCCGGCCATATAACCACAGAGATGTCTTTGGACAGCGCTGGCTCTTCAGCTTTGAAACAGAGATGAGCACCTCCCCCTAGAGTTGGGAACGACTAGCACATATGTGCAAGGGGAACCTTTTACCTTGCTACAATGAGCATGTTATTTAGCTTCAGACTTATAACACTATGTTCTGCTTTAAAAAAAAGAAAGAATGAAAGAACATTCTTAGTAGCAAACAAAATGAAATGTACAGTCTCTACTCTAATGGAAATTGCACAGCTAATAGCTTTTGGAAGAGTACTTTGAAAACACGGTAATAAATTGAAGTGAAGGCAATTTGCATCCGTGGATTTCCTTCATCAGGTTTTGTTACCTCTCTATAAAAAAAAATCCGGAAAGATCACAATTATTTCCATTTTTTAATTAGCCTTTATTACGTTGTAGCATTGGAAAAAAAAGTTTCTGGGTGCCTCCTTTAATATTTGTGTGTCCTCTAAAACCAAACAGACACATCCAAGATGAATTTGATAAATGTTCCAGGACATTGCATCCATTGGAAGGAGTTAAGAAAAGACAAGATTGTTTCTTTCATCAAAGGCATCCGTGATTGAAGAGTTAGAGATATAAAGCAGTTGAGATTCTTCTAAGCTTCAGAGTTTTGATAGAGTTCAAAAGCACTATGGGTTTATTCCATGCTACCTATACACATGATCTGGTGAAGGTGAACTGGTGCCAGATGTGGTGGCCTGCCAGCGGCCAGCAGAGTTGGACAGTGAGGAGGTTGGGGAGGAATGTGGGCCAGTCCTGGAGTCTGCGGAAGGCTCGGATGAGGGCTCTGAGTCGGAGGCAGAGAGGGGGCCAAGGCCATTTGGTAGTTCTTTGCTGCCTCTGGAGTCTCCGGAGTCTGACATCAGTGAGGCAGAAGAACAGTGTGAGCCTGTTCCCAGTGTGCGCATGCGCAGAGCTGCCAAAAGACAGGAACAATTAAGAAAACAGGGTCGACTTGAGAGTAAGGCTTGGAGATGATTGGCCCCTCCCATAAGACATAAAAGAGAAGCGAATGGGACATGAGCTTTTGCAGGAAGCAATTAGTTCATCTGGTCGGTAAAAGCTCTGGAAAAGCTTGTTTGACTCTGTGCTAAGTTTGGCCTTGCCCTGTGTTTGGCAATTAGTTCTCTGGCAGCATTCCAAGGGAGATAAGGTGGGTGTTTGTAAACACTCACCTGATAGACTGTTTGAGAAGCCTTTCGGACTGGGAATGACAATAATTCACAGCCGTTTGAATTAAAGAGGTTTGCCAGGACTAAGTTTGTGCTGTTTACTTTCTAAGGAAGCCTAGGTGAGAACACCAGCTGAGAGTCAATGGACTTCAAGGAGGACTGGACTTAGGTCTCTTATGGGGGCGTAGTGACTCCAAACTGCTGATGCATTTGACTCCACCCTCAGACTCAGTCCGGTCATCTCCTACAACCACTCTTGCAATGCTGTCAAGAAAATGGCCTGAATTTCATCACCAGGAATCAAGCTCAAGTCTAATATAGTCTTACAGGTAGTCCTCAGTTTACCACCACAATCGGGCCAAAAGGTATGCTGCTAAGAGAGACAATTTGTTGAGTGAATTTTGCCCCATTTTACGAGCTTTCTTGCCACAGTTGTTAAGTGAATTGTTGCAATTCTTAAGTCAGTCCCCTGGTTTTTAAGACATTCTGGCTTCCTCGTTGACTTTGCCTGTCATAAGGTCGCACAATGTGATCATATGACCCCAGGACATTGCAACCGTCATAAGTATGAGCCAAGAGTCTGAATTTTGATCACGGGGTCATGGGGATGCTGCAGCCCTCATGCGAAAAACAGTCATAACTCACTTTTTTCAGTGACGTTGTAACTATGAATGATCACTAAACGAACTAAATGTACTTTACTTCTTTTACTGAATTTATTCTGCATGCGTTGCAGAGCATGGATAATTTTTAATTTTTAAAAAATTTTATATTTTAATTATGCATAGATACTTTGAAAATGGTGTATTGTCTGAGTCCGTTTCGTTTTACAGAGATATAACAAATGTCCTGATAATCATAGTAATAATGAAAATTGTAATAATAATAATTATTATTATTATTATGTTAACTTATTTATAATCATAGTCATAACAGCACATCTTTTACTTATACATAGTAATAATCTTTCTCCTTCTAATTTCTACCTCTTATGTCTAACCACTGGTACAACATATCCTATGTTGAGTAATACTCTATATCTGCTTTATCTTTTATTTTTAATGTCAATCTATCCATCTCTGCCAGTCTAATATTTTCAGAATTGAAGGGGAGTGCCCTCATTTTTCCAGTATTGTGCAAATACAATTCTTGCTGCTGTCAACACATGAAGTATTAAATATGTAGTCCCTTTGTTGTAACTTCATGGTTTATACCTAACAAGAATATTTCTGGCTTAAGATCTATATGTTGTTTAATTATCTTTTCTAACCACATATGTGTTTTCGTCCAGAAATTTTTTGCCTTCACGCATGTCCACCACATATGATAATAAGTACCTGGAGTCTGATTACATTTCCAACATTTGGCAGGCATATTTTGAAACATCTTTGCTAGCCTTGCCTGTGGCAAGTGTCACCTGTAAAACATCTTGTATAGGTTTGCCTTGTATGAGGTAGCCATTGTCAATTTATGGTTTCTATCCCAAAGTTTTTGGCATTTGTCTAGTTCTATAGTAGATAGATAGATAGATAGATAGATAGATAGATAGATAGATAGATAGATAGATAGATGGAGAATTTTGATCTGTGAAAAACCCCATCAGTTCAAATCATGAGTACATGAATCAGTTCAAATCACCTTTGCTAGACCAATTCTCGAATACAGCTCATCTGTGTGGAACCCGCACTGCATATCGGACATTAATACAATTGAGCGAGTCCAGAGATATTTCACGAGAAGAATCCTCCACTCCTCTGCTCACAACAGAATACCTTATGCCACCACGTTGAAATTTTGGGATTAGACAATTTAGAACTTCGCCGTCTTCGGTCCGACCTAAGCGTAGCACACAAAATTATCTGCTACAATGTCCTACCTATCAATGACTACTTCAGCTTCAACAGCAATAATACATGCGCACACAATAGATACAAACTCAAGGTAAACCGCTCCAAACTCAATTGCAGAAAATATGACTTCAGCAACAGAGTGGTCAATGCCTGGAATGCACTACCTGACTCTGTGGTTACTTCCCCAAACCCCCAAAACTTTAATCTTAGACTGTCTACTGTTGACCTCACCCCATTCTTAAGAGATCTGTAAGGGGTGTGAATAAGCGCCCCATTTATTCATATCCTTATCCTGTATTCATAATCATGTTTATACTTATATCTGTTGTCTTATACATGTTTGACAAATAAATAAATAATAAAATAAAATGAGTTCAGCTAGCCAATGTCTCTCAGTTAAGAAATCTTCTGTGAATGAAAGGACAATTTTTATCATTAGATTCCTGTGCCATCTTTCTATCGCAATGGCTGGCACAGATACCACTGCACAAAGCAGTCACACGCCATCACTTAGCAAATTATAAGACGGCATAAGAATGCGAGGAGGAGATGGAAAATTGGCAACCAGGATTTGATTGTTCCCTTGGCAAGAATGAAATAGCAATTCGATGAGAAGGTGAGGTTTCATTTTGGGTAGTTTACGGAAGTGGAAAGAGAGAGAGAGAGAGGCATCAAGAAATATGTAGAGGCTAGAAGAGGGGAACATAAAAGGGCTCCAGGAAATTTGGCAAACGCTTTGTTCAAACAAGCTTCAGGGAGAGGGAAAAAAGTGGAGGCAAAAGAAAGGATCTATGTCATCCTCGGTGAGATCTGCATACATTCAAACATGCCGGGTGTAATTATCTGCCTTCTTTTTTATAAGATGAAATAATTGCTTCCATCAAATATTTATATAAGAGGGCAAACACACGAGGCAGAGTGGTAAGGCATGTCTTTGCTCTCCATCAGACAAAGCCTGGGGAATATTTCCGAATTGGACTATCATTTCAAGAGGCAATGCTAAGAATGGAAAAATAAAAGTGTACAGACAGATCATCCTTGACTTACGGCTGTAACAGAGCCTGCACATTACGATTATAAATCAGGACAGTCGTAAAGTCTGGACAGTCGATCCATTCTAGCTTTGAACCAGGTATAAATCGAGGATTTACAGTAGAACATTTAGTTTGACTCATGCTGAGCATCCCAGCAAGACGTTCACGCACACATGGAACAGGGAGATCATTTTCAGGAATGTAGGCTGGCAATAATAGCAGCAGCACTTAGTCTTATATACCACTTCATAAGTGCTTTACAAACCTCTCTAAGCAGTTTACATTTTATTGCATTTTATTTATTACACTTACATTTCATTTTATTGACCTCAGAAGGATGGAAGGCTGAGTCAGCCTTGGTGACAAGTGGCAAGGATCGAACTGCCGGCAGTCAGCAGAGTTAGTCTGCAATATGGCATTCTAACCATGGTGCCACCATGGTGGAATGGAATGGAAGGGAAGGGAAGGAAGGGAAGGGAAGGGAAGGGAAGGGAAGAGAAGAGAAGAGAAGAGAAGAGAAGAGAAGAGAAGAGAAGAGAAGAGAAGAAAGAGAAGAGAAGAGAAGAGAAAAGAGAAGAAAGAGAAGAGAAGAGCACTTAGACTTATATACCACTTCATAGTGCTTTACAAACCTCTCTAAGCAGTTTACATTTTATTGCATTTTATTTATTACACTTACATTTCATTTTATTGACCTCAGAAGGATGGAAGGCTGAGTCAGCCTTGGTGACAAGTGGCAAGGATCGAACTGCCGGCAGTCAGCAGAGTTAGTCTGCAATATGGCATTCTAACCATGGTGCCACCATGGTGGAATGGAATGGAATGGAATGGAAGGGAAGGGAAGGGAAGGAAGGGAAGGGAAGGGAAGGGAAGGGAAGAGAAGAGAAGAGAAGAGAAGAGAAGAGAAGAGAAGAGAAGAGAAAGAAGAGAAGAGAAGAGAAGAGCACTTAGACTTATATACCACTTCATAGTGCTTTACAAACCTCTCTAAGCAGTTTACATTTTATTGCATTTTATTTATTACACTTACATTTCATTTTATTGACCTCAGAAGGATGGAAGGCTGAGTCAGCCTTGGTGACAAGTGGCAAGGATTGAACTGCCGGCAGTCAGCAGAGTTAGTCTGCAATATGGCATTCTAACCATGGTGCCACCATGGTGGAATGGAATGGAATGGAAGGGAAGGGAAGGGAAGGGAAGGGAAGGAAGGGAAGGGAAGGGAAGAAAGAAAGAAGAGAAGAGAAGAGAAGAGAAGAGAAGAGAAGAGAAGAGAAGAGAAGAGAAGAGAAGAGAAGAGAAGAGAAGAGAAGAGAAGAGCACTTAGACTTATATACCACTTCATAGTGCTTTACAACCCTCTCTAAGCAGTTTACATTTTATTGCATTTTATTTATTACACTTACATTTCATTTTATTGACCTCAGAAGGATGGAAGGCTGAGTCAGCCTTGGTGACAAGTGGCAAGGATCGAACTGCTGGCAGTCAGCAGAGTTAGTGTGCAGTGTAGCATTCCACCATTCCATGGTGGAATGGAATGGAATGGAATGGAATGGAATGGAATGGAATGGAATGGAATGGAATGGAATGGAAGGGAAGGAAGGGAAGGGAAGAGAAGAGAAGAGAAGAGAAGAGAAGAGAAGAGAAGAGAACTTACACTTATATACCACTTCATAGTGCTTTTACAGCCCTCTCTAAGTAGTTTACAGAGTCAGCCTCTTGCCCCCAACAATCTGGATCCTCATTTTACTGACCTCAGAACGATGGAAGGCTGAGTCAACCTTGAGCCAGTCAGGACTGAACTGCTGGCAGTCAGCAGAGTTAGTCTGCAGTGTAGCATTCCACCATTCCATGGTGGAATGGAATGGAAGGGAAGGGAAGGGAAGGGAAGGGAAGGGAAGAGAAGAGAAGAGAAGAGAAGAGAAGAGAAGAGAAGAGAAGAGAAGAGAAGAGAAGAGAAGAGAAGAGAGAAAGAGAGAGAAGAGAAGAGAACTTACACTTATATACCACTTCATAGTGCTTTTACAGCCCTCTCTAAGTAGTTTACAGAGTCAGCCTCTTGCCCCCAACAATCTGGATCCTCATTTTACTGACCTCAGAACGATGGAAGGCTGAGTCAACCTTGAGCCACTCACGATCGAACTCCTGGAGTGAGCAGTGAGTTAGCCTGCAGTACCACATTCTGACCACTGTACCACTACAGCGCGTAATAATGGAAGCTAAGGTTTTACATTCTAGACAAGAGAATGTTTCTTTTCCCCTGTGGCAAAAAGGAGACCTTAGCAGAATGAACATGGGGAGACACTTCTTGTCAGACAAGGAAAGACAAATCCTGACTGTGTCTCAAAGTAGTGCACATACAGGTACAAAGTCCTTGATTTATGACCATAATGCAACTTGCCCATCAAAAGTAATAAACCAGGACAGTTGTACAATGGGTTGGTCACCTGACCAATCTGAATTTAGGACTGTTTGATGGTAGTCATTAAACAAATGTGGCAGTTGTAAAAGCAGCTGAAATGCTCGTTAAGCGAATACATGTTTGTTAGAGTGAATCAGTGGTTCATTTGCCAAAATATGGAAATAATTGCTAATTTTGGCAAAACTACTGTAAAACACAATCATGGGGACCTCACGACACTGCAAAGAATAATAAATGCATAGAGCATGCATTGATTGGTTAAGTTGCCAATCCGTTGGTAATGCTTGCCAATCCTAAGTAGTTAAACAGAATAGCCCATATTTGGCAAAATCTTCATTGGCCACCAGTAGGCTTCTAAATTGATCTTGGGTCTGGTGATTGCCTACAAAATACAATATAGCTTAGACATTTGTTAGCTCCAGAATCATCTGCCCCAGGAAGAATCTGTCCATCTTGTTCGAGTAGGGAGGGGATTGAGTGAGTGAGTGAGTGAGTGAGTGAGTGAGTGAGTGAGTGAGTGAGTGAGTGATTAGTGATGGATGGATGGATGAATGAATGAATTTCTAAATCACCCATCTCCCCTAAGTGAATGATTGGATGACTATTCCATAGGAGATTATTGGCCTGGAATCTAGAGGATAACCTTAGATAGATTAACAGAGTTGGAATGGACCTTGTAGGTTATCTAGTCCAACCCCTCACCCAAGCAGACACTACACCATTTTTGACAGATGGCAGTCCAATCTCTTCTTGAAAGTTTCCAGTGATGAAGCTTCCATAAATTCTGAAGGCAACTTCTGAGTTGATGGTTCTCATTGTCAGAAAATTTCTCCTAATTTCCAGGTTGAATCTCTCCTTGTTCAGTTTCTATCCATTATTCCTTGTCTGGCCTTCAGGTGCTTTGGAAAATAGTGTGACCCCACCCCTCTTTTTGGCAGCCCCTCAAATATTGGAAGACTGCTATCATGTCTCCCCTGGTCCTTCTGTTCACTAGACTAGCCATGCCCAGTTCCTGCAACTGTTCATCATACATTTTAGTCTCCAGTCCCCTCATCATCCTGGTTGCTCTTCTCTGCACTCTTTCTAGAGTCTCAACATTTTTTTTTATAGTGTGGTGACCAAAACTGGATGCAGTACTCTAGGTATGGTCTTACTAAGGCCTTCTCAGTAGCAGTCCCCTCTCTCTGAAACAGCATGCCCCAAGGTCTACTTGCCCCCTTCCCCAGAAACAACTGATGAAGACTGCTCTCTCCCAAAGATGATTTGGCCAGGAAGCTTTCAGATAGACAGATTTCTGTGCTGATAATCACCTTTTTTTTAATTATGTATTTTGCAATTATGCATTGTTTAATGGTCATTTCTAGACTGTATATTGTATAAGCTCCTAGAGTTGCTTCCATAAGCGGCATATAAATGTTGGTAATAAATCATTACACTGATGAAATTTCCCTGGAGGGCAGATCTACTCTTCCTACTAGGATATTATGACCACTCATGATAAAACAGTAAAGTGAGTCCACATAAACCCAGCATGCTGCAAACAGTTTGATATCCAGCTGGCTGGAAAAGGTTCAAACAATCTTCAGAGTGAATCTGGTAATCTAGCCGAATCCTTTTGAAGCTTACAGTTTAGAGTTCTTTATCTAATATCTCACCTTTTTTTTTTCAAAATACGGTGAGTAATAAGGCTTTAAAAGGGAATCCAATTAGGAGTCTCCATTTTTGTGCCGATGAGGCTGAAATCTGTCCATCCAAATAAGAGGTGCTAAGGCCATCGAATAAAACTAATTCAGAACTAAAATATCAAGCCTACTTAACAAGCAGAAGATAGATACAACTGGAAGAAACCGAGTGGCAAATATAACTAGGATTGTGCTCCAGTTATGAACCTTCATAGTAATGTCGCCACTGGATGAGGTCATCAATCACAAGCCCATGAGCCTTTACTATTTGGTCTGTGGTCCACCAGCCAGAAGAAGCAACAGAAAACAATTTTTTTACAGATCCCTACATTTTAGTCAAAAATACTCCGAGTGGGAACAGAGGAAATGCACACGGGCAAAATTAAAAAGAACAAGAAGTAATGACTTTGAACAGGACAGCCGGAGGCAGAGAACAAGGGACTCAGAGCCGTGAAGGAAAAGAGAAATAGAAGCACGGAGGTATCTAACAACAGTTTAAGAACGCATGAAGATGTAAAGAGAAGCAGATTCAAAGCAGGGTCCCAGAGCTATACCAGTTTAATGATGACAGGGTAAATGAGATTCGTAAATAGAGGCCAAAACTGAAGAAAAAGAGCAAACCAAGTCATGTTAATCAGAAAATGGATTTATAAATCGCACTTCCAGGACCAGAGTTTCTCAAATATATTTTGGTTTTAATCTCAGTAGAGACAAGGATGAAATCAATAAATAAAAATGTCATACATGGACCACAAAACTGCAAAATTTATGCTCTTCAGCGGAGGTCAGTGCAGTATCGACATCAAATACCTCTCGGTAGTATCAGCATTGTCCCATCATGATTTTCACTTGGGTTCTACAGCTTGAAAGCTAAGTCTAAAGTGCAGATTTGGGGCATCTACAGCAGTGGTGAAATCCTCCACATGTCACCACCAGTTCACAGCCTGCACATGCACAGTGCATACCAAATGCACAGTGTATTGCACACCAATCGCACATTGCGCATGGAAAAAGGAGCTGTTTGAAGGTAAGTAGAACAGTGAGGGGAGGAACAGTTGTGCCGCGTGATTTAGATTCACTAGAAAGCTGTATTTCCTGCTTTCTAGCGAATATAAATGACGTGGAAGAGCTGATCATCGGAAATGCCAGTTTGGACCAAGTAGCTTTTTTTTACTACCAGTTCACCAAAACCGGTAGATTTTATCACTACCGGTTCGCCCGAACCAGCGAGAACCAGTAGGATTTCACCACTGATCTACAGGGATTATTCAGTAAATTCCTCACAGATTCACACATCTCTAGTCAAGCAGTAATCACAGGCTTTTTCAGTCTGAATAACTGGATAACCCAACCATCATCAATTCGTTCCCAAATTTTCATTCCATAAAGACGTAAAAAACAAAATTCCACTCTAAACTTCATTTCCTGAGCAATGCATTAAGGGTAGCCCATACTCTAGATCATGGGTGTCAAACTCGTGGTGTCACGTAATGTTTCACAATGTTTTTTCCTCTTCGCAGAGCTGGGGTGGATGTGGCCTGCGCATGACATATCTGGCCCATGGGCCACCAGTTTGACACCCCTGCTCTAAATCTTTGGTTCAATGAAGAGGCAAACAACAAACATCACAAAAATGGAGTAATTTATTTTGCATTACATTAAAGGCACACAATGAGCTCCAAAGAGGCTGCCAGAAGTCTTCAGTGGTAGATCCCCAAATAGACCTTTGCTGATAAACTGTTAACTTTCCTGGGAAAGGAGGTGGAAACAATTAGGATTATAATTTCAAGTCTCTTGAATTAATCCTCTGTGTAAGCATATGTGCACAAGGACGGAAGGATGGATGGTTGGATGGATGGATGGATGGATGGATAGACAGAAAAATGGATAGGTAGAATAGGGAGATTACATGGATAGATGAGCAGATGGATATAGTTTCAATATAGTTAAGAGATGAATAGAGAAAGAGACAGAGACAGAATCAGAGACTATATCTGTCTGTCTATCTGTCTCTCAGGGTTCCAAGTAACATCCCCAACGAAAGAAAACTCAGAGGCTTGAGTTTCCTCAAAGTTCCATTTTATTAGAGATGTCATATTAGCATATCTAAGAAAACCCGAATCTGAAAGCTTCCAGCTTTCCCCACCCAAAGGAAAGTTTAAGACCCTGCCCAGCACCCACATGTCCATCCCAAGGTCCAATCAAAGCACTATCCCAACTGGAGAGGCCTCCCAGTTCCAAACGTCCAGGTGCAAGGCAAGATGTCCTTGACTCTCTGAGAAAGGAATGTTATTATGACTATATATCACCCATGCTCCATACAATCCCCCCTCCCCGTTTCCCACAGTAGTAAATGTGGCAGGCCTGAAGATCCAATGAAAAAGATGGCTACCAGGCCTGACACTGTCTATCATCTATCTATCTATCTCTCTATCTATCTATCTATCTATCTATCTATCTATCTATCATCTACACATTATCTCTACAAATCACTCAATCACATTTAATTTTCATCTTAATCCCACTATTTCTTTGGCCTCTCTGTGCCTAACAGTGGGGGGAAACCTCTCTAAATTATAACCTGGCATATGTTTACTGAATGCCTACTAGTAGGCAGCTTTGGAAGCTGTGAAGAAGTTATAGTGTAGAGAGGATTTTTTTTTTTTTTACTTTTCCATGAATTGAGGGAAATGTTTGCCTTTTTTACATACATATTTGAGAATAGCCTAGCATATAATTACACCCTCCATCATAGGGAAGTCCCCGGCCATGCAGATTTAAAGATCTCACTGGTTTTGCCATCTTCACTGTGCTCTCTGGGCACAAATTTACTTTTCTATCTCTAAGTTTGAAGCCAGCTAAAATAAATATTTCGCATGCGGATAGTCTCTGAAGGAGGATTGCTTTAAAGCCATTTCATCATTGAAGGCTGAGGGGAGACCTCTGAAGGGAGCGAAATGAAACTTACTGATAAAGATTGCACTCAGCAGGAACAATTACAGCATCAAGCAAAACTTGAAGTGGAAGGTTATTATGAAAACAGGCAGGCGACGCTTATGCCTTTGTTTCTGCTCTCCAAACAGACACACGCACAGACACACTAGATACAACAAGAAATATCTAAGATAATGCCTCAAGAATCCACAGTGGATTTATTTCTAGGACAGTTTTAGAAAGGAAAACAGTGTCCTGCATTTCTCTGCATAAGTGAGACTTCAACACAGAACATTGAACGTAAAGCATTTCTGTCAATGTGGATTTGAATTTGAAATCACGTTATGATTGCAAGCCCCAAGAAAGGAGAACCAGGATTCATAAAGAATTGTTGTGGCTTGTCAATCACCGGCCCCTCCAGCACCCAAATTAAATGAGGAGGCAGTGTGGGAGAGGGTCAGCATCAAGACAACCTGAGAGCTCTGAGGGGGAAGAGGGAATGGAGTTGGCAGAGAGAGAGACAGAGGCGGAGCTTGGGTTGCCCGTCAACCCTCAGAAGGAGAGTCAACAGCTCCCAGGTCTGGAGGTGGCTGATGAGGAAGAGGAGGAACAGCTGGGTCCAGTGCCTGATGCGTGGATGCACAGAAGGCAGAGGAGAGGAGAGCAGTGGAAATCTATGGGCTGGTCCTTGGGACGGAAGAGCCACCGCTGCTAGTGAAACCCCACCCTAACTCTGGGGATAAAAGGCAGGGGGCAGAGATGAATGGATGTAGCAGACAACTATTCATCTCGTTGCCGGACGGACGTGTTAGCCTTCTGTGTGAGAGAGATTTTTTGTTGGGGCTGCTGGTGCTCCTAATAAGGGAATCATCCATTTAACTACAGAGGGTTTGCCATGTTTGGGGAGCTGGGTCAGAACAAGAACATTCAATTTGTGTTTAATTCAATTTTGTGAAAGCTGAAGCTCAGTGGGTATAGTAAATGAACACAGGGAACAGGAAGCACTATCCACATTGAGCCATTGAATCAGTGGTGAAATCCTCCGAGGTTTGCCACTGGTTCGCTGTGCGCCCATGTGTGGTGTGTGCCAAATGCGTGCTTCACATGGAAAAAGATTTTAAAAAGTAAGTAGAACAGCAAGAGGGATAACAGCTCTTACAAGACTGCCTTCTGCCTCCAATAACCTCCCACCGACCAGTACGCTCCCACAGAGTCTCCTCAGGGTGCCGTCGGTTAGGCAGTGTCAACTGGCATCCCTCAGGGGGACAGCCTTCTCTGTGGGGGCACCTACCCTCTGGAATGAGCTGCCCCTGGAGATTCGTCGGATTCCCAACCTTCGTACCTTTCACGGCGCCCTTAAAACACTATTATTCCATCAAGCAGGGTTGGCCTAAAATATTATTTTTAATGGGTTATTTTATGTTATTTTAGATTGTGGGCCAAACTATTTAATAATTTTAAATTGTTTTTAACTTTTATATTGTTGGTTTTTATCTTGGCTGTACACCACCCTGAGTCCTTTCGGGAGAAGGGCGGTATATAAATATAAATATAAATATAAATATAAATATAAATATAAATATAAATATAAATATAAATATAAATATAAACTAAACTAAACTAAACTAAACTAAACTAAATTAAACAGCTGTGCCACACAATTTAGATTTGTGTGCTTTCTAAAGATTCCCTGCTTTCTAGTGAATATAAATCACGCGGCACAGCTGATCATTGGAAATGCCGGTTCAGATGAACCAGTAGCATTTTTTTATTACTACCGATTTGCACAAATCAGTGCGAACCGGTAGCATTTCACCCCTGCAGTATATTTCTAGGCTTACAATATATTTCATACAAATGAAGTGGCTGTTCCTTATTAGACAGTTGGCTTCCTCAGAGTTATCAAGATGATCTAAATCACAAAACACTGATAGCTTTCAGAAAATTCGTACAAGTAAAGGATACATTACCACCAAGCACAAGCCAATTCTAAATATTTCTTCATTCTTAATTAAGAATGATTAATTATTATCATCCTTATTAATTCTTAACTATGATCTGAAGAATTACTCAGCTGGATCACTTCCATATCTCACTTCCATGAGAGGCAGTTTGGTCTAATGGTTAAGGCACCAGGCTAGAAAGTGGGAAGCCATGAGTTCCAGTCCTGCCTTAGCCATGAAAGTTAGCTGGGTGATTTTAGGCCAACCACTCTCTCTCAGGCCAATCTACCTCACAGGTTTGTTGTTGTTGTTGTTGTTGAAAATAGGAGGAAGAAAGTGTGCTGGATATGTTCATTGCCTTGAGTTACTTATAAACATAATAAAGGGAGGATAGCAATAGCACTTAGACTTATATACCACTTGACAGTGCTTTACAACCTTCTCTAACCGGTTAACAGAGTCAGCATATTGCCCCCAACAATCTGGGATCCTCATTTTACCCACCTCGGAAGGATGGAAGGCTGAGTGAGCCTGGTGAGATTCGAACTGCCAAATTGCAGGCAGCCGGCAGGCAGCAGAAGTAGCCTGCAGTACTGCATTCTAACCACTGCACCACCACAGCTCTATAAATAAATAAATAAATAAATAAATAAATAAATAAATAAATAAATAGGTCTGATTTGAAATTATGGCATCAATTAGTGCCTATTATAGGCCAAATTCATCTTTTACAGATAAGATTGGAGAGGCTTAAAAGATAAGGTTGACAACACCAGCTTTTTATAGCTTAGACTCCAGTTTTATCAAAAGCATGGGATGTAAAAATTTGTTGGTGTGCCTTAGATCTTATTGATAGTTGTTTATCTTTATTATCAGTGGTGGTTCGGTTCGGACCGGTTCAGGTGAACTGGTAGTTATGCTGTCCTATTTAGCCACGTTTTCTAAGCCAGGTGCATGTGTGCGGCACAGCTGATTGTTGGAAATACTGGTTCAGATGAACCAGTAGCATTTTCTTATTACTACCGGTTCGCACAAACCGGTGCGAACCGGTAGCATTTCACCCCTCCAGTGAATATTTCTAGGCTTACAGTATATTTCATATGAATGAATGAAATATGCACATGCACGTGAGCAAAGAGCTCGCATTTTTGGTGCACAGTGAACCGTTGGTAAAATTATGTGGAACCCACCTCTGTTTATTTGTTCTGACCTAGGCTTCTCTTCTGCCCCACTGATGTCTGACTCCGAAGGCAGCTGACAACTGTCAGATGGCCCTGGCCCCATCTCTGCCTCTGACGCAGAGCCCTCATCGGAGCCTTCCCCAGACTCCAGGACTGGCCCATGTTCCTCTTCAAACTCCTCACTGTCTGGGTTTGCCACCAGCTCTGCTGGTGGCCCACAACATTATTATCCAATATAATGTGTGAAGCTATGACATATGTGCTATGCCCATACATTTAGCAATAGAGATATAAATTGCCACATGGTATAGAAGGGCAAAAGAGGTAAAACAGAAGAAAAATTGACTGTTGGGCTAAAGGAATATGGTATCTGCTATTCTGTGGAACTTTCCAAATTTTAAACATCTGTCTTCTCTCCTTTGCAGGGTAAAAAAAAAACAGAATAGGAAAAAAGGGAGCTGTGAATCACATCATTGATTCCTCTAGCGTCTGTCAGTTGCTTTTGAAGGCTTCAGGCAAGAAATTTCCTAATCCACCTTGGACAAGCCACAGGTTCCATCAAAGGCATCAGGCAGCTAATTCTCAGAACAGCCTTGGAGAAGTTGAATATTATGACATCTTCTACATACAAAAGCATTGTACATTTACCAGTCCTATAGCATATACTGTAGTTTCCAAAAGAAGTGAAGATAGCAACAAGGAAAATAGCGCCTAAGACAATCTCTGAAGTCTTCAAGCAAAGGCAAAAAAGAAACAAATAGCTGGGTGAACTTAAATAATGCAAACACGATTAGACACAGTTGAGCAAATATTTATTTGCGTCATTTAGGTACAGCGTGTCTAAAGGACATCTTAATGTCACTTCCAGTGATCTATCCAAAATGAGCCATTCGAAAGATATAAAGGCAATGTTTGTTTGGAAATTATATTTTCAGAAACCAGGCCAGCTCAGAATAGACTCAAATGAGAAATATGTTGTACGCGGGGACATGCAGGAGCAAAAGCATCTAAATTTTAAAAAATCTTGCTATTAACTATTTCTCTCTCTGAATTCTTTCTTTGAACTATTCTTTCTTTGAATTCTGCCCTATATTTAAACACAGCTGTCCCTTGTTTTGAGTCTAGAATGGTTGTGTTGGTATCATCCCAAAAGTAACCAATAAGGAATACATTCGCAGCTTCCTGTGGGGAGCAGAACTTTTTTTGGTAGATGTTTTTATTCCACTGTTATTATTTTTATAAATAACTCCTCCTCCTATTTTCCCCACAATAATAGCTTTGTGGGCTGGGCTGGGTTGGTCTGGTCTGGGCTGGGCTGGGCTGGGCTGGGCTGGGCTGGGCTAGGCTGGGCTGAGAAAGAGTGACCGGCCCAAAGTCACCCAGCTAGCTTTCATGCCTAAATTGTGTTGTGACTCCAACCCCCGAGGCTGACTTATTGGAGGGAGAAGGCTCCGAACATGAAGGAGAGGAGTTGGCCAGGCCTCCCTCTCCAGGACCCTCCTCTCTGGCAATGCCTCAGGTGTCTCCCGAGGGAGGAGAGATTGGCCAGGAGCCAGGTATTTCCTCACAGTCGGACAGTGACGGAGATAAGTCTTGGCTGGATCCACGCCAGCTTCGGAGAGACAAGCGCACACAGCAGAAAAGGAGGCGTGCCAGAGATTAAGCTGAGTCACTGGACCACACCTCACAGGGGATATAAGGGGGTGAGGTAGCCATTCAGACTCTGTGACGGACAAAACTAACTACTAGCGAGTCACATTGTATCTCTGCAACAACGATATCTGCCTTGGAATTAATACGGACTGGATTTGACAATTTTTGAACTGTGTGTATCTTGTTTGGTTTAATCTGTCAGAGGAACAACCCCTCCCTTTATGGATAAAGTTCTTGGCAAGCAGCTACTGGGTTGCTGCCAATTCTCTTATCGAAAGAATTTGTTTTCTGCCAGTTTTATTTAACCCCTGACTATCTGTTTGTGTGCATGTGTGAGACGGGGACAGAACAAATTGGTACTAGAACTCATAGTCTCCTGGTTTCTAAATTAGCACTTTAACCATGACACCCAACTGCTGCTAAGTGTCTCTGAGAAGCCATTGTGTTTTGGTTTGGCATGCTAGTCCAGGTATCTTGCACCATACCTCAAGAGTAAAGGCAATCGACATGGGAATAACAGGATAACAGAGTTGGAAGGGATCTTCTAGTCCAGGGATGTCAAACTCAAGGCCCCGGGGGCCGGATGTGGCCCACAAGTGTTGTGGTCCGCCATCAGCCTGCGGAGCTGGCAGCAGAGTTGGACAGTGATGAGGCTGAGGAAGAACATGGGCCAGTCCTGGAGGCTGGGGAAGGCCCGGATGAGGGCTCTGCATCGGAGGCAGAGATGGGGCCAGGACCATCGGAGAGCGATGTACTTCGGAGCCTCCAGAGGCAGACAGCAGAGAGGCAGAGGAACAGGAGGAGTCTGTTCCTAGTGCACATATGAGAAGAGCTGCCAGAAGGCAGGAGCAGATAAAGCAGAGAGGACGACTTGGGAGTAGGGCCAAGAGATGATTGGCCCCTCCCATAAGGCTTAAAAGACCAGCAACGGCTCTTGGGCTCTTTGCTGGAAAACAATGTTGAGAGAATTGCTTCTTGTTTCACTGTATTCATTTCTTGTCGGCATCTTCTGCTTCTGAACTTTTGCCAAGAAAAGCCTTATTGGCAATTTGCCTAATTATCCCAAGGTCGGTGATAAACTGAGGAATGGTGTTTTGAAGAATTTACTTTAATTTAGTTTGGACTATGCTGAGAATGAGTTAATTCTCAGTTGTTCTAATAAAGTCTGTTTGTTTTCGAACTGTTTGCATTTAATACTAGCTACTTGGGCCTGGGTCACAACAACAAGGTCCTTAGCTCTGGCTTGCAGGGCCACCCTAGAAACAGCACAGGACTGGCCTGTGGTGCCTCTGCCAGTAAAAATGGAGCTCGGGAAGGCCATGTGCAATCCTCCCAGGCTCCATTTTCAGCTGTGACACACACATACACACCCGGGGTGGGTTCTACTTACCTTTACTACCGATTCGCAATGGGGCCACGCGCACGCTCTCACTTCACTTGCATGCGGTCTTCTGCGCATACGCAGAAGCATTCTGATGACGTCAGGGTCGGTGGGTGGAGCATCCCTCTGGTTTTACTACCCGTTCTATAGGACCGGTCCAAACCAGGGGCAGCCCACCACTGACACACCCCCAAGCTCCATTTTTACTGGCAGAGGGTGACAGGAGGCTGTTGCAGCTGAAAACAGAACTCAGGAGCCCATTTTCACTGGCAGAGTGCTCAGGCCACCACAGATGCCCCAGACATGAGTGACGTCAAGATGGCCACGCTCACCCTGGCCATGCCCAACTTGGCCCTCCGAGGTCAAACACAACCCTGATGTGGCCCTCAATGAAATCTAATTTGACACCCCCTCCCCCCCTGTTCTAGTCCAACCCTACTCAGTCAGGAAACCCTATACTATTTCTAATTGTCTAATCTCTTCTTTAAAAATTTCCAGTGTTGGAGCATTCACAAGTTCTGGAGGCAAGTTGTTGCGCTGATTAATTGTTCTAACTGTTTAGGGAACAGTTTAGAATAGGGAAGCTATTCTAAATATAATCAGATCCTCTTCTTTCAAATGTCAGTGGAGAGCATTATAATTTCTCTAGTGCCTTACCTTTGCTGAAGATCCACGTCTGGAAGCAATCGCCGAGAACATCTTCTGAACATGGAATTCTAATGTTGTGAGATACAGAGGTCAAAGCTTTCCAACGTCCTTTCTATGATGAGCATACTGGATAGCTTCAGCAGCATAATGATGAATTCTGTATTTTGTAACGGGAAAACTCTTCCTCCCACATTTCCATTACCTTCTCAAATTCTAATGGAAATAGCACAGCTAATAGCTTCTAGAAGACTACGTTGAGAACAGAGTAGCAAATTGAAATGGAGGCACTTTGTGACCATATTTTTCCTTGACCAGGTTTTCTTACATTTCCAGGAAAAAGAAAAAAAAGGGGGGGAGTCACAATTCATACAATTGCTTGCTAAAATTATCCTTATTAATCTTTATTAAGCTATGGCATCAGACAATATATTCCTTCAATATCTGCGTGCCCTCTAAAAGTTGATATGCATAATTAAGATTGTCAATTCCATATCAGGTTGCTACAATTTAAAGTGTGCATTATTATTGAATCTTCTGCTAGCAGTAATTGGGAAATGTGATTGGTTCATTCTTTTAATACAAATAGTTCCAATTCAAGTTTCTGTTCCAATCAGAATTCTTATGCACTAAAAACCTGTACTTTCCACATTTTTTCTAGTATAGTTAACTGATTAAAACATCAAAAAAATTGCACATTAGCAAGTATGGAGGTGGAGGAGAAGGGGGAGGAGGAAGGAGGAAGGAGGAGGAAGAGAAAGAAGAAGAAGAAGAAGAAGAAGAAGAAGAAGAAGAAGAAGAAGAAAGAAGAAGAAGAAGAAGAAGAAGAAGAAGAAGAAAGGAGAAGGAGAGGAGAAGAAGGAGAGAAGAAGAAGGAGGAGGAGGAGGAGAGAGAGGAGGAGAGAGGAGAAGAAGAAGAAGAAGAAGAAGAAGAAGAAGAAGAAGAAGAAGAAGAAGAAGAAGAAGAAGAAGAAGAAGAAGAAGAAGAGAAGAAGAAGAAGAAGAAGAAAGAAGAAGAAGAAACAACATACAGGTAATCTTAATTTATAACCATTTAATGACCATTTGAAGTTACAACAGCACTGAGAAAAAATGACTTATGACCATTTTCACACTTACGACCATTGCAGCATCCCTATGGTCATGTGGTCCAAATTCAGACACTTGGCAACTGACTCATATTTATGACGATTGTGCCCTATCGCTTGTGAAAGATGTACAAACCATTCCAAATGAAATGAGCACATTGAAGAAATAAGCCTGAAAAATTCTATTTATTCTTATTGATTTATTACGTTTGCGTCATCCTATTTTGATAGTTCGCCCCTTTAAGCACTTAAGGTAATGCGCTGCTTCGGTTTTCTATAGGCTACATAGCAACCAAGCGAGATTGTGCCTTATTGTTACCCTGTAAACCAGGCACGCATTTCACTTCCAGTGTTACTGAATGCGTCTTTGCTCCCGAGATACTTCTAGACTCGTAGCTCCACAAATGCGTACACTCAACAACTGCCAAAGGGTGAAACTTTGTGGCTCTGTTTTTAAGCAAGCTTTGAAACGGTTCAAGGATTGGTTCATGGGAATCTGAGACAACATCACTCATGTTTCTATTTATTCCATGAGTGGTTGAAGAGGTTAGAAGAACTGTAACACCACTTTATAATGCCTTGGTAAGGCCGCACTTGGAATACTGCATCCAGTTTTGGCTGCCACGATGTAAAAAAGATATGGAGACTCTAGAAAGAGTGCAGAGAAGAGCCACAAAGATGATTAGGGGTCTGGACGGATGCAGGAACTGGGTATGTCTAGTTTAATGAAAAGAAGGACTAGGGGAGACATGGTAGCAGTCTTCCAATATCTCAGGGGCTGCCACAAAGAAGAGGGAGTCAAACTATTCTCCAAAGCCCCTGAGGGCAGGACAAGAAGCAATGGATGGAAACTAATCAAGGAGAGAAGCAACTTAGAACTAAGGAGAAATTTCCTGACAGTTAGAACAATTAATCAGTGGAACAACTTGCCTCCAGAAGTTGTGAATGCTCCAAAACTGGAAATTTTTAAGAAGATGTTGGATAACCATTTATCTGAAGTGGTGTAGGGTTTCCTGCCTGGGCAGGGGGTTGGACTAGAAGACCTCCAAGGTCCCTTCCAACTCTGTTATTCTATTCTAAGAAATAGTTGTTGTACCATCCAAGGGATGGAGGAACAATGGAAAGGTTTTACAGTGATTCTCTTTTCACTATTTCTCTTTCTTCGTGTTCATTTTTAAGATGCAGGTTGTTTTTATTTTCCACAGCGAGACAAAACAACAATGACGTTCAGAAATTGTTGTCCTTTGCGAGTGAGGCATCTGAATCTGAGGAAACAGAAAATGTTTTCAGATAAGAAGCAATTCCCAGCTATTACTATTAACTTCTCTTCAACATTTCTCAACAGGCAGTATATAAGATTGAAATAAATGCATCTCCAGAGACTAAAGACATAAGGGAAAAATAATTTCACTGATTAAGTTCCTTTTACTTTAGAGCCTGATTGGGAAAAAAGCTTTAATGTTAATGGGCCCTTTTTCAAATGTTATCATACAGTAAATGCTAATTGTTATATTCAAAACTGTTTAGAATTTATTTCTAAATGCTGATTCAGTCTGGCTCGTTGGCAGGTTGACTGCCTTTTTCACTACATACATATATGAAGCTAAATCAAAGTGAACCCTTTAAAACATGAACCAGATCCAAATTGAAATAATTTACATTTTTAAAAGCAAAATTAGGGAAATCCATGGCTGTTCGTTCGAGGAAAAATGGCAATAGGATAGTAAGATGGAATTGCAGGATATTCAAAGATTAAGCTAGAAATTATGAATACTGAACACAGTTTTTGGGTATGAATTGTGAAGAGATCTAGTGGATCAGAAGCCTGAATTTATTAGCTAGCTAGAGGGGTGTGTGTAACAAATCATTGGTTTTTAAACCTGGATATGTGTGGGCAACAAACCATTGATTTTTAAACCATTGTAGTGGTGGGATTCAATTTTTTTTACTCCTGGTTCTGTGGGCATAGCTTGGTGGGCATGGCAGGGGAAGGATACTGTAAAATTTCATTCCCTCCAACTCCAGGGGAAGGATACTGTAAAATCTCCATTCCCTTCCACTCCAGGGGAAGGATACTGTAAAATCTCCACTCCCTTCCACTCCAGGGGAAGGATACTGTAAAATCTCCATTCCCTTCCACTCCAGGGGAAGGATACTGTAAAATCTCCACTCCCTTCCACTCCAGGGAAAGGATACTGTAAAATCTCCATTTCCTCCCGCTTCAGGGGAAGGATACTGTAAAATCTCCATTCCCTCCCCACTCCAGGGGAAGGATACTGCAAAATCCCCATTCCCTCCCAATCAACTGGGACTCAGGAGGCAGAGAATAGATGGGGTGGGGCCAGTCAGAGGTGGTATTTACCGGTTCTCCGAACTACTCAAAATTTCTGCTACCGGTTCTCCAGAACTGGTCAGAACCTGCTGAATACCATCTCTGCCATTGGTTATGGGGCAACATATACTAAATGAATAGATGGAATTCATCTTTTGTTTCCTATCTCTCATGGAATACCTTTTTACAGAATGGTATTATGTATGCCAGTGAAACATGGACACTAACCTCACTATTGTTACAAAAACTATGAGTGGTACAAAGAGCCATGGAAAGATACATGCTCAGCATTACAAGACAAGATAGAAAGACCTGCACATGGATTAGAGAACAAACGAAAGTATACGAGTGAAAGAATTGAGATGGGAATGGACTGGTCACATAGCAAGAAGAACAGATGGCAGATGGACCAAGGCAGTCATAGAACAGATCCCACATGATCAAAAGTGTCCATGAAAGAGATCAAAAACAATATAGAGCAACAACATCAGCAAGTATTGTGAGCCCAATTAGCATTGGTTGGAAACATATAGTAGATACCTTCATCCTGCAGTTGATAGACAACGGCTAAAATGATGATGATGATGATGATGATGATGATGATGATGATGATGATGATGGTTAGATAATTAAAGTATTCAATTCAATTCTAATATCCTCAGGCATTGTCTGTATTAGACTCCTTATTTGTATTAGAACTTGCATTTGCCTTCATTTGTGTATTTAGAACCAACTAAGATGTCACCCAGATCAAGAAAGCTTTTGATCTCTCCAGGATTCTCAGATAGGGCTGGTGCTCTCAGCATGAAATTTATTTTGGAAGGCTTTCAAGGTGGATTTGACAAAACAGTGAAGGTAACACAACCTACAGTCATGATATTTGCTGGCAAATGTTGATGGGATGCATTGTGTTTGGAAGTGACTCCTGAGCAGCTGGTTGATATAAACTCAGAATATTCTGGTACATATAAAGGAAAAAACAAGTTCCCATGAAGCTGATCAAAATATGTTTACAAAAATGGGTGGATGAATGGAAGAAGGCATTGCAAGTTTCCAAAGATCTGTAGAGGAATATTGAATGGTGTTAATATAAACTTTACATTTTCTTTTCTCTTCCCTTCTTTTTGCTCAATTGTTAATACTTTCCAGAATTTTGCTTTGTAGAACAGAACAGAACAGAACAGAATAGAAGTAGTGTAGCGTAGCATAGAATAGAATAGAACAGAATAGAAATAGAAATAGAAATAGAAATAGAAATAGAAATAGAAATAGAAATAGAAATAGAAATAGAAATAGAAATAGAAATAATAGAAATAGAAATAGAAATAGAAATAGAAATAGAAATAGAAAAAGATAGTTCGAAGGGACCTTGGAGGTCTTCTAGTTCAACTCCCTGCTTAGGCAGGAAACCCTACACCACTTCAGACAAATGGTTATCCAACATCGTCTTAAAAACTTCCAGTGTTGGAGCATTCACAACTTCTGGAGGCAAGTTGTTCTACTGATTAATTGTTCTCACTGTCAGGAAATTTCTCCTTAGTTTTAGATAACTTGACTCCCTCTTCTTTGTGGCAACCCCTGAGATATTGGAACACTTTCTATCATATCTCCTCTAGTCCTTCTTTTCATTAAACTAGACATACCCAATTCCTGCAACCGTTTTTCATATGTTTTAGCCTCCAGTCCCCTAATCCTCTTTGTTGCACTCTTTCTAAAGACTCTACATCTTTCTTACATCGTGGCGACCAAAACTGGATGCAGTATTCCAAGTGTGGCCTTATCAAGGCCTTATAAAGTGGCATTAACACTTCACATGATCTTGATTCTATCCCTCTGTTAATGTAAAGAAATTGTACGTATGTGTATGCATCTTTATATCTATGCATGGATATGTTAGGATATGGTTTGAGCCTAACAAGTTGTCCAGGCAATATAAGTGTACTGTAACTTTAATCTGTAAATGTATTATGTGGCTTTAATGCTGAATCATGCTGTAATTAGGTAATGACTGGTTGTGAGAGTATTTAAGCAAGGTATTGTAACGTGTTCAGTTGCTGCTATGATATGCTGCCATTGGGTATGAAGCTGATGTGATATGCTACCAGAGTATGATATGCTGCCATAGTGAGGAGTTGCTAACATTCTGCTAATCATCGTTGGATGGATCTGCTACCATCGTGGTTTGTGAACCAGAGTGAGTTTGTTATTCTAACCAACTAATGTTTGTTTGGTAAGAAGATATCTGTAACTACTGGACTGATTTAAATGGCAAAGACTTGGAATTTGTTTAAAGACTATGAGATTGTTTTCCTACTATAAAGTAAACTTTGGATAAACCAGTTTGCATATCTCTTATTCATTGCTCTCAGCAATGTTTCCTTGTGCTCTATACTCTGCTGGTTGGTAACACAACACCAATATCCTTAACATATAATATCCTTAGCATATAATATGCATTTTACTTGTTCAAAGAGACCAAAGTAAGATCTTTTTGGATCTACTGCTGGGAAAACAACAAGGGGAAAGCAGAATAAATAAGAGGGTTAGAATAATTTTGAAGGAGAAAAAAGTAACCGCACATACCCATGGTGTATTTTATTTGTGCCCTAGGTCTGCTTCTCATCTAGGATTGCAAGCTAATTAAGACATAAGAAACTCACAGTTTGTGTTCGAGCCACAGGTGATCAGACAGATCTTTTTAACAAGTATCTGTTCAGGACTTTCATGCTGAAATTTCCTTTTGAAAGGGTCCTGTTTGAAAACAGCTATTCGACAGACAGTTGCAGAGTGTTGGAGAGACTGATAATTATCCCAGCTGGATTCTGAATTACGCTGTTGTCTGGATTTTATTCATTTTATTTTTTTTTTCTTCTACAGAAAGAGTAGTCTGCTTCTCCACACAGAGTAAAGAAAGGAATAGAATAGAATAACAGAGTTGGAAGGGACCTTGGAGGTCTTCTCGTCCAACCCCCTGCCCAGGCGGGAAACCCTACACCACTTCAGACAAATGGTTATCTAATCTCTTCTTAAAAATTTCCAGTGTTGAAGCATTCACAACTTCTGGAGACAAGTTCTTCCACAGATTAATTGTTCTCACTCTCAGGAAATTTCTCCTTAGTTCCAAGTTGCTTCTCTCCTTGATTAGTTTCCACCCATTTCTTCTTGTCCTACCCTCAGGGGCTTTGGAGAATAGCTTGGCTCCCTCTTCTTTGTGGCAGCCCCTGAGATATCGGAAGACTGCTGTCATGTCTCCCCTAGTCCTTCTTTTCCTTAAGCTAGACATACCCATTTCCTGCAACCGTTCTTCATATGTTTGAGCCACCAGTCCAGGGGTGGGTTCTACTTAGCTTTACTACTGGTTCGCAATGGGGCCGTGCGCGCATGCTTGCTTCGCTCACTCACACGCGCGCTCTTCTGCGCAAGTGCAGAAGCATTTTCATGACATCAGGGTCAGTGGGCGGAGCCTCCCGCTGGTTTTACTACCGGTTCTATAGAACCGGTGCGAACCGGGGGCAACCTACCACCGCTCCAGTCCCCTAATCATCTTTGTTGCTCTTCTCTGCACTCTTTCTAAAGTCTCGTCATCTTTTTTTACATCGTGGCGACCAAAACTGAATGCAGTATTCCAAGTGTGGCCTTACCAAGGCCTTGTAAAGGAGTATTAACACTTCATAAATAAAATAAAATAAATATAAGATACTGGATATGGTAAAATAAGACATAGTTGCTATTATTACATTTGACTAATAGCAATGATGGCCTGCTGCTGATTCAGACCGGTTCGGTTGAACCGGTGGTTCCAACCAGTGACTGAGCCCACCTGCCCTGGTGCTATCACATCCTATATAATCGCCAGTTTTTCGATGCCACGCACATGCGCGGAAGGCATGCACGCACTCACATTTTCGGTTCTGGGTGAACCTGTTGTTACAATATGTGACACCCACCTCTGACTAATAATATAGATCCAGCTGACATGAGTTTGCAGAGGGAGGTTCCCATGTTCAGATTCTTTGTTACATCTCGATATGCTTAGAGTTGGCCACTTTTAAAGATAGTTCAAAAGCTTTAGATGCTATGCTCTGAAATGAATGAAATGAACACTTGCATTCTCTATCTAATTTACATTATAATATTCTCATATAATATCATGGTATGACTAATCTGTCTTTCTATTCTATTCTGGCCAGAAAAGGTAAGCAAAGGGAGAGCAAAATAGGAGTGGAAGAATACAGGTTTAACCAACCAATGGCACCATTTAGAGCTAATATACAGAAGCTAAACAAACATTGATTGAGATCACCGGCCTCGTACTGGTAAACAAGCTTTATTTCCTTGAGAAAAGAATTGAAGATGTCAAATAAAAAAACAAGTGTACAAGCCAAGAATAAAGTGGGAATCAATACTAATTTTGAAAACCAGCCCAGATACTGTGAACCATGGATTATAAAAGGTGGAAACATGGCAGTAGAAAGCTGAAGTTCTCCCACAAAGAACTTCTTTAGAAACTCCCAACATCCTTTTCTTCACTGGCCAAATAAGAATGTCCTTCCTCCCTTCCTTCCTTCCTTCCTTCCTTCCTTCCTTCCTTCCTTCCTTCCCTCTCATTCCTATCTCTTTCCTTCTTTCCTTCTTTCCTTCCTTTCTTTCCTCTCATTCCTATCTCTTTCCTTCTTTCCTTCTTTCCTTCTTTCCTTCTTTCCTTCCTTCCTTCCCTCTCATTCCTATCTCTTTCCTTCTTTCCTTCCTTCCTTCTTCCTTTCCTTCTTTCCTTCCTTTCTCTGCCTATTATTGGGGCCTCAATAAATGCTTGCTATATTACACATAGGATACTATATGTTTTGTAAGAGGTTAAGGGTTCAGCTACTAGGCTGACATTGGGGTCAAAACAATTAACAACATACAGATACAGCTTAAATTATATTCCAGTTTCACTTGCATTATGAGCTGTGGTGACACAGTGATTAGAATGCAGTATTGCAAGCAAACTCTTCCCACAGCCTGGAATTCGATCCTGAAGGGGTCTCAAGGTTGACTCAATCTTCCATCTTTCTGAGGTCACTAAAATGAAGACTCGGATTGTTGGGAGCAATATGCTGAAATTGTAAACCGCCTAGGGAGTTAAATGTTGCTGAAAATAGCATTTAGCACTTAGGTTTATATAACACTTCATAGTGCTTTACAGCTCTCGCTCTCTCTAAGCAGTTTACAGAGTCAGCATATTGCCCCCAACAATCTGGGTCCTCATTTTACCGACTTGGGAACGATGGAAGGCTGAGTCAACTTTGAACCTGGCGAGATTCAAACTGCCAAACTGCTGGCAGCCAGCAGTCAACAGAAGTAGCACTTAGCTGCCAGCTGCCTGCAACTACTGTGAGTTCAATTCTCACCAGGCTCAAGGTTGACTCAGCCTTCCATCCTTCCAAGGTAGGTAAAATGAGGACCCGGTTTGTGGGGGCAATAAGCTGACTTTGTATAAAATATACAAAAGTATGAAGGCTATTGCTTAACGCATTGTAAGCTGCCCTGAGTCTCCGGAGAAGGGCGGCATACAAATCAAATAAATAAATAAATAAATAAGCCTGCAGTATTGCATTTTAATTACTGTGCCACCATAGCTCATAGCAAAGGGTGGTATATAAGCCTCTCAAAGTAACAGTAACAGAGTTGGAAGGGACCTTGGAGATCATCTAGTCCAACCCCCTGCTCACGCAGGAGACCTATACTAGGGATTCGAACCGCCGACCTTTCTGATCGACAAGCTCAGCATCTTAGCCACTGAGCCACCTAGGGAGCCTAAATGCTATTGCTACATGCTTGGCAAATAGGTCATTGGGACAATCTTCTATATTTGCCTGAGAATTGGGCTGATTTCTACAATGTTAAGCTTGCACTCAAAATCATTCAGACCAAGCGACAGGTCCGTTTTAAGACTCTGTTTGAACTCCTCTCCCAAGGATATTAAACTAGGTCTCTTCTTCAGCCATTTTGAAACACTGGTTCCAAATATTTAATGTCTTTAATTAATTAATTGGGACTGTGGTTACATTTTGTCTAGATCAGTGGTGGCTAACCTTTTTGCTGTTGCGTGCCAAAAGTGGGGGGAGCAGGGGGGTTGCCCATGCGTGTGCCCACACCCATAATTCAATGAGCCCCACTCCCCCGCACATGTGCGCGCAACCCCCCCCCCCCACACGCTCCCTCCACTTTGGCACACAATGGCACGGTGGGGCCGGTAGGCCAGTTTTTTGCCCTTCCCAGGCTCCAGAGCCTTTCTAGGAGCCTGGGGAGGGCGAAAATGGCCTTCCCCAACCCCTGGAGGCCCTCTGGAGGCTGGAAACAGCCTGTTTCCCAACTTCCAGAGGGCCCAGAAGGCCCAAAAATCAGCTGGCCATCGCACATTGTACACCGGAGATGAGCTAGGGCAACGCTTCTGTGCCCACCGATATGGCTCCGTGTGCCACATGTGGCACACGTGCCATAGGTTTGCCATCACGAGTCTAGACTAAAGGCTAGCTGAGAGAAGATCTGCAAACAGCTGTCAGAAAACCTTCTCTGACAGCTGAGAAAGCATAGAGAGGGGGGGGGGTTGATGTTGAAAAGTGGCACCCTAGGGAGAAAGTTGTGTTATTGTCCAGGGGGAAGAGTAGATCTTTCAACCAGGGTACGTTTTATTAAACATTTTTTAAAAACAAAAAAGAATCTATAACAATTTTTTCTTTCCAACAATTTCACATTGGTAAAACATTTCTTACTTACCCATTTTTCTCCCTTATTTCAATGTATTCTTTATACATATAATTCTAATATTAATTTATTTACATATATGCATATACCTATAAATAAGAGTGTATGCAATTTCATTTCTACAATCTTCATTTTTTCTGTTTCCTCTTATTTATTATTACATTTCCACTCCTATATCTTCCTTGTTTAATCTTTCCTTGCCTTTTATCTCTCTCCTCTAACTACTCATACCATTTCTCCCACACTATATAGTATTTTGTTTCCTCTTTTTCTTGTATCTCCTTTGTAAATTTGTCCATTTCTGCACATTCCAAAACTTTTCTAATCAAATTATCTTCGGTTGGTATATTATTGTTTTTCCAATTCTGTGCATATATTATTGACTGACATTTTAAGCACTTTATTTTCCCTTTGAAAATAATGGGAATTTTAAGCACTTTATTTTCCCTCTGTTCTCTTTGTAAATATCGCATTTCTTTGTACCAAAGAAGAAAAATTGGCTGTTGGAAGGAAGGAAGGAAGGAGGGAGGGAGGGAAGGAAGGAAGGAAGGAAGGAAGGAAGGAAGGAAGGAAGGAAGGAAGAAATAGCTCTAACTTCAGAAGAAATAAGGAACTGATGTCAAAAGATTGAGAAAAAGAGTATTTTGGAAAGTTCTTCCTTCTTCTAGAATGATTTTTCACTGACTCATTGGTTTCTAAGAAGTAACTTTTCAAGGTATGTCACTCAAATTCTGTGTCCAAGGTGAGGATTAAGCCATCTTTGTGATATTATCTCTTATTCAGGATGAAACCAAGTTTCAGTTTCTCTTGCATACAAAAACCCTCATTTAGGCTTTTGGATTGAGGGGAAAAAATATTAGAAAGTATTATTTTAAAATTTTCATTAAAGACAGTGCAGTAATATTATAACATATCACCAGGGATGGGTTCTACTTACCTTTACTACCGGTTCGCAGTGGGGCCACGCGCGCTCTTCTGCACACGTGCAGAAGCATTTTGATGACATCGGGGTCGGTGGACGGAGCCTCCCGCTGGTTTTACTACCGGTTCTATAGAACCGGTGCAAACCGGGGGCAACCCACCACTGCATATCACCTGTTCTACAGACCAAAAACACAGCATTAAACCCGTTAACTCAGAGATAATACCTTCCAATTTCAGTAGAAGCTTTAAAATGCAAGTTCAATTCTTGATGTATGCATACGTATTAGTTCTATACAATAATTTCAGTATCAAAATATTTTCCAAGACCTCAACTTCAACTTCATGTGTATAACTTTGCAGGCGGGACAATTGCAGGATTTCTAGTCTCCCCTACAACCTGAAATTTCATGATAGTTTCCATCCCAAAATTGCCTGGATAGCTCTGCAGACAAGGCACTGTAATTTAACACCAGCTGTCTGCAATTAAAGTAAGATCGAATCTCGCCAGGCTCAAGGTTGACTCAGCCTTCCATCCTTTCTAAGGTAGGTAAATTGAGGACCCAGTTTGTGGGGGCAATAAGATGACTTTGTATAAAATATACAAAAGTATGAAGGCTATTGCTTAACGCACTGTAAGCCGCCCTGAGTCTCTGGAGAAGGGCGGCATATAAATCAAATAAAAAAAAATTAAATCAAAAGCTATCCAGCTTTTCAAGGTCAACTATCATCTTGAACAGCGGTCACCAACTGGTGGTCCGTGGACCACCGGTGGTCCGTGAGAAAATTTTGGTGGTCCACTGAAAAATTATTTGAATTTTTTTACATTGCACTAAATCAGGGGGTCCTCAAACAATGGCCCCTGGGCTGGATACATGAAATGAATGTTTGTGTTGCTGCAGAGTGTCTCCCTCTTCAGGGTCTTTTTGTGTGGGTCGGACAGGGGCAGAAATTCCGACTTGGGGTCTGCTTCAGGCTCCTGATGCGGGGCTTTGGGCGAAGGCTGGAGGGAAGCATCGCTGGTGGCAAGGAGCCAGAAGGCCTTGTTCCAGTGGGACTGCATCATGGCCTGGAACTGGCTGACCATCTCAGCCCGCTGAGCCTCCAGGTACTGATACCTCACCTTGCACTCCTGTAGGTCTTCCCTCTGCTTGGAAAGCCTATGCTCATAGTCCTTAGTGAGATGCTTCTGCTGAGCCTCCTTCTCGGTCAGATCCAATTTGAACTGAGCCAGCTGTTTTGCCAACTCTTTCTCATGGTGGCTGCTTAGCTCCAACAACTGCTTCCTGTTGGGGCCCTAAGGAACCCGGGCAGGCAGGTAAGGAGTGGCTGGAAGGGGAGGGCTGAGTAGAGGTCGGCGAGGCACTCCTCGATGTGAATGACATCGAGTTGGCCACACCCACCCAGTCACATGACCACCTAGCCACACCCACCCAGCTGATCATTAGGCACATCATATTAGTGGTCTGTGGGATTTAAAATTATGAATTTAGTGGTCCTTGAGGTTCAAAAGTTTGGGGACCCCTGATCTAGAATACGTAGAGGGAATGTACAAAGTCTGTGATAACATTTGACCGAAGCATTTGCAGATTAAGAATAGTAGAATTATATCATTGGGCCCAATCACCTAACATCCCTGGCTGTTTACTTCGTTGTGATTGTTGTATGCTATAATTCATTTGCTTACAGATTCTGATTAAGATCCCTTCATAGCCCTGGTTAGAACTGCCCACAGTAGTGGCCAAAATTGTGGAAATCTTTTGGGAAAAGTGTATTTTGATGGCTAATAACACCACCATTTTTTGGAGTTTCAAGATAATCCTATTCCACTGCTGGAATGGCCTGGGAATAGCTCAAACCTTAACCCAATTGAAAATCTATGGAGGCGATTAAAGAAACTTGTTGGTCAAAGGAGACCCAGCAATAAAACCCAGTTAATAGAAGCAATCATTCAATCTTGGTTTCACATGATAACAGCTGCAAGACTAAAAGACTTGGTTCACTCCATGGGAAGATGTTGTAAGGCTGTCATTCAGGCTAAAGGTTACCCAACTAAGTATTAACTGACATGGTGATAATTTTTGTATATATCGTTTTTTTCTACATGTTTCACTTTTCTTCTTTATACCGTAACTGCTATTCTAATAGCAACTCCTTCATAAAAGCTATTGCATTACATTCTTGATTAAATTATCTTTCCATTGATATATAATTTTATGGTACTACTCCAAAAAAAAAGTGGTGTTATTACCTAGTTTTAGAAAATACACTTTTCCCAAAAGGTTTCCACAATTTTGGTCACTACTGTATTCTGAACCTAAAACTACGATAGTACCATCCTGAATTTTTCAAAATTAACTTGAACTCGGAATCTTCAAAGGACGTTTTCTTCAAGGGCGATAGTCTTCTCTGCATAAGAATGATGAAGATTCGTTGAGTTTAGATATGTTTGCTTTATTAAAATGCATTTGTATTCAGCAGTGTTTTCTTATTGGAAAAAAAAGTTGGTCTGTGGTTTATAGGTGTTGTTAATTAAATACGAGGGTATTAGCTGCATTTGCAAGTGCTCTGTGTCCTTAGAAATTCTGCTAAATCATGCAAACAACTACATCAGTTGACATGTTTCAAGGGCTGAATTTGCATTTTTCTGGCTCCTGGCCAGTTTATCTGAACGGGGGCAAAATTCTATTTTGTTCGTTCAGTATTGAGGTTTGTGGTTGTCTGATTTTCTAATAGCTTTAGAAAAGTCATTAAAGTCATTAACGGCCCCAATCTATACTAATCAACAGGTTTTCGTAGTTTCATATAACTGTCAGTCCGCTAAAGATGAGCCTAAGCATAAATCAGGACTATTCAATATTTGCTTCAAGCTGTTCGTGTAATTAATGTTTATGAATAGTAGCATCCATTGCATAACATTAACTTTCATGATAGCTTGCTAAAGCAAAAGTTATAGTATGAAATGTCAAGCGTCAGAGAAATCTGAAGATACAGGCTGTTAAAATGAGTATAAAGATTTATTGCAAGCGTAACCTATCTATGAGAATCTGACCAACTAACCGTCAAGGGAAATGAGCGGGAGATAAGAAAGGAATTCAAAGTGGGCTGGATTTAGATTTCTTGTGGGTATACAGGGACTCCTGACTTATAACACATTTGACCCCTCCCTCAAGCTCAGCCTGATCATCACCTCTGTTTAATTAGGAATTGCTGCATGAAATCCATCCTGAAATGAACACAACTGAAAAATTCGAAGCAAAGCTAGAATTTCTTTTCAATACAAGACAGAATATATTTGTTTTCACTTTTGAAAGTATTAACTAGGGGAGGGTGCAAACTAATGCCCTTTTCCCGAGAATCTCTTATTGAGAATACCCACTGAGTCATAATCTGTTAGAAGTTCTACTGGCTGTTAATTTTCAAAGCACCTCAATACTGAAAAGTTAGCAATAATCACCCAAAATATATGGGCTGTGAAATTGGAACAAAGAAATAAAATACATTAATTTGGCAGTGGAGCTAAACTCCATGAAGCACATCTCCATAACGCAATTCTGAAACACAAGTGAGAACATAAGGCGCGCCCTGTAAAAGGGAAATGTTCTGTCAGTAAACAATATTCCAGCCACTTTCAACATGAGATATTTTTTGAAAAGATGAGAACCAACAACTTTTTAAAAAATGTAATCCTTTGGTAATACAAGAAGGCCATCCTGAGCCCCTTTTGCAAAGCAGTGTTTACACTCAAATCTGGTTTTCAACCAAGCGTAAGTCCAGCTATTCATTGATGGTCATAATTTAACCTCTAATGCTTCATACCTGAATCAATTTGTCAATGCATCTTTGGGAAGATACTGAAAAATTGTTGGTCTATATTGGGTGTCAGCAACCTGTGGCTCCGGAGCTGCATGCAGCTCTTTGGGCCCTCCGCTGTGGCTCCCTGTCAGGTGATCCCACCACTGGCTGGCCCCGCCCCTTGCCCTCCCCCCCAGTCACTCCTCACCTGGCATGAGAAGGTAAGGGTGACAGCGGGGGATGGAGAAGCGGCCAGGGCAGAGGCAGAGAGATACAGAGAGAGGGGAGGGAGGGAGGGAGGGAGGGAGAGAGAGAGAGAGAGATGTCAAAAGGGTTTTGTGGTTTCCAGGTTTTTTTAACAACTGGTTCTCTGCCCTAATGACTATCTGGGTAGGCATGGCTAGGGGTTCATGTGACTGGTGGAAGTGAGTGAGGTTGGGTTGGCCACGCCCACCCAAGTTTTGTGGCTCCCGGTGTTTTCTTTTCTGTGGGAAACAGGTCCAAATGGCTCTTTGATTGTTTAAGATTGCAGACCCCTGGTCTATATGTTTCAGGTAGACTTGTATAAAAGCATTATTTGGTTCCCTTCCTGACAGATTTCTGAACTGATGGGCAGAGATACATTTGACAGCTGCAATTGTCTGAAGTTGCAGCTGTCAACTATCTAAAGAAAGTAGATCCGTCTTCATCTACCTCAGCTTGCTGGGACAAGCTTTCCCATGTTGCATCCACTGAAAATCCAAGCCATATCCAGTGGAGGACAAAGGCAGCTACAATTCTGTAGGATTGTCACAGTTTTTGTGCAATGAAGTCACAACTTGCTGCGGTCACCAGTCATTTCCAGCTAGAGGAAATGCTGCACACTTTTTGGTTTTGGCTGCTAGTGATGAGCAATTAATTCACCTGGCCTTGTGGGATCACTAAATTACGTTCTGTGAGAGAAAGATAGCAATAGCATTTAGATTTATATACCGCTTCACAGTGCTTACAGCCCTCTCTAAGAGGTTTACAGATTCAGCATATTGCCCCCAACAATCTGGGTCCTTATTTTTACTGACCTCGGAAGGATGGAAGGCTGAGTGAATTTTGAGCCAGTGAGAATCGAACTGCCAAATTGCAGGCAGCCAGCAGTCAGCAAAAGTAGCCTGCAGTACTGCATTCTAACCACTGTGCCACCATGACTCCTATTGTTTTTCTTTGAGGTCAGCCTCCATGTGTCCATCTGGACACAGACTTGGTAAAGATGTTCCTCCTAAACTGGGTGTTGGAAACACCTCCATGAGTAAAGTTTCTTCCTTGTGTAACCAAATCCTGACATAGAGCAGGGGTTCCCAAGTGGGGGTGCAATATGATATTCCAGGGGGTGCGAAAATTTGGGTTTTGAAGTTTCAAAATTATAGTGCATATGTATAATTGTATTTATATAATTATTTATTTTTTAAAGGGGTGCGAGAATATATCAGAAACGTTCTAGGGGTGCGGGTATAGGAAAGGTTGGGAACCCCTGACCAGGGCCGGATTTAGATGAAAAGAGGCCCTAGGTTATTCCACTTATGAGGCCCTTTCACCTATAGTGAAAGTGTAATTTTAATTTTGCTAACAATTTGAATGTAGGCCCCTCTTGATCTTGAGGCCCTAGGCTGAAGCCTAGTTAGCCTATAGAAAAATCCGGCCCTGCCCCTGACATACAGCAACCTTTAAAAGATCTTTATAAAATGGGCTTTACAAAACCCTACAATGGATTATACAGTGCTCATCGCATTTCTATGCTCAGTCGAGGTATTTGTGTTTACTTTTAAGCCTCCAAAAAATATCACATAAAGGTCCACTTATAAATCTATAAACCTGTACCTAAGATCAAGCACAGAGATCATGCTTAAAGGGTCTTAGTTAAAATCATTAAGATTTTGGAATACAAGATCTGCACAGGACAACCTCAATGAGTTATTTCCTGTGGAAGTTAGCTTTTGCTCCTTCCCTGCCTAGTTTCAAATAAGCTTAAATACCCAATGTATTTCTAACGAAATTCTTTCTCTTGTTGAATATGAGCAAAGTATGAGCAGTTTGCAAAGACTAGCTTTGACCTAGTGTGATGTTTGATTATAACTTCTCTTCTCCATGGTCTCTCCTGAACCAAATGTCTGATGTAACACTTACCTGTTTAAAGCTCAACTAACAGTAGAGTAGAATAGAATAACAGAGTTGGAAGGGACCTTGGAGGTCTTCTAGTCCAACCCCCTGCCCAGGCAGGAAACCCTACACCACTTCAGACAAATGGTTATCCAACATCTTCTTAAAAACTTCCAGTGTTGGAGCATTCACAAATTCTGGAGGCAAGTTGTTCCACTGATTAATTGTTCTGACTGTCAGGAAATTTCTCCTCAGTTCTAGGTTGCTTCTCTCCTTGATTAGTTTCCACCCATTGCTTCTTGTCCTGCCTTCAGGTACTTTGGAGAATAGCTTGACTCCCTCTTCTTTGTGGCAGCCCCTGAGATATTGGAAGACTGCTATCATGTCTCCCCTAGTCCTTCTTTTCATTAAACTAGACATGAACAGTAAATCACATGAAATCAACTTGCAAGCTTTCTACTCAATGATCAACTTTGTTGATAACATATCTATTAAGGATTCTTGCAGTTTGCCAGCGGTAATAAATGCATTAGCATGCTGTTACTGAATTGCATTGGTATAAATGAAAGGAACCCTGTTGTAACAACCTCCTGAAGCAATTGTTATAAATCAGTGGAGGAAACTTTGCTCATATGCCTGGAACCAAAAATATACTACCCAGGCAGGATTTTTAAAAAAGCATCAAAGCTAGGATAATCCTAACATTTCAGGTTTGCAGAAGAAAAACAAAGTTTAGGAAATGAAAAGGTTAAACCTGTGATTCAAAAAAAAATAATAGCCCTCTGACACCACAGTTTTTAAGTGAACAAATAAAAGGGTGAGAAGAGAAAGGAAGAGAATGTTATTTAGAAAGGGAGAATGAAATGCATTGATATAGAATGAACAGAAAGAACTGTCTAATTGTTCACAAGTTCACGTATAGCAGTGATGGCTAACCTTTTTCTTGTGTGCTGAAATTGTGCTTGCGCGCACAATAGGACACATGAATGCCGGCACCCATAATGCAATGCAGCCACCCTTGTGCATGCACGCATGACCCCTTCATGCATCCCCTCAGGCTCTGTTTTGGGCCTAGTATGCCTCCCCCCTCTTTATTTCCCCAAATAAAATATTACTCATAAGAAAAGCAAGGAAAAATCAAGCTGCTAACAAGGAACCTGCCTGATACTCATTTCACATTCCTGCCAGCTGCATAAAGGAAACTTTGTAAGAAGAAAACAGCTACTGGTGCTTAGAGATAATAGAAAGTGGAAGCCAGCAGAAAACTCATTCAAGACAGGACATTTCACAATGGAAATCGCTCAAACCTTTTTAGAAACACAAAGCCCATGTTGCACAAACCCCAAAACTTCAAAAATATAGAACCATATAAGAATCCCTCCTCTTATCCAGTTTGTTGTTCAGCTGACCCAGAAACGAACTGCTGAATATCACTTTGCTTCTGCAAGCAAAAACCTCCTTCCATCAGCTGCTTCTTGGCTTGTCAATTTAAAGCGACGGCGTCTTTTTTTTTTTTTTTCTCCTTCTTTGCCAAGTGATCTCCTGGCTGAGAAGCAAATCCTGATTTTTTTCCTTCTAGCCGATCAGTTGGGAAGCTTCTTGGCTTCTCAATTTAAAGCTAAGATATCTTGTTTTTTTTTTTCCTCTTCTCTGTCAAATGAGCCCTGATTTTTTCTTTCAAGCCAACCAGCTGGGACTCGGGAGGCAGCGAATAGATTGGGGGCTGGGCCAGGCAGAGATGGTATTTACCAGTTCTCCGAACTACTCAAAATTTCCACTACCAGTTCACAAGAACCGGGGAGAACCGGTAGCAACCCACCACTGGTGGGGCCAACTGATCGTCGGCGCTACCGGTTCGCCCAAACCGGTCCGAACTGGCTGAATTCCATCTCGGGTTAGAAGCCCTCCACCTTGTAACAATTCATTGGAGGATCCATTCGTATCCTAACCAGAATCAAAGCAGAATATGGGTTGGGAACTACTAGTTCCTGAGCAAAATTGATACCTGATTCTTCAATCACATTTGCAGCAATGGGAATAGTAAACTTCGTCATAAAGAACCTGACTATGGATTTTGATGAAAACTGCCATTTGCTATTCTCCAAACAAAGCCACACTCTAGAAAACCTAATTGCTACCTCAAAGATTGCTTCATTAGAATATACTTAAATTGAAAGCAAATTATTACAGCCCTCTTTTTTTTTTCTTTTCCATATTTGACATTCTGGTATAAGAGGATTTGGTCAGTCCTGCACTTGTAGAGTTATTTAAATTCGCCGGAATCACACAGTATGGGATCGGTGGAAAATAACAGAATTTCTGCCAAACGGGGGAACAGAATGGTTGGCAAAGAAATTAAAGGAAAGAGCAAAAATCCGATACGGCCTTTTGTTTCAAAAGGTAAGGTAGCGGCCTTCATTGTACATAACGCTACTGTACTGCCAAAAATCAAAGCTTGAAAACAAAATCTAGCAAAAGAAAGAAGCCAGCTGAACAGCAAAGGAAGAGGATGTGATTAGGGTGGCCTTAAACTATTGAGGGTTTAAAGTATTAATATTTTAAAAAGGACATCCTAGTGTCTCTCTGGCCTGCCTCAGTTAGAAACCTGGCAGCCATGTTTCCTACCTATTATAATTTTGGAGAAGCCTTCAAAGACAATCTTACAAAATTTGTGGGGGGGGGAAATACAATCATTGACTCAGCATTTGATTAAAGCAGGAATTACCTCAACTGGCTCATTAATGTTTGGATAAAAGGGCACATCAGATAAACAGATCATACTCGCAATCTGTATCCTAACGATGGTTGGAAACATTGCGTAATTACCTTTCATAAGAGAAATGGGGAAAATAGAATCGCTTTTTCTTTAAGAAAAAGAATATAATGCAATAGCTGTCCTCTCCTTGGGAGCTTTTCTGTAGAGAAACATGTTGCCAGAGATAAAAATAAAATAAAAATAAAAATTATGCCAGAGATTAAAAAAAAAAAAAATGTCAGATTCTTTGAAACTGTTGAAATGTTCGGTTGTAATTTTATTGCTTTCTGGACTGTTTTGTGACGCAAAATTTAAATTGTAAGGCCCAGCCCAGATCACTGAAGTCCCAAAGAACAGGTGGCTCAAGTGGCTAAGACACTGAGCTTGTCGATCAGATAGGTCGGCAGTTCGGTGGTTCAAATCCCTAGTACAGGTCTCCTGCATGAACAGGGGATTGGACCAGGGGTGAAATGCTCCCGGTTCAGACCGGATCGCCTGATCCGGTAGCAATGGAGGTGGATGGTTCGGAGAACCGGTAGCAAAAATCCCTGCCCCCCCCCCGCCATGCCCAGCTAAGCCGCACAATCATCAGAGGCTTTTTTTTTTACTTTTAAAAGCATTTTTTCTACAACCTCTTTGGCCAAAAAAATGCTTTTTAAAAAAAAGCCTCTGATGATCGCGCGGCTCAGCTGGGATCGTCAAAGATCCCAGCTGAGTTGCCTGATCGGTAGAGGCTTTTTTTCTTTTAAATGCCTCTGACGATCCAAGCTGAGTTGCCTGATCGGCAGAGGCTTTTAAAAGAAAAAAAGCCTCTGATGATCAGGCAACTTGGGATCATCAGAGCCTTTTGAAAGCATTTTTTTACAACCTCTTCGCCGAAGAGGTTGTAGAAAAAATGGTTTTAAAAGTTTAAAAAAAATTGGCACGCCCACCCAGTGACATTACCCACACCACCACCAAGCCACTCCCACAGAACCGGTAGTAACAAATTTTAGATTTCACCACTGGGTTGGACTAGATGACCTCCAAGGTCCCTTCCAACTCTGTTACTGTTGCAACAGTTCATTTCAAAGTTACAACGGCACTGAAAAAGGTGACATTATTTATTTTATTTATTTGTTTTAATTTGTATACCGCCCTTCCCCAGCAGGACTCAGGGCGGTGAACAGCCAGAATAAAACAGAACATACAAAATTTAAAAACAGTTTTAAAATAATTCAATATTTTTGGCCGCAATATACGACCATTTTTCACACTTACGACCTTTGCGGCATCCCCGTGATTCAGGGGATCAAAATTCAGACGCTTGGCAGCTGGTTCATATTTATGACCGTTGTTGTGTCCCAAGGTCATGTGATCAGTTTTTGCAACCTTTTGACAAGCAAACTCAATGGGGAAGCCAGGTTCATTTAGCGACGGGGTTACTAATTTATCAGCTGCGGTGATAAATCGTAAGATCGTAAAAGGAGGCAAAACTCACTTAACAAATGTCTTTCTTAACAACAGACATTTTGGGGTCAGTTGTGCTTGTAAGTTGATGACTACTTTTTTCACAGGGGAAAAAAAAAAAGAAATATGGCTACCGCCTCAGAAAGAACTTATTTTAAGCCTGATAGATGCTGAGACCTTGGAGTGGTGTGGTGGCCTAGAGGTGGAGCTTTCGCCTCACAATCAGGAGGCTGTGAGTTCGATCCTAGGTAGAGGCAGATATTTCTCTCTCTGGGTACAATGAGAATGTATCTGCTGAACAAAACTCCGCATTGGTGACGGGAAGGGCATCCGGCCAGTAAACATTCTGCTAACTCCGTTCAGTTGCCCAGACTCCACCCCGCAAGGGATTATGAGGTCGTTAAAAGATGGTGAAAGATGATGATGGTGAGACCTTGCATTGCACAAGAGCTCTGAAAACAGGACAAAAAGATGACTACTGGCCTGCATAGGCCATTCTGGAAACAAACGCTGTTGGTAGATTTGATCAGAAATTCTCCAGCTTGTTTACTCCACTGCATTTGCCAAATTGTTAATGTCACATCCTCAGTGGCTTTGGTCAGTCTCATCACTTCTAAGAAAGGATTTAAGCTCCTCCCTGATTATCATTTACAAAGCTGAAGTTTAAAATGCAATAAACACCCCCAAAGGGACCAGATCTCCTGGAGTGATCGAAATCTCATCATATACAGATCAGTTTCCATTTAGAGGGGACAGAATTTAGGGGGGAAAAAAAAAACCTTTTCAAGCAGGGGAAAAAAAATAGGCTGCTGGTTTAAGCAGCTTACTGAGCAAACAGTGACTCTGTTTTAAAATATTTAATTCTATAAATATGGTATGCCTGTTTAGGAGTACCAACCTGATCTTTCCATCCATTTTTATAAGAAAAAAATAAATAAATGTATTGTGTTCTCTTGGTAAAAAGCTCCGGTCAAAATCTCTGGGTCAATTCTGACTGTGCAACATTTTCTGGGGTGGAACGCGCTGCAAAATTCATTGCGATGTGATAACTGAAGCAGAGTTTTTCTAACCTTTGGCATTATTAAGAGTAATCAATTTACCAATACCTTAACAGGAACAAGAGGCAAGCAAGACCCTACAGAGACAGGCAAGATAACTGCACCAAAATGATTTTCCTGAAGCAAAAGGAGAATGAATGCCCAGGAAACTACTAAATAATATTATTTTTTCCTCACTGGCTCTCTGAGTTCAACATTAGGCTTTCTTCAATAAGAATGGCGAGTTTAGAAACCTCACTGTATTTTTCTCTATTCGGTAAATGGAAGTCCAGAAAATGACATTATCTCTCCTGCTTCAAACCTGGAGATGCGACAATGTTCTCCGGTACAGATTTAAGAAAGCACACCGTAAGAGGGAAAATGACGAAAAGCATTTCGCTACTTTGATACATCTGCCTCCTCTTATGTAAAGCAGGCGTTGCTGTGGGGTTGCGTACGAAAAGACAGAGCTTGCATAAATCATGAGGTCACAATACAACAAACTATTGTTATTTCGGCATCCCATTTGGAATGGAAAGAGCCATGGTGGTGCAGTGGTTAGAATGCCGTACTGCAAGCTACTTCTGTTGACTGCTGGCTGCCAGCAGTTTGACAGTTCGAATCTCGCCAGGCTCAAGGTTGACTCAGCCATCCATCCTTCCGAGGTCGGTAAAATAAGGACCCAAATTGTCGGGGACAAGATGCTGACTCTGTAAACCACTTAGAGAAGGCTGTAAGGCACTGTGAAGCGGTATACAAGTCTAAGCACTATTGCTATTGCTATCTAGATTAAGATGGCAAGCCAGTTTAGGAAGTGCAGTATAATTCCCAACTTTTTCTTTTTAACATCTTGCAATTTCCTCCCACTGTTGGCTACCTCTGCCTCACCCAGCCCAAGGCTAGGACAGACACTACAATGAAGTCAGGACGACAAAAACTTTACCTAAAGCATTAACGACAAAAATGTCACCTAAAGAGAAACAAATAAATGATGCTTTCTACTCCAAAACTGCCATTCTTCCATATAAAACAAGGTACTCATCATTCTAAATATGCTTAAATATGATCCATTTTACAAGAATAGCAATAAGAATGATTGCAATATGTCAGTATATAAGGGTTCATGAACTGGAATAGATATGGTAACAGGTCAGCCAATGGGGATTATTGATTCTGTACTTCTGGATTCTGAGTTCTGGTTCTGGCTTCCGCTGTATGGTATGGTATATAAAGAAGTTTCTTATATAAATGAATCCTGCTGAATTGTTTACTTGTGTACTGGTTGGATTGCTGCAAAAAGAATACATTGAAACAAGCACCGTGGTGAAATCCAAATTTTTTTACTACCGGTTCTGTGGGCGTGGCTTGGTGGGCATGGCAGGGGAAGGATACTGCAAAATCTCCATTCCCTCCCCACTCCAGGGGAAGGATATTGCAAAATCTCCATTCCCATCCCACCCTGGGACCAGCCAGAGGTGGTATTTGCCGGTTCTCTGAACTACTCAAAATTTCTGTTACCAGTTCTCCAGAACCTGTTGGATTTCACCCCTGGACAAGCAGTATAGAAGAGAAAGAACTGAAGAAAAGAAATGAATATATAAAGATCTGCAAACATAATAAAAGTAAAGGTAATAGAAATAGTAATCAGCACTTTGGGTACAATCTCAAAAAATGTGAAGATCCCTGGAACACCATCGGTATTGACAAAATCACCATCAGTCAATTGCAAAAGGCAGCTTTACTTGGAATCGTTTACAACATGTGACAATACCTTTAACACATCGAACAACATCTGTCTGCCTGAGGTCCTTGAGAAGGACTCAATACATGGACAAAAATATGAAATCCAGGCTAAACATCTGCTTAACTATGCAACCAACCAGCTGATCTTGCTCCGAGAATTAATATGCAGGATTTTTGTTCAAATGCAATGAAGTCAACTTAAGGTTGTGCTATTAAAAAGAGACCTGAAAATGCATGTTATGAACTGATCTGTTTAATGCAGGGGTGAAATGTAAAATTTGTTACTACCGGTTCTGTGGGTGTGGTTTGGGGGGGGGGATAATGTGACTGGGTGGGCGTAGCCAACTTTTTTTTTTTTTAACTTTTCAAAGCATTTTTTCTAATGCTTTGAAAAGCCTCTGCTGATCAGGCAACTCAGCTGGGATCATCAGAGAGGCTTTTTTAAAAATGCTTTGAAAAGTCTCTCTGCCGATCAGGCAACTCAGCTGGGATCGTCAGAGACTTTTCAAAGTATTTTTTTTACCACCTCTTCAGCCAAGAGGTTGTAGAAAAAAATGCTTTGAAAAGCCTCTGACGATCCCAGCTGAGCCGCGCGATCATCAGAGGCTTTTTTTTTTTTTTACTTTTAAAAACATTTTTTCATCGGAAGAAGTTGTAGAAAAACTGCTTTTAAAAGTAAAAAAAAAAGTCTCTGATGATCCTGCAGCTCCGCTGGGCATTGGGGGGGGCGCAGGGATTTTTGCTACCGGTTCTCCCAACCACCCACCGCCATCGCTACCGGATCAGGTGATCCGGTCCGAACCGGGAGCATTTCACCCCTGGTTTAATGGACTCTTATATTAATTTTCATGGTGGAGTTTTCATTGATGTAACAACATCCATGCAGCCTTTTCAGACAAACCTCCTTCTTGCAACATATAGTTAATTCACACAGAGACCATTCAAGACACTTTATAAAATACCAAAAAGCGAAGAAAAGAAAGGAAGAAGAAAATTGAAGAACTGAATGAGGAATTGTTGGTGCAGGAAAATGAGGATACGTTTTTGTCAAGCATTTCAAAATAAAATTGTTAAAATGTCAATTCCCCCCCCCCCGCCAGAAAAAATAATCTCTGCGCACATAACTCCAGAGATGCACAGAAAGAAAATATCCAAAATAAAAAGGATGTTCTTATTGTTTGCTTGAGAATGGCTCTTGCACACCATTAAAAATAACCTAAAAATAAATCTGGTATAGATTTTTTTTGAGAGAGAAATTGGGGATCTTTAGACTTATTTGGGTCAGAAGACAGATAACTTAGTTGTGCAAAGAAACTATGATAATTGGAAAAGCTGTATAAGGATTAGTTTATAAAAGATAAAATAGGGGAGAAATAGTCCTAGGAAGATGAATTGAAAAATCACAGCATGCATGAGTGAGCCGTACCTCCAAGTTCAGACATAAAATTATGATGTAAATTTGCTATCTGTAAGATTTCCTAGAAGCAATTGGAACAGTATCAGAGCAGAACTAAAGAAATTCAGACTAATGAGTAGCTGGCTCAGCTTTATCTAGAACAAGCCATGTGATATTTGCATCTCCAAACTCAGATACATAATTAGAAATACAATTTTTTTTATGGTTTCTCTATATGATTTCCTTATTTGATACACTAGTTCTTACAAAGAGAGAAGGACAACTGTTTGAAGACAGTGTCCTATCACTAAAGGAAATATTTTCCAAAACAGTGGAACCTCGGAACTCATCGTTAATTGGTTCCGGGAGATGCAATGAGTACCAAAAACAATAAGTAGCAAACAAATTTTTCCCATAAGGAATAATATAGTGAGTCACAAGATAGCCGAGAATGACAAATTCTAGCTTGTGTGTTAAGGACCAAACCAACGATGAGTACCGGGACAAAGTTTTTGCATCAAAATGCATTCTGTGCCAAATTTCATTAGTTTCAAAGCAATGTAGTATATGCAGTAGAATGCAGTGAGCCATATGCAGATCTGTACATTGGGGAATCAAAACAACCACTTCAAAAACGCATGACACAATATAGGAGAACAAACCCATCAGATTCAGCAGTCCATCTGCATTTAAAAGACAAAGGCCACTCTTTTGAAGACAGCAAGGTCCACATTTTGGACAGAGAGGACTGCTGGTTTGAAAGAGGGGTCAAAGAGGCCATCTATGTCCAAATTAAACAGCGTTCTCTCAACAGAGGAGGAGGGATATGACATCATCTATCTCCAGTCAACAAAACAGTCCTTTCAACAGTTCCAAGAATGCTCCATACCCATTTGCACCATTCAGGTGATCCTGAGGACACAGATAAACCTCCAGGCAGCCTTAACAACTCACTAAAAGAATGCAAATGACCAGCTGTCGGCAAGGAGTACAAATCCTTCCATTGCCCACTATCCAGTCAAAACTGAAGAAGCTTCTTGGATGAGAAGCTAAATGTCTTCAAAGAAAAACCAGAAAGTCCAGTTGCCTCTTGAAAAAGCACCTTTGGGACAACCATGACCTGGATGACGGAGAATCCCCTTAGACTTTCAAAGTAGTTTGAGTACCAAGGTACAACTGTACAAATTAAAAAAAAATCGAAAGTTCTAGAGCCAAATAGTAAAATAATCAGTTTATAAGTACATTGAAAACAAGAGAGTAAAAATCAAGGTCTTGCAAAGACAGACCTTACTAGAATAAGCATATTTTATCTTTTAAGTTGTAGAAATGCCATAGACATAATAATTTCCTCTTGACAGATTGCCCTGCGACATTCTGATTAACAAGCTAGTTAATTTGGATGGTAAGTTTATTTGTCTTAAACCCATACAGAGCGTGTTCATCATTTATTCATCAAACTGAAATAAGGTAGTGAGGGATCCAGGATTTTAAAAAAACAACTCTGACTTAAATGCAATACTTTTAATATCTTCATCAGTGATTTGGACAAAGAAGTGGAGTGGATCTGCAAATTGCACAAAACTGATTGAGAAATCTAATACTGTTGTCATGCCCCAGCATATAACTTTTATATACTGTTGTTGCTCTCTAACCCCATCTAGTGGCCAGAGAGACAAATACCAAGTATATTGTTTGAAGCTGATCCAACCCATTTTATCCATCAACCTGCACTCTCAAACCAAGTGCACGCTGGGAAGCCAGACTCCATTTCCTTTAGCATTTGGAGAAGGCAGAAGGACAAGAAGAATCCATCTTAATCTGTGACACATGGTCATCCAAGGACAAACCCACATCCCACACACAGAGCATCCCTGATGAGATTTAAATTACTTGTATTTATTAATTGTTACATTCAGCAGTAATTTAATACTGCCTATCTTGTATTTGGTTCTCATTGTATGTATCCCTATTTTCCCCAGTTTCACCATATCCTGTTCTTTCAATAAAGCATTCAGATCTACGCACATGGTCTGTTTTATTGGAGGATAGGTGGGTTTAGCTGCATGTCGAGCTGCAGACAGACTAACGTAGTGGGGACAGAACAACTGTATTTTAAAAAAATAGAAACACAATTGAAAATTATTTTGAAGGGTTTGAGAAACAAGCAGAAGTGAATAGAAGGAAATATAATAGAGAACATGCACATTGGGGAAAAAATAAATGGAATAGGATGAGAATTAATTGACTTGGTAACCATATGCAGGGAAAAGATTTGGGAATTGTAACTGATCACATGGGGAGCTTAATAGGAGTTCACTATATGTCATGGTGGCTAAGAAAAAAAAGCAAATTAAATTTTAGATTGGATCAGCCAAAGTTCTTTTTTTTTTTAAATCACAGGAAATGATAGCTCCATTTTATTTTGCATCAGTCCAAGTTTAGCCACTTCACTTTTAAAAAAAGGATTTCAGGAAACTGGGTCAGTTTCAAAGAATTACAAAAAGCATGATTGGGGGAACGGAAACAAGTTCTGTGGAAAGGGATTGGAGGAAGTGGAAATATTTAAGCCTGAGATAAGAAGAGTAAGAGGGGAAGTGACAGTTTTCTTCCAATACCTCAAAAGGTGTCACAGATCTTCTCAGTCTCATTCCAGAAAGTAGGACGACATGGAGTAACAGGTTTAAGTTACAAACAGGCAAATTCATAACAGTAAAAGTAGGAATCCCTTACTCATAAATATGGCGGCCTTCCTTTCAGTAGTGCAGACAGGAGGTTAACAGAAGGTTATCTCTATTGGAGGTACTTCAATCAGGATTCCTGCAATGAGCAGAGAGTTTGACCTGATAACACTTTCAATTCTTTGGGGGGGGGGGGAGGCAATGTGTTAATGTATCACAGATTCTGAATAAATGTAAGTAATCAAAGCATCTGAGACAAAGTGATTCAGGTATATCTGACCTGGTTTAGGCAAGCTGAAGCTTAAGCACAGATGCTCATCACTTCTCTTTAATTCACTTATTATTTCAGCTCTCCCACCTTACAAGATTACAGCTGTAGAGATTTAATGCATGAGAGTTTGTGCCCCTGAGAGATAAACAGGATATAAATTAAATGAATAGGATAGGATAGGATAGGATAGGATAGGATAGGATAGGATAGAATAGAATAGAATAGAATAGAATAGAATAGAATAGAATAGAATAGAATAGAATAGAATAGAATAGAATAGCTGTATTGTCACTTTGAATGTACACAAATTGGCATACATTAAAATGAAATTTTGTTACATACAGTTCTCATAGGGTCACCACTTCCAAATACACTACATAACCATGAATGAATGAATGAATGAATGAATGAATGAATGAATGAATGAATACAAAAGTATGCATATATTATATGACACAGAGAAACAACACAGTCTTGTTCAGATGTATACATGTATATGGAGATAAAAATGAACCTTGCGAGTTTACCAGACGGATGGCCTAGGGAACAAAGCTGTTACAGAATCTGGTAGTCCTGCTAGAAATACTTGGAAACTTCTTCCCAGAGGGAAGCAACAAAAACAGACTGTGAAGTGGGTGTCTGGGGTCTCTAACAATGCTTTGAGCTCTAAATTTTTCATCAGGTTCGCCTGATTCGCCAGTTGCGTCCCTTTCTAGATCGGGACTCGTTACGCACAGTCACTCATGCCCTCGTCACCTCTCGTCTGGACTATTGTAATGCTCTCTACATGGGGCTCCCCTTGAGGTGCACCCGGAGGCTCCAACTGGCGCAGAGTGCAGCCGCGCGAGTGGTTATGGGAGCAACATGGAGCTCCCATGTAACACCTCTCCTGCGCGAGCTGCACTGGCTCCCGGTGGTCTTCCGGGTGCGCTTCAAGGTTCTGGTTACCACCTTTAAAGCGCTCCATGGCTTGGGACCTGGTTATTTACGGGACCGCCTACTACCATCAACAGCCTCCCACCGACCAGTACGCTCCCACAGAGAGGGGCTCCTCCAGGTGCCGTCGGCCAAACAATGTCGGCTGTCGGCCCCTAGGGGGAGAGCCTTCTCTGTGGGGGCACCGACGATCTGAAATGAGCTCCCCCCAGAGATACGGAGGATTCCGGATCTGTGCACCTTCCGCCGCGAGTTGAAGACGCTTTTATTTCATCAAGCTGGCCTCGCCTAAATCTTCTCCCTTTTAAGTGTAAATTCTAAATTTTTAATGTATTTTAAAATATGGGTATCTTAAATTATGGGTATTAATTCAGCCAAATTTATTTAATTCATTTTATTCAATTTTAAATTTTGTATATCTATGTGTTTTATCTCATGGCTGTGCACCGCCCTGAGTCCTTCAGGAGTAGGGCGGTATAGAAATTCAATAAAATAAATAAATAAATAAATAAATAAATAAATAAATAAATAAATAAATAAATAGGAGCCTGGATAGCTCAAAGACAGAGCACTGTAATTTAACACCAGCTGTCTGCAATTAAAGTAAGATTGAATCTCGCCAGGCTCAAGGTTGACTCAGCCTTCCATCCTTTCTAAGGTAGGTAAATTGAGGACCCAGTTTGTGGGGGCAATAAGCTGACTTTGTATAAATATACAAAAGTATGAAGGCTATTGCTTAACGCACTGTAAGCCGCCCTGAGTCTCCGGAGAAGGGTGGCATATAAATCAAATTAAAATAAAAATAATTTTTTAAAAAAGTGCATAGCGCTTATAAGCAGTATCCTGAATAACAGGAAGTGAGCTTCCTATAATCTTCTCGGCTGTTCTTACCACTCTCTGTATGGACTTTCTATCTGAGGCACTGCAGCTACCAAACCAAACGGGTGCAGTTTGTTAAAACGCTCTCAATCGTGCCTCTGTAAAAAGTGACTATCTGTTTACAATTTTTGTATATAACTTTAAGAGAGTTGTCTTCTATAACGTTGCCTGGTTATGTTTGCTGAATGGCTGGGTGCATTGTCCTCTCAATTGGTCAGGTTCTCTTTTTATACTTTCATCACTATATATTGTCTTCTTTTCATTTATAAACCAGCAAGAGTCAATAAAGAGTCAGACAACATCTGAATTCAAGTTAATAAAATAAATGACTGCACTCTAAACAAAACAAAATATGTTTTCCAAAACTGTGCTCCTACTTACATTATTATGGCGCAACTTTTTAAAGAAAACTTTTCAGTATAGTGTGCGTAACCTAAAGCTTGTATCTAGTTCCAGTGATTTCCCAGAAATTGAAAGTGTCAGCAAACTGGCGCCCATATAAAAAACCACAGGTGTTCAAAAAGTTATTTCACCAAGCTGTTTTGCCTATTGAATTTGCAAGTGAAATTGACCTGAGAAAATTGGCCTATTCATAAAATGATTGCAACTGCCTTATTCCTGTGGAATAAGAAAATTAAAAACATCAGCTGGATAAAAGCATTATTAGGAATCACCCACTCTTATAAAACTGACATGTTTTGGGAACAATTCTTCAGGTCGGACAGTATGTTCAATAAAAAATAATAAGTGGGACAAGGAAAATCAGAGTCTTTGTGCTGTAGTGTACATTTAAAATGGGGAAAAATAACTTCAAAATTAGGATGGAACATGGGTGGGTTCCACTTATCTTTACTACCGGTTCGCAGCGGAATCTGGCCTTCTAAAGAGCAGTCAGGGTTGATCTCCTCTAGGACTGACCGGTTGGATAGCCTTGCAGTCCAAGGGACTCACAGGAGTCTTCTCCAGCACCAGAGTTCAAAGGCCTCAATTCTTTGGCGCTCAGCCTTCCTTGTGGTCCAACTTTCACAGCCAGACATTGCAAGAAGAGATTGGACTGCCATCTGTCAGAAATGGTGTAGGTCTCCCGCTTGGCCGGGGATTGGACTAGATAACCTACAAGGTCCCTTCCGTTAATCTGTTACTAGTGCTTCATTACCCCCAACAATTCCCATTATACACTCTTAGTCTACCATTTGAATGTAAGTTGATAGAACTCTTGTTCCTTAATCATAATTTACAAACTCTCTTCTCTTTTCCTTTGTTTGTTTCGCCGTAAAAGCTCCACGCCGCTAGCGATAAAAGTGATAAGAGAAATTCCGATTAAAAAGTCATTCTGGAAAAAAAACAAAATAAAACCTTCTAAAAGGGCAGATCAATAATTTAATAGTCCTAAACAAGCATCTGTAGTTTGTTTCTTTGCAACGTGCGTTTGATCATTTTTACACAATTGTTTCCCAGTCGATTACACTGGGGATATCTGTGTTAGAACCTGCCATGTTTGCCTTCAAAAGAAGGAAGCAAAACCTTTAATTTTTTTTATTATTATTATTATTATTGGCAATTATATCATGGTCCATTAACTGCCCTAACACTTTGTGAGACGTGTCTTTCAAAAAAAATAATAATAACCACTTTTCTAAAAAGTATATCCTGGGTTTTACATTGTTCGAAGCAATTGAATGCTGAGGTCCTTCACACTCAACTCAATCTATTCCTACTGTAGGTCAAGGGTTCAACAAGGGTCCATTTAGTGTCCTTGATTGCTTGATTTGACATTTTGTCCTTTCTGCGTGCAAAAGGTTTGCTCTTTTGATGAATATTTGCCTAATAGATGACAAGTCACGCTCAACGTCTGATGTTTCCGTGCCTAGACAATGCTCCCCGTGAATATCCTGTAGAATCTCTTGTATCAACGCTTTTGAATTACTGCTCTGCATTTTCATAAGTACCCCTTGTATCACAAACAGACTCAGCTTGCCATATTCTATTTTTTTTTCATTAAGACAACAGAGGCGACAAAGTTTCATCCGGTGCTGTGATTTCCCCCCAGCTGGAGACGAGAACTCATTTCACTAAAACATTGATGTGAACTTGATGGCAGTCTTCACTAAAATTCACTTTGCCACATGCAAATGAGTTTGATCATGCACCCGCCATCACTAATCTATTTTCAGATTGATAATGTAATTGATTTGTTGGCAAATGGAAAGAATATCTTTTCCCATCGTGGAAGCATGTCTCCTAATTTTTTTTAACAATAACCAAAGGCTGATGATCAGAAGTCTGTCCATATGGATGAAGCCTCCGATAAGTACAGGCTAATGCTACGGCTTCCATTTCTATCTGAAATGTTTACTTTCTGTCTTGGTTTTATTTCTTATTGGAGCACATTAGCATATGATGGAATACATCATATTCAACTGATGGAATACATCATATCCAACATCCATCAGAATTTGCTTCTTACATTGTCATAATGAGATGCAACTGAAGTTATTTTAAGTTTAAGGTGTTTGTTTTTTTTAAAAAAAGCATACATCAGTCAATTAAGTGTTTCAAAATTGTTGTTTATACTAAATATTTGAACTTGTTTGCATTCTCTCTCTCTCTGTCTCTCTCCCACTCTTTCTCCTTCCCTCCCTCTCTTTCTGTCCCACTCTCTCTCTCTCTTTTCCTCCCTCCCTCTCTCTCTCTCCCACTCCCTCTCTCTCTCTCGCATTCTCTCTCTTTCTCTCTTTCTCTCACTCTCTGTAACTCAAGCTTGGAATATATTTTTCCATACATTTATCATCCTCATTGAGGTTTATCATACCTCAAACATTTCTATGCTATTCTTGCAAGCTAAACATATACCATCAACAGTTTCACTATCTGTGGTTCAATTTCCAAGCCTTGTTTTAAGAACCTTTCACCTAAATACCCTGTTTCCCCAAAAATAAGACCCAACCAGAAAATAAGCCCTAGCATGGTTTTTCAGGATGCTCATAATATAAGGCCTACCCCAAAAATAAGCCCCAATTATTGAGGGCTCAAAAATAAGCCCCAATTGTTAAGATTGTCAGCAGATGGAAGTGTTTAGGACTGTAGTTTCCCCAAAATAAGACCTAACTGGAAAATAAGCCATAATGCGTCTTTTGGAGCAAAAATTAATATGTGACCCAGTCTTGTTTTGGGGAAAAAATAGTAGTTTTTTCTAATCTATTTCTACATTTGCCTCACTTAATCCAACCCAGTTTTTTATATCTGTAGGACTGACATGCACAATCATGTTTCTTTTTTAAATACAATCCCCAAAATTATAACATCATTACTATATCCCCCTCAAATATTACTTGTACTTGTTGATGAAAATATTCCGGTGAAGAACTCAGTACAAATGGCACTTGATTAAAGTCATTAGGAACAGTTATAGATGAAAAATAATGTTTTGCTCAAGTCATTTGTCCAAATCTTTCCTCTTGAAGTGGAATTTTGAATTGCTTTCAGTTCTCTAATGATGCATGAAAAAAATAAGGAGGTTTGACATGTCCCAAATCCCAAATTTAGTTTTTAGCATCTCTAAAAAGCATTGGAGGAATCTTTGGAGAACCACATCCGGTCAGTGTCATTAATATTGGCCAGACAGGCTACTTCCCATAAATTTAGAATCAGAATTTATTGTAGTGGAAATTTCATCCATTTCTGAGAACTTCCATCTGAAGTCTTCTCCTCAATCTTCCTACCTCTAGTAAATCTTCCAGGTTCTTCATCTAATTTACCTGCCTAACTGAAAATCCCACTTCCCGATGTTCTGTAAAATACTTCACCATGCGTTCTTCTGCTCCACAGGTGTTTTTAGAAGTTACTGGTTTGCATCAAATCTGAAAGCATTCTTCGCTATTAATCTTCGCTAAATGAGAAACATACACATAGTAGCCATAGTAGCCATCATTCAAAATACAAACAGAAATTAAAATTAAATGTTGGCTAAAATTAGAGAAAAGTGTCAGTTGTGCCTCTTTTCAATACTCAAGAAAGAAAAACCCCGACTCCATTTTCATAGAGAAAGGTACTTTTACTGAGTATGAACTGAATGCCACCAAAGAAAAGCAAAGTCTGAGGCAATAGGCGCAAAAATCACATGTAGAAAGCATCCTTAAAACCCTCCCCCCAATTGTCCAGTCAGGATTATCCAATCCACATCCCCCCCAGGGGTCATGTGGGATGCAGCTTCCGTTGATGCCATCCTCCTGGTATGCCACGATGGTTGACCTTGAGTGATTATTGGCGTTTTTCACAGCTGCACAAAACACTGAAGAAACCTAAAAAAACTTTCTCCCTTCTTCTCCACCAGCTCACTTCCCTCCCTTCCAGACAGTCAAACAGCTCCCCCCTCCCCCCATTACAATGGCAGCCGAGCAATAAAGCAATCAAATAATAAACCAAGTGAAGGCTCACATTTGGCCCTTCTGCAGAAGAGACATTCGTGAAGTATCAGCCTTTCCTAAAGCTAAAGTACTTGAAGTTTAGGGGGGGGGAATGCAGAAAAGGCCCACAGTTCCTAGCAGAGTATCAGGATGTACATATGAGAGAATAAAAGACATAAACTTTAAGCAGAAATAATAAATAATCCCAATATCAAGAATTTAGAGCAGTTGAATTGCAGTGTGTTTAAAACACTTTCCTTATCTTTTCCCCATTGCAGTTATCTTCTTTCATGTTATTCTACAACTCTAAATGCTTCTCTGTTATTTTTTTTTCTACTTTATTCTTTAACACTTACATATATTTAAACTTCTCCCAGCTGTAGGACACTCAGATGCTGGTTTGCACCTTTCTGAGATATCATTTGACTAAAGGAGATGTTTAGACTGCAGGAGGCCATAGCTGCCAAACACGGAGCCCAATCGTGGGCAATCGTGGCTGAAAATGGAGCCTCGATGAGTGACATCAAGCCGGCCATGGCCACCCTGGCGAAGCCCCTCCTGGCCACGCCCCCCAGCCGCCTGAGGTCAAACACAACCCTATTGTGGCCCTCAATGAAATCTGAGTTAGATGCTTAGCTTCCTTAGATGTTAAATTATAACATCTATCCCATTGCAATTTTATGGCTCCATAGTATGGTGATTTTATTGTGGTTTTATCTTAATTTAGTATATTATCGTCTATATTGTATTGTCCATATATTTGCTGATGTTTCATTTAAATTAAATTTGTATGTCAGTGATTGCATAACCTCTATAGATGCCATATAATCAATCAATCAATCAATCAATCAATGTACCCTCACTAGATACAGGCCAAGAGACTGGGAAAGAAAGCAATCATACATGAATTACCCAAATAATACATGTCTGTCTGTGCCAACTCTAGTGGATCTCTCCCACATTTTTCATAGTTTGAGAAGAGTGTTATTGGATTTGTTGTATTAATAGATTATGAACTGTGGGGAAAATGGCCCATGGGGTAATAGCAAGCTACAAATCAGACAGTTGGATATTTCAATGAAATCCATATTTCTCAACCTTAGCAAGTTTAAGACGTGTGGCTTCAAACTTCCAGAATCCCCCAGTCAACACACCAGCTGGGGGAACTTGGGAGTTGAAGTCTACGCATGTTTAAAGTTGCTAGGGTGAAGAATCACTGAATTAAACAATCAAGGAACGATCACTCCCGGCGGCCGAAGCACCAAACCGCTTAACCGGCTTTTAAAACATTTAATAAGTGTCAGTATATAAAAACTGTTCATGAGTAAATGGATAATATCTAGAGAGCTTTCTGGAAAGCACTTCTGTTTTTATTTGGAAGATTAATTGCCCTTTTACCGATACATTGCAACTGATAGTATTTATGATCTGTATTTCATAGTAAGAAACCCCAGGAGTTGCAGAAGGGAGGGGCGGGCAGAAGATGGATGTTGCATTATTAAAAGAGAGCAGAAAGCTTGACTGGGGCATGTTTTTTTCGCTATCTTTCAAAATACATGCAACGTTCTTGCATTTTGCCATTCTTTTTTCGGCATCTTTTATCGCTGTCCGGTCCGCGAAGCACTTGTGGTGGCCCAAACCTTTTTCCAATTTAGAGGCCCATGTCAATGGAATCGCCAAAGCCATCAGCATATACCTATTAAAATTAAAAGCTGTTCAAATATACATTAGATGACAATCTTGCTGTTAGAGCCAGTTTTTATCTTAATGTTTCATGGATATGATCCCCAAAGAGGAGTACAAATAGTCTACAGATGGCTATATGATATACATCTTATCTATTACCTCGTGACGCGGAATGCACTTCAATAATTTAAAGGAAGCCTCGTGAAAGCTAATAAACATTGCTTCTTTCTTGCAGATTTATTTGTTTACACTATTTTAAATTACTTTGGATCGTAAAAGATAACCCTCCGTCCTATGTACAGTGACCTCCCTGAGCGAGTCTTGACATAAAGGACTGTAACATATAACATCTTTACGACAACATCTGCCTGTTCCCTCCATAGCTTACTGATTTTCTAATGAGCCCTTTTAGCTTCGTTTCTTCAATTTCATTTATTTTCCTGTTATGCAGGATCGGCCAATGACATCTGTTTAGAGGGGGAAACGTTATTTTAAAAACTCCTAAAGACTTTAAAGAGACAGTAAAGGAAAAAGATGATTTCTTTGAAAACGTAAACAAAAAACAACCGTACAGTGATAACAACAACAACAGCAACAATAACAACAACAACAACAACAACAACAAAACTTGACACAATCCAGTGGTGAAATCTAAAATTTGTTACTACCGGTTCTGTGGGTGTGGCTTGGGGGGGTAATGTGACTGGGTGGGCGTGGTCAATTTTTTTTTTTTTTTACTTTTAAAACCATTTTTTCTACAACCTCTTCGGCAAAGAGGTTGTAAAAAAATACTTTCAAAAGGCTCTGATGATCCCAGCTGAGTTGCCTGATCGGCAGAGGCTTTTTTTCTTTTAAATGCCTCTGACGATCAGGCAACTCAGCTTGGATCGTCAGAGGCATTTAAAAGAAAAAAAGCCTCTGCCGATCAGGCAACTCAGCTGGGATCTTTGACGATCCCAGCTGAGCCACATGATCATCAGAGGCTTTTTTTTAAAAAAGCATTTTTTCGGCCAAAGAGGTTGTAGATAAAATGCTTTTAAAAGTTTTTAAAAAGCCTCTGATGATTGTGCGGCTCAGCTGGGCATGGGGATGGGGTAGGGATTTTTGCAACCGATTCTCCGAGCCACCCGCCTCCATCACTACCGGATCAGGCGATCCTGTCCGAACTGGGAGCATTTCACCCCTGACGCAATCCTAGGAGTGAAGCAGAACCTTGGAATACTGCATCCTGTTTTGGTCACCATACTATAAAAAAAGATGTTGTGATGTCTAGAAAGAGTGCAGAGAAGAGCAACCAAGAGGATTAGGGGACTGGAGGCTAAAACATACCATGAACGGTTGCAGGAACTGGGCATGGCTAGTCTAGTGAAGAGAAGGACCAGGGGAGACATGATAGCAGTCTTCCAATATTTGAGGGGCTGCCACAGAGATGAGGGGGGCAAGCTATTTTCCAAAGCACCTGAAGGCCAGACAAGGAATAATAGATGGAAACAGAACAAGGAGAGATTCAACCTAGAAATAAGGAAGAACTTTCTGACAGTGAGAGCAATCAACCAATGGAACCGAAGTTGCCTTCGGAAGTTGTGGGAGCTTCATCCCTGGAAGCTTTCAAGAAGAGACTGGACTGCCATCTGTCAGAAATGGTGCAGAAATCTCCTGCTTGGGCGGGGGGGTTGGACTAGATGACCTACAAGGTCCCTTCCAACTCTGTTAATCTGTATCTAAACTGTATCAATGGAAGCATCAAACTTCCATAATGACCCTTGAATATGGCAAGAATTGCATTGCTATTTGCAGTACATTTCTGTTACCCAATAAAGATCCAGATCATCAAATAAAGAGCATGGAAAGCCCTCTTCAATTAACTGATGGATTCCAGAAAGTCATTCAAGGTCAGGTGAAACACTGAAGGTACTTTTGCTAAATCACAGCATTTAGCTATTTACCAATGAGCAAAGAATATATAACACCCAAAAAAACCCAACAACTATTAGTTGCCCTCCATCCAGTTCTTCAGCTTCTGATATTGTTGGAGAGAAGTTAGTTGGGAGTTTAGAAAATTTGTTTTGTCATATATATGATTCACGTCTAGGAAATTTAGATGGCACTGCACTGATGAAGTTACCTAGTTTGGGTAATGAAACATCTGCAAGAAAACAAGGAAGCTCAAGAGAGCGCCTGTCAGGCATCCCTCCGTTCAAAACTCAAGAAAGAAAAACCCCAACTCCATGTTTGCAGACAAAGGTACTTGTTGTGCCCCAGCTACGGACCTCAAAGAACGCAGCACACACAAAGTCTGTACAAACCTTAGTTTACTAAAATAAAATCAGTTTTTCAAACAAAGGCTGTTAATTAACTTTCTTAACAGCCTGCAAGAATCCAAAGAATAAATAAGCTTAATCTTACTATGGTTGGCAGAAAGCCCAGAAGCAATTTGCAGAAAACTAAGATCAAGGCACGAAGGAGAGTGAACGGTTGTTCCCTGCAAATTGCTTCAGTCGGCTTCCTCCTTAAATAGGCTAAGGGAGTGGCCAATTAGCCCCAAGCCTTACTCTTGAGGAGACCTCCTCCTGAGGAACCACTCCTGCCTTTTGGCAGCTCTGTGTGCCCGTGCATTGAGAAGAGGCTCCTCCTCTTCACTTAAAGGAGCCTCTGGAGGTTCTGAAGGCCCTCACTGAATCCCTGCCTCTGGCACCACATCTTCTCCAGCCTCCTCATTGTCCGACTCGAGTGGCAGCTGCACAGGCTTCTGGCGCAGCACCACACCAGCCTCCTCGCTGTCCGAATCAGCCACCAACCACACAGGCCGCGTATGGGCCACAACAGTACTTTTACTGATAGCAACGAAAGAAAAGCAAGATCCGAGGCTAAAGGCGCGAAAATTACATATTGAAAGTATTCCTTAAATCCCTCCCCCCCAAGGACCCTGGCTGAATGTCCAGTCCCCAGCTCCCATGGTGTGATGTGGGGTGCATCTTCAGGTGGCCCCATCCATCTGGTATGCCAGGACTGGCATACCAGATGGATGGACTTGACCTTGACTGGCTGTAAACAAGTCCATTCAGCTGCGCAGAAGATGATGAGAGCATCTCTCCCTTTTCAGTCACATCACAAGACAACTCCACGAGCTTGCTTCCCCGCTCAAATACCTATACCTTCTCTCCCCCCCCCACCAGTTACTATGGCAGCCGATAGCAAGCAAACAAGATAGAGGCTGACAGCGCCAAGGATTCCCTCATTTCAACCCTGAGGTTGCTGCAAATATTCTCCTTTATTGGTAAAACAGGAATATTACTTAAAAAGCATCATTTATTCCTCTAAATTTTTTACAATTATCTGGAAAAAAAAACACATTTTGTGTAAATTATAAAATGGGCAAACCAGTCAAGTCTACTTCAACTCACTGTTACCAACTCACCATGGGTGAATTCACTGCTAAGGATATTCTTGGCTCATAACCGATGTTATGGGTTATTGAGCAGAGTACCCCTTGAGTATGCACATGAAAGCGGCTAAGAGTGAATAACCACAGTTAATATACTAACACACTGAGTTGTGGTAGTCTTTTACTTTTAGAAAAAAGTGAAGCAAAGTCCAATAACAATCCAAGTCATACACAGATAAGGCGATAGTTAAAATATCAATTCAGGGATATTCCAAGTACAAAGTCTTCTTACCAGTTGTTGTCATTACACAGTAAAACAGTTCTTCTTGAGTTTCAAACAGGAACAAGTTCAGTATTAACATTCAACATTCAATAAATAGTAGAAAGCAACAAGTAGCAATGATCGAACAGTGATCATACAGAGAGAACAGGTAGAGAGTAACAGCAAATAAGCAGATAAAATGGTGTAGTGTCCACAAGCCATGATTCAGGCTTCCCCTTAAGTACATTGGCTACAGAGCTTAGCCAATCAGGATACAGGATGATGCAATACAGTCTTAAAGCAATATAATACCATTTATTTGTTTGTTTGTTTGTTTGTTTGTTTGTTTGTTTATTTTTCGTATTTCTATGCTTTGACAAACATGCATTGATAGTTTACTTAGACAACAGCCATTTCCTAACATTCACCATGGCCAACTTGCCATCGGTCAACTCACTACAGGATAAGAGTTACACTAATATCGAACAAATAGTGGAACAGAATCATTGAAGAAAGGAGGCCAAAGGAGGGACAAAACAAAAAGTGAATGACAAAAGTCAAAATCATTTTTTTAACTGTTTTAAATAATTAAATTGAATAGTCAAATTGTCCCGCAACAAGTTGTCTGGGGCGAGTTGGTCATGGCAAGTTGTCCCATTCCGAACAGGTCCTACTCAGGCATAGTCCGTAGTCTTCGACTTATAAAATTTTCATTGTTAAGCAAGACAGTTGTTAAACTGAACTTTGCCCCATTTCACGACCTTCCTTGCCACAGTTGTTAAGTGAATCACTGCAGTTGTTAAATTATAATACAGCTATTAAGTGACAATGGTTTCCCCATTGACTTTGCTTATCAGAAGGTCGCAAAAAGGAATCACATGACCTTGAGACACTGCAACCATCATAAATACATGTCAGTTGCCAAGCATCCAAATTTTGATCACATGATCCTGGGGATGTTGCAAGGGTCGTTCGGTGTGAAAAATGGTCATAAAACACTTTTTTTTCCACTGCCATTGTAACTGTGAATGTTCACTATACTAATGGTTGTAAATTGAGGACAATCTGTACTAGCAAAGTATGAAGATAATGGCTATAAATAATTTGAACCGTGCTGCAATGTATATCACAAAGATATACAAAGTTTGAACTCTGAGTTCCTTTCTCCATTTAGATAGATTAACAGAGTCGGAAGGAATCTTATAAATCATCTAATCCAACCCCCCATCCAAGCTGAAGACCCTACACCATCCCCAACAAATCTCCCTTTGAAAGCCTCCAGTGATGAAGCTCCCACAACTTCCGAAGGCAACTTCTGTTCCATGGTTGATTGTTCTCACCGTCAGAAAATTTCTCCTTATTTCTGTATTTCTTCTTATTTCTTCTATATCACTCAAAGTCTGTAGAGATTCTCAGTCATCCAGGTCATGGTTGTCCCAAAGGTGCTGTCAACTTGCAAAGCTTTCAAGTTGCCATGAGCAGGAGGGAGGGAGAACTGATAGAGCTGATTGATTTCCCTAACTGAAGTGCATTCCATACATTCTTCCTGACCGCAATCAGAAGGAGGGTGTTGGATTTCACAGCCAGCCAAAGTGGTTAATTGGAGAATGTGATTTATGACATGGCCAGAGAGGAGGGGAGAGACAGGGTCATAGGGGAATGCAAATCTACGTGGGATTAGTTCTAACTGCATCCGAATATTGCCGAAATGGTGCTCCTAATAAATGACTGTATTTCTTTTGAAGTTCGACTCATAGCTCATGAATTAATTAGGGCATCTTTTGGAAACTTCACAGGTGCTTTTTCAGGACGCAACTGGACTTCCTTGCTTTTTCTTTGAAGACAACCATGACTTGGATGACGGAGAATCTCTGCAGACTTTTAGCTATACAATTTGGGATGAACGCCCTTTGAATGGTGTGAGAGTAGGAATGGCTACTACCGTGTTTCCCCCAAAATAAGACCCTGTCTTATATTTTTTTGAACCCTGAAATAAGCGCTTGGCCTTATTGCCATGCGCTCAAAAGCTCGATTGGGCTTATTATCAGGGGATGCCTTATTTTGGGGAAAACATGGTACAGGAACCAGGAGCACTCCTCGGGTGACCCTGAGGACACAGATAAACCTCCAAGGACTTCAACAACCCTCTAAAAGGATGCAAATGACCAGCTGTCTGCAAGTTATATAAATCCTTCCATTCCCCACCATCCTGTCAGAGCTGAAGAAGCTTCTTGGATGAGAAGCGAAACATCCTCAAAGTTTTCAGTTGCCTCCTGAAAAAGCACCTTTGGCACAATCATGTCCTGGATGACAGAGAATCTCTACAGATTTTTAGCTGTACAATTTGGGATGATGAACACCCTTTGAATGATGTGGGAGTAGGAATGGATTTCCAGAGGAGGAAAAAATTGCAGACTACAGGAACCAGGAGCGTTACTCAGGTGACCCTGAGGTCACAGATAAACCTCCAAGTGCTTCAACGATGCCAATGACCAGCTGTCTCTGCAAGGAATGTACTAAATCCTTCCATTCCCCACCCTCCAGTCAGAGCTGAAGAAGCTTCTTAGATGAGAAGCGAAACATCCTCAAAGAAAACACAATGAAGTCCCCGTTGCCTCCTGAAAAAAAGCACCCTTGGGGATCTCACTCAAAGGTTTAGAGTTAGTGAAGATTTTCATGATAGATTGGTAATTCTGTTGAGAGACGCGCATCCCCAGCAGGCAGGTGAGTAATTGCTGTCAATAGGGCTGCCCTTTAAAAGGAGAGATCTGTTTATTGTTTCTATTATTACATCTTGAAAAACCAGGCCATTTATTAATCACTAGCTTCAGAAGACCCTGGGTCACACACAAGGGCAAAATGTCATTAATCCCTGTCAAAAGTCTATTATGGCTTGCAGCTAATCTCCAAGAATGCAGGTAGAGGCTATTCTTTAGCATGCTGCTCGAGTTTGACCGTAGATATTCAAGGGGTGAACTTGAATCTTCCACAGACAAAGTTCCTGCTTCCAGCTGAATGGGTCAATCTTTAAGAAATAGATTTAAAGGAGGATATGAAAGGATCTTAAGTGTGAGCTTCTTGTAAGATCACCTCCTATTGTTAATCATACGTCCTCCTTTGTCCTCACCAAGGGTTTTTACTGAATCAATCTGAAGGTTGTTTAACTTTGCTTCAAGCTATCTGTAGGGCTTAATTTTTAAAGAGGTTCTTCGCAATAGCTGTTTCTTGTATTTTGCTTCTCTACCAAAAAAAAAAAAAATAGGCATGTAGTTACCACAACTGAAACTGGATCCGACAGTATTTGCACCTCGTTCACTAATGGTACAAAAACGTCCTTGAATGGGTGTCAGATATGCTTTCTTTTAGGCCTTCTCTGCATTACGTTTATTTATAAGAAAACAAATAAGACTTAAAAAAAAAATATTTATTTGGTTAGGTGCCACTGAATCCAGTTCAACTCCTGGTGACCACACAGATAAATCTTTAGCGTCCTATCCTGTCTTTCTAGGACAGGGGTCTCAAACTGGATTTCTTCAAGGGCCGGATCAGCATTGCAGTTCTCCTCCGCGGGCCGGCCGGGGGAGTGGGGAGCAGGGAGAGAGACAGGTCAGACCCCTCCTGCAGCACCCTGCCGGCCAAAACAGGCCCCACAAAGCCTGTTTTTGGCCTCCAGCAACACTCTGCCAGCCAAAATGGGCTCTGCAAGGCCCCTGTATGGCCCATTTTCAGCCTCCACAGTCTCCAACAGCACTCTGCTGACCAAAAGGGGCCCCACAAGGCACCCGTGTGGCCCATTTTCAGCCTCCACAGTCTCCAGCAGCACTCTGCTGGCCAATATGGGCCCCACAAGGCCCCTGCACGGCCCATTTTCAGCCTCCACAGTCTCCCGCAGCACTCTGCTGGCCAAAATGGGCCCCACAAGGCCCCCATGTGGCCCATTTTTGGCCGGCACAGGCACCATGGGCCAATCCTTTTATATTTCCAGGCCAGCTCTGTGAGCCAGATTTAAGCACCCCGCATGCCGGATCCGGTCCATGGGCCTTGAGTTCGATACCCCTGTTGTAGGATAATTGTTCTATTTAAGAATTTCATCAGGTCCATCCGAATAAAATTTTACTGCACTTTTTCTTTTTGTAGGTCCATTCATTCTTCTTCCTTAGCTTTGTTCTAGAATTCAGTCCTCATTCTTTTTTTTCCAGAGCAGCAAACCGCCACAATGTTTTTTGTATGTGTTTGGGTGTGTATGGTCACTAACTTTTCCTCTTTGAAATTTTCCCCATTTCAGTTTTTGCTCTTTTTTTTTTTTTAATCTCTTCCTCAGCTCCTCAAGTTCACTTTTAAATAATTCAACCACGCTAAATCCTCCCATTGCATTGATCATGTATTCTGAATGTCGGCATATTCTTTATGTTCTCCAGGTCAAATCTTGCTGGCATACCTACTCTCTTTAATTTTCGAAGATTAACCCATATATTAGACATTAATAATTCATGGTCTATTGCACCACTGGCATTGGAATGTTCTTGGATGTTTGCACAATCAAACATCCTTTCTGTTGTCAAGCCTACACACGCTAATGCTCTCCATACCCAATAACATCCATTTGCAGAATCTCTGTTTTATATTGCGCTGGAAATAAACAAACAAATAAACAAACAAATCAAAAACCCCAGGGAATTCTCTTTGGAAAGCTCTATTAACCCATCTCCAGCATGATGATTGACTTTTCCAATCGAAAACGTCCCGTGAAATAGATGTTCCTCTATTTTTTATAAAAGAAAATAGAATGAGACAAATGAAACATATTTATTGGCCAAAGTTCCCCTGCCAGCTATTATACCTTAGATTAAGGTGACCAGATTTTAACATTGGTAAAGAGGGACATTGTGGGCGTGGTTACTTTGTGGGCGTGGATATCTGGTCATGTGACTGGGTGGGCGTGGCTAGCTGGTCATGTGACCGGGTGGCCATGGCTATGTGTATAGGGTTAAGGTGAACAGATTTTAACATTGGTAAGAAGGACACCATTGGTGGGCGTGACTTATTGTGTGGGCGTGGCTTGGAGGCCATGTGACTGGGTGGGCGTGGCTAGCTGGTCATGTGACCGGGTGGCCATGGCTATGTGTATAGGGACTACTCAGAGGGCTGAAAAGTCATTTCTGACAGGTCCTCACACTTTTGACTGGTCCTCACACTTATGACCATCCTCACATTTATGCCGTGCAGTATTCTTAACAACCATGTCACTCATTTCACAATGCTTTTCTCTTCACCATGGTGACAAGATAGGGCAAAAAATGTAAAATGTGAGGACAGTCATAAGTTCGAGGATGGTCAAAAGTGTGAGGACCAGTCAAAAATAACTTTTTCAGCCCTCTGAGTAGTCCATATGCACAAAAGGACTAACCAGAGGGCTGAAAAAAGTCATTTCTGACAGGTCCTCGCACTTTTGACTGGTCCTCACACTTATGACCATCCTCATATTTATGCCCATGCAGCATTCTTAACAACCATGTCACTCATTTCACAACTGCTTCTCTTCACCATGATGACAAGATAGGGCAAAAATGTAAAATGTGAGGACAGTCATAAGTTCAAGGACTGGTCAAAAGTGTGAGGACCAGTCAAAAATAACTTTTTCAGCCCTCTGAGTAGTCCATATGCATTAAAGGATACAGCAATAGAGAGGGATGAAGGAATGGAAATTAGAGTAGGAGTGAGGGTAAGAGAGGGAGGAAGAGAGGAGGAAAAGGAGAAAGGAAGAGGAAGTAGGGAGGAGAAAAAGAGGGTGGGGGAAGAGAAAGTAAGAAGGAAAGAAAAGAGAGTGGTGGTAGGTTTGAGGAGAAAGATTGCTGTACAATAAAAAAGATGAAAGGGAAGAAAGCCAACCCCAAGCAAATATAAAGATATTAAGATTAAGAATGAATTGTTAAACTTTAAAGAATAAAAGAGAACAAATATGAATAAATGGCAATAATTAGAAACACACATACAAACATACAATGTATTTTCTTTGAACAGAATATTTGGCTGGTTCACAAATTTAAACAGCGTTTAGTCATTTCAATTAAATTTACAATTTCTATATTTCCTTTTTGCCATATTTATTCCTCATCTATTTTTTTTAAAAAAAACAATATTACCCTTCATCCTCATCTCTAATCTTAATCAAATTCAATTTTCCCTTCTATTCTATATTTATACCCCTTCCCATTGTCATCTATTTTTATATCCATCCTCACATTGGTTAATTATGTAATTATGTAATACAGTTGTTTAATACAAATTCACATTTTAATATAAATCAATTAGTTATATAACTATCTTTTTTGTATATTAATCAATATGAACATGAATATTCCAATTATTTCCATGCAATCCAATTTCTTACAAATCAATTAATTATATTTACCAATAATAATAAACCAAATAATTTCCCCCATATATTCCTCCAAACCACAACTTAACCATTTCTGCTTTCAACACAATATACAATTATTAATAGTATCTCAATTATTACAATTCCCTAGTTAAATAGAGCTTTTTTTCTTTTGTGTTTTAAAATCTTGAACTCTCCTCTTTTGCTCAAAATTTCCCATTGTTTGCAGTTTTGTACCTACCTTTTTTGGTGAGGAAAAAGAAAAAGAAAAAGAAAGAAATCTCTCTCTGCTCCTCATTTTGTCACGTTGCAGGTTTAGTTTCGCTTTCGCCTTTGTTTTCAGTATAGCTAGGGGGAAAAAAAATCTGCTCCAGGAACTTTTTGCAGCTTTTTGCAGCTAATTAACCTAGCGGAAGCTGTTAACAGGGGCTGTTTTTTCTATTTTTGCAGGCATGGGTCTATTCATTTTGTTTTAACACTGATCAGCTGTAGGTCGGCCCTTTGAAGCCCCGCGGCAAGAGTTTAAAGAGTTTTTTTTCCCTCTAGCCATCAGCGGGGATTCAGGAGGCAGCCGGACTCAGGAGGCAGAATGAAAAATCGGGACTTTTTTAAAACGCCGCAGAACGCGGGACAAATTGCTCAAAAGCGGGGACTGTCCCGCCAAAAGCGGGACGTCTGGTCACCTTACCTTAGATGGGACTATAAGTCACAGACTCCTGGTGATTGGTCTAAAGTCACCCAGCCAGTTTTCATGCCTAAGGCAAGACTAGAACTCACATTGTCCTGGTGATTGGCCTAAAGCAGGGGTGTCAAACTCGTGTCATCACATTGTCGTCATATGATATATTGTGATTTTTTCCCGTTCGCTAAAATGGGGGGGCAGCGTGTGACACATCCAGCCCATGGGCCACGAGTCTGACACCCCTGGCCTAAAGTCACCCAGCCAGCTTTCCTGCCTAAGGCAGAACTAGAACTCACATTGTCCTGGTGATTGGTCCAAAGTCACTGAGACATCTTTCATGGTTAAGGTGGGACTAGAATTCACCGTCTCCTGGTTTCTAGGTCAGCACTTTTACCACTACCAAACATATTTTTACATGCAAAATTTTAACTTTTCGACCAAAGAAGGAGAACTGTAAAACCCCAATGAGTACACAAAGGGTAAATATGTAGACTTTTTTCTAGCTATATATTGATCCAGATTGATCCAGTTATTCAACATATTGCATTATCTTCAAGAATTCCAAGAGAGATCACAAAATGCAACAGTACGTGATGATTTCCATCTGTCAGATAAGCACAGAGCAAGGGACACAGACAAGCTGAACTTCAAGAACATTGTCACAATTTCACTAGATCTTAGTTGCAAAGTTCTACTTTTGAATGCAAGTTGGACCTTTTTTTTTTTCTTTAAAAATGCTTAAAATGGGAATCCTTTTCTCCTCCTCATTGACATTGCAGTTCCTCACTCATACAATCACACCTGTATTGTATGTGAAAAAAATAATCCTTCACTTTATAGCAGAGGTTCCCAGGTCGGAGCCTGAGTCTGGGGCCGATGGAGGTCAAGGGAGTGGCCTTGTTGACTCTGGAGGAACACGGGGAGGAGCAGGATGAGGCAGCCCCGGGTCTCTCAGGCCTGGGATGGCTTGCCAGCAGGAAAGAACGGGGACAGGCCAACAGAGAATGGGGGGAAGAGAGGGCAGGCAGGCAGTAGAGATGAGGAGCAATGGAGCTCAGGTGATGAGCAAGGACCACCCCCTCCTGATCCCTGAGCATGGAGAGTGGAGAGGAGGCAGGAGCAGCACAGGCTGACCTGACAACTCAGGAGAGTGCCCGCCCCCTCTTCACAAGGCACACCTGAGGACTGAGACTTAAGGAGACATTGCAGGGAGGGGCGCTTTGTTGGGATCAAGCACTGAATTCGTGGAGTTTTGTGTGCCATTGTCAACATTTGAATTTCACAGGACTTCTTGCATTATTGCTTTGTTACTTTGCCTCGTTGGATTTCTTGCTGTGAAGTTGTTGTGCTAACAGCATTTTGTTGAACTCCTCGCAGCCAGAGGCTGCTGGTGATATGTGTGAGTACTTTACTCCAGAACTTGCCATAAATGTGGGAGCATTTGGGGAACATTGGAGCAATAAAGGGGAGTTCAAACTTTCAGCTGGCTGTGCTGCCTCCGTGCCTTGCTCGGGATCATCACACTGGACCACACGAACAAGTGAAGCCCCATCCATGGGATGCAGGCAGCATGCAAAACTATGCCCCCTCCTGTCCATGGAAAAACCTTTCTCCATGGAACCGGTCCCTGATTCCCAAAAGATTTGGGGGTCCCTGCTCTATAGCAAAGGTTTTAAGGCAGGGGTGGGATTCAAAAAATTTAGCAACCGGTTCTCTGCCCGGTTGCTGAGTGGGCCAGGCCATGTTGGGCGTGGCCTACTTGGCATCCTGCACCATTGTGGGGGAGCTTTTTTGCCCTCCCCAGGCTCCGGAGGCTTTCCTCGAGCCTCCAGAAGGCCGAAACAGGCTCCCCCGGGCTCCGGAGGCCCTCCAGAGGCTGGAAACGGGCCTGTTTCCAGACTTCCAAGAGGTCCGTTTTTTGTCCTCCCAGAGCCTCCGCATGGGCCCTGCACTTACCTGGCATCCAAAACAGGCCACATGGGGAGTCCTGGGAGGGGTGGGCGGGGCGGGGCCAGCCAGTCCATGCAACTACCGGTTCGGCGTACCAGATATAAAATTAGTATCGAACCTGAACCGGTTCGAACCAGCTGAATCCCATCCCTGTTTTAAGGGTAGATGGAGTTTGCCCCCTTCCCAGAGAAGCTAATTTTCTCAGTGAACTGACTTGATTGAAGATACAGTATTTATTAGGAACCCTTTTGAAAATGCCACTATGTTCAACCTATTTTATCCTAATTCACATTTTGGTCTTATATAAGGATACACAACAAAAGGAGCAAACTATGGTGCAGTAAATTAGAAACTAACTTACCCCGTTTATCTGTCAGGCTGGAATATCTGCTTTCAGCAACATTTCCTGCCCTCAAACTTTAAGCCTTATAGATCCAATACTGAACTGTCAAGTAAGAACTCGTGAGTCATAAAGAACAATCCAATATATGAAGGATATTTAGATACTGAAGGTGGAAAGAAGGACTTTTCCTCCAATATCCAAAGATACTGAATAATCTATCTCTTATCTTTATTTACATACACCATATGTATGCGCGGAAGGAGAGTGGGGGGGAGGATTTATCAGATATCAAAACAACATGGCTTGTAGAAACTGCTTTTGAAATTATTTATCTGTCCTTTGTTAAAAACAAAATCCAGTGTCTCTAAATCCAAATTGGCAGCAATCCAAACATCAAGGCTTAGATTGCAATTAAGGAACCACAAATGCTTAGAGTGTGGGGTGTGCACTCAAAAGCAGGACTTTTAGGCTTAACGCGCTATGCAAATACAGCTGTTCCAAACACTGTGACAAAAAAAACCCACGAGTTTTATTTGATTTTATTTGATGACGATGATTTGGCTTGGGATGAAACGGCAATCAATTTCAACCCTAAGGGGAAATTTCAGAGGAGGCTCAAAATAATAATAAAAAAAAATGACAGCTCAGATCCTCAGTTATAAAAGAGCTAGTTATTCTCTCCTCTTCCGTTGCTACAGAATCTGAGAATAAAGGCGCACCTCGACTCCCTGGGCCATGTGAATGATTGTGGAAAGGCCGAAAAAGGAAAGGATGAGAACAAGAGATAAACCATCAAGAGACAGAGGTCATGTGAGGTGACAGCTTAGGTCATCAACAGCCGTTGAGCCCAAGCGAAGAGAAATCTGGGAAGCTTTTCAGATCATTCAAAGAGACTCTGCCTTCGTGAGCTCGCTATAAATAAGAGTTGATAATTCCTCTGGGAGTTCCCCAGATATTTTTTTTAAAGCTAGATTTAAAGATCCTTATTGGATCTTGCCCAGCCTTGTGGGGGATAATGGAAGCTGTCCTGGATAGTTTTTCAGTGATTTCTATCTGCACTCTTGATCACTTCAAAGGGAGCTGGCAGGCTGGCATTCTTTTCCACGTGTTGTCATGTTTTGATATGTTTTTCTATCACTGGGGGATGGATTTAAATCTTCAGAATCAGGTAGAATAGAATAGAATAGAATAGAATAGAATAGAATAGAATAGAATAGAATAGAATAGAATAGAATAGAATAGAATAGAATAGAATAGAAAGAAGAAGAAGAAGAAGAAGAGAAGAAAGAAGAAGAAGAAGAAGAAGAAGAAAGAAGAAGAAGAAGAAGAAGAAGAGAAGAAGAAGAAGAAGAAGAAGAAGAAGAAGAAGAAGAAGTTGTTTCGCTTCTCATCCAAAGCTGAAGAAGCTTCTTGGATTAGAAGCGAAACATCTTCAAAGAAAAACCAGAAAGTCCAGTTGCCTCTTGAAAAAAACACCTTTGGGACTACGAATCAAGAATTTTTCAATGATGAGAGAAAAACTGAAGCTGGATCATCTTCCAGGTTCTCATTGATGCCTTCAAGGTTCTTGCAGCTCAACATAGAGGATGTGTGGTATATGACAAACCACTACTGATTGAGAAATAGTAGGATAGAGGATGGAGCTGCCATCCTCCATCCTACAGATTCATGAACTTCTTGCCTATCGTGATGTCTTAGTCTTTTAGGGCTGTTCAACAGGTAACTTGCAACGTCTTTGAAGTTCACGAGCCACCAAGAACCAACCACCTTTTAGTAGCATTCAACCTAAATTCTTCCCTGTTATCCATTCCACAGACTTTTAAGCGTGCCTATTATTTCCCTGGAGCTAATAAGCAGATGAAATCAACAGGGATCCAGTTTAGTTAATTAACTACTTATCGTAAGCATTTAGCCTGGTTCTCAGAGAAGGTCTCGTTTTGTTTAATACTCAGCTACAGGGAGCAACAGTTTCCCTACTGCTAAGCTTAGCAGTTTGAAGGAAAGTAACTGAAAATAAGTGAGAAAAGAAAGAACCTAATCAGGAGGGGTGGGGAGGAAGGCAGACTTTTGTGTTACTTCTCCTTGGGCCAACAAAACTGAAACTGCTTAGCTTCTCCTGGGGTTAATGCGCCAGGGCATTTGTGTATGAACAAAAAAAAATTTAAGACACCTTCAGAGAAAAGATTCCAACTCAGTTAGGTGCTCAGTGATGGGCTTGTCCCCTGATACCACTAGACGACATCGCTAAAGCTCACTGCCTTAGAAGAGTGAGGAAAATCCTCAGGGACGACTCACACCCTGATGAGCATTTCTTAACCCTCCATTGGGAAGGAGATTGTTGTGGTCCACCAGCAGCCTGTGGAGCTGGCAGCGGAGTTGGACAGTGAGGAGGCTGGGGAGGACAATGGGCCAGTCCTGGAGTCTGGGGAAGGCCCGGATGAGGGCTCTGCATCGGAGGCAGAAATGGGGCCATGTGAGGACTCCGGAGCCCCCAGAGTCAGACAGCAGAGAGGCAAAGAAACAGGAGGAGCCTGTTCCTAGTGCACACATGCGAAGTGCTGCCAGAAGGCAAGAGCAGCTAAAGCAAAAAGGACGACTTGGGAGTAAAGCCAGGAGATGATTGGCCCCTCACAGAAGGCTTAAAAAAGCAGCAACGGCTCTTGGGATCTTTGTAGGAAAGCAACATTGCTACATTTGTTTCTCGTCAGTGTCCCTTGTTTCTGAACTTCATGGGGGTTTGCCAAGAAAAGCCTTTGGCAGGGTGCCAAAGAAGACAAAGGTTTGTGATAAGGCCGAAGGACTGTTTATAAAAGATTTGTTTTGCACTTAATTTGGACTAAGCTAAGAATGAAGTAATTCTCAGCTGTTTTAATGAAATATGTTTGTTTAGGACTGATTGTGTCTGGTATAACTACTTGGTTGCAGGAACTGGGTATGTCTAGTTTAATGAAAAGAAGGACTAGGGGAGACATGATAGCAGTATTCCAATATCTCAGGGGCTGCCACAAAGAAGAGGGAGTTGTTCTGTCCCGGTTCCACTCACGCACCCCCACAGACGGCCCGGAGTTAATAAGCCACACGACAAAACTCTTTGATGATAAAGCTGGCAGCAACCCAGTGGCTAGCTGCCAATTCAGACTTTACTCACACAAAACAAAGATTAGACTGTCAGAATTCCGATAAAACAGGCAGAGTGTCAACAATACAAGGATTCGTCCAAATGCAGTCCAATAAAGCAGGCAAAGTCCAGTAACACAGAGATCATGGAGTATTTCCAGTTTTTGCTCGTCACAAACTGAACCGGCCACCACACCCACATTTATACCCTGTGGGGTGTGGTCCAGTGACTCAGCTAATCTCTGGCATGCCTTTCCCTCTGCTGTGCATGCTTCTCCCTGCGCCTCTGGCGAGGGTCCAGCCAGCACTTATCTCCTTCGTCACTGTCCACCTGTGGCTGCGGGGATGTGCTTGGCTCTGAGCCTATCTTTTGGCCTTCGGTGTCCTCCGGAGGCATTGCCAGAGAGGAGGGTCCTGGAGAGGGAGGCCTTGCCAACTCCTCTTCTTCACTCTCAGAGTCTGCATCTGTCGATAGCCCAGGCTCAGGCAACGGAGCCACAACAGGAGTCAATCTATTCTCTGAAACACCTGAGGGTAGGACAAGAAGCAATGGGTGGAAACTAATCAAGAAGATAAGCAACTTCGAACTAAGGAGAAATTTCCTGACAGTGAGAACAATTAATCAGTGGAACAGCTTGCCTCCAGAAGTTGTGAATGCTCCAACACTGGAAGTTTTTAAGATGATGTTGGATAACCATTTGTCTGAAGTGGTGCAGGGTTTCCTGCCTAAGCAGGGGATTGGATTAAAAGACCTCCAAGGTCCCTTCCAACTCTGTTATTCTAAATTCTAAAATTACAGAGATGTTTCTACGCTCTCATCATGAGCTCACGTTAATAGAAGTTAAACCAAAATAATATCCAAAGGCATGTTGTAGTGTCCACATGCTAATCTCTTCTTCCCTCCAGACTCCTATTTTCCCTTACTGTTTTAAATCGATTTCCTTTTACAACTGTATTCCTATCCAGCATTGCCACAAATAAACATCTCTTGGAGAAAATATTGGCTAGAGATGCATCTTGCAAATAGTCCTTCTGGAGACACCAGGACACCAAATCACGCAAAAGCATCGTGCGTTTTTCTCACACATAATTGTCACATGAACGTTAACAAAACAGAAAAGCCCCATTTGATAAAAGCCATGTTGATTGATGCAGCACTTCAAACCACTTTGGAAAATATAATAGAAACTTTTCTGCAACAGAAACACTGCCCTCTTTTGTGAGACTCAGGGCATTTTCAGTATCTAATATTCTACCCCCTTTTAAGACACAAGGACTACCTAAACTAATACATTATCCTAAGATTGATACAGGCAATGTTAGCCTACATCCAAGGGATGGAGTAGATAGAAGATCGAAATCCTTAGAGCTTTGCAAATGAGCGCTTAAAGGATTCTATAGCCTGGAACTTCGTATCTATTTTATACTATTTTTTACTCTTGATTTCTCTCAGGGAATTTAGGAATGTTACTTTGAGCAAAAGGCACAAGGATGGTATCTGAGAGATGCTTTGCCTACTTAAAAGAAATATAGTTTCCCGAGGAGATAAAAAAATACTATAAAATCAGTTTATTTATACTTGTAAATGTCTGCCATGTAGCATTTAGCCTAAAGACAGAGTCCCATTATGACCACAGTAGCAGAAATTTTCTGTTGCTCAGAGCTATGACTGATGCCATGACTAATGCATGATCCCACAGCTGTCCTGGAAAGGAAATATAAGGAAAATATGAAGTCCTATTTTGCCCCTATGAATATGTGTACCATAGAAACGACCGGCCATGTTCTTCTGTATTGCCAAGTTCTACAGGAATATTCGCCACTGCTCTACTATCACTCTTTCATTTAAATGTCCAAAGCATTCTGGCAGCTTTCATTTGCCTTGTTAAATCATCAAGATAAACTTCATTTCTTTAAAGGCCATGATGATGAACCTATGGCACCCCTCTCTGCGGACATGCGTGCGCCTCCCGCTGGCCAGCTGATTTTCAGGTCTCTGTCATGCATGCACGGGGGGTGGGGTGCATGTGGGAGATGCACGTGCATGTGTGGGGGTGGGGGAAGCATGGGGGTCACGTGTGCATGCACAGGGGGCATGCACAGGGGGGGTCGCACACACATTGCATTATGAGTTATAAGTGCAGGGGGGCCTACTAGACCCAAAATGGGGCATGGGGTGTGCAGCACGGGCCCCTGGGGGCCCATTTTTGCTCCCAGGAGGCTGCAGGGAGGCCTACTAAGCCCAAAATAGAATGCAGGGGTGCAGCGCGGCCGCCCCATGGCCCATTTTTGCTCCCAGGAGGCTACAGGGAAGCCTACTAGGCCCGAAACAGGTCACGGGGGAATGCGGGGGGGGGGGGTCACACACGCATTGCATTATGGGTGCAGGCATGTGCTTTCAGCACATGACAACAAAAAGGTTAGCCATTACTGCTTTAAAAGTAACAAAATTTTGTACACAATGTGTAAGCTTCAGCCACAAACTATTGCTTTAGTCCACATTAGAGGACAGTTTGTTTTGCTCTTTTAGTGTTGGTATTTTTTTATCGGTTCAGTCTGTCTGTCTGTCTAACTCTTGATTACAACTGTTCTTCCTTTCAGATTAGATTAATCTACTAGAAATTTTTGTTCTTCCTTCTGTGTATTTATCTGGAGATTACAGTGAATGACAATGATGGCACCCACAAGCTAATCCCTTTGTGAGAATCCTAACAATAAGATGTGTGGTTTGAGTCAGGCCTCTTAAACCATTTGGTGGAACATATCTCAGTAAGTTTTGATCTTCTAAATGAGAAATAAGGCATTGTAAAGAAGAGGAAGAGGAAGGGGAAGAGGAAGAGGAAGAGGAAGAGGAAGAAGAAGAAGGAGGAGGAGGAGGAGGAGGAGGAGGAGGAGGAGGAGGAGAAGGAGAAGAAGAAGAAGAAGAAGGAGAAGAAGGAGAAGAAGAAGAAGAAGAAGAAGAAGAAGAAGAAGAAGAAGAAGAAGGAAGAAGAAGAAGAAGAAGAAGAAGAAGAAGAAGAAGAAGAAGAAGAAGAAGAAGAAGAAGAAGAAGAAGAAGAAGAAGAAGAAGACATTGTAAGCCGCCCTGAGTTTCCGGAGAAGGGCGGCATATAAATCAAATAAAAAGAAGAAGAAGAAGAAGACAAGTGCCCTAAAATGTTCAAAGACTCCACAGAGCTGCAAAATATTATTGGAAAAAGAACAGAAGACGGCTTACATTTCCCCATTAAAAAGAATTTTGGTCCAGGAAATGTGACCAAAAATGGTGACATAATGCCCTCTTCTGCATAAGTTCATCCATAACATTTATATTGGAAGAAGAAACCCTTTTTATAGACCCAAAGAGTGAATTTACAAGAGCTTGTGAGTTTTCTAATAAATGCGTTAGGTTTGTGGATCCACATAACTGGATAATGTATTATTTATTATAGAGTGATGTAGGTGGGTGTTTCAATGCTCAGCATTTAATGTGTTTGCATACAGCAACCATAAAATTGTCGTGTTTAAGGGCTAACAGTGGCCTATCAGGGGGAAAGAACATTGAACAAAGCTTTGTTCATCCAATTTATCAATGACGTTATTTGTAAATTGCCATCTAAGAACCATAGAGTTTTCTGTTCTTATCAGCCATAGAACAGTAATGAAAGCACAAACGTCTCAAGTCAATAGCTGAGAAGCCTTAATAATATATGTGGACAATGAAGAGGTTGTAAAAAAATGTTTTTAAAGCCTCTGACGATCCCAGCTGACTTACCTGATTGGCAGAGTCTTTCTTTTTTTTTTTAAAGCCTCTGACGATCCCAGCTGATTTGCCTGATCGGCAGAGGCTTTCTTTCCTTTTAAAAACATTTTTTCTATAACCTCTTCGGCCAAAGAGGTTGTAGAAAAAATGCTTTTAAAAGCCTCTGATGATCCCAGCTGAGCCGCGTGATCAATAAAAGCCTCTGATGATCCCAGCTGAGCCGCGCGATCATCAGAGGCTTTTTTTTTAACTTTTAAAAGCATTTTTTTGGCCAAAGAGGTTGTAGAAAAAATGCTTTTTAAAATAAAAAAAAGCCTCTGATGATTGCGCGGCTCAACTGGGCAATGGGGGGGGCAGGGATTTTTGCTACCGGTTCTCTGAACCACCCACCTCCATTGCTACCAGAATGGGGAATCCGGTCCAAACCGGGAGCATTTCACCCCTGCATTAAACCTTAAGGTCATGTGCTGAATTCTAAGAACTGGTCTCCGAATCTACTGCATTGTGCCTGGTTGCTTAAGGTTCAAGACTTTCTTATTTATTTATTTATTTATTTATTTATTTATTTATTTATTTATTTATTTATTTAAAACAATACATCAAAAAAAAGAAATAGTCAAACAAATGATCGCGACAGGAACTTTACATGATATTTACACTTTCTACGGTATGTAGATTTCAGTCAGATTTAACATATATTAAACATAATCCTGGTTATACTTGACTTTTTGGGCGTCTGTTGTTCAACCAACAAAAAAGCATTGAGAGATCAAAAGGACTCCGTATATTTCCAATGTTGGGACAAATGGTACGTTTGGTTGAACAAGGTTCAATACTTTCTATGATCTCTAACAGATATATGAATGAAAGAGAATATAATTGGTAGAAGGAGGGAAAGAGCTGATCTACTACTTTTGATTGTTCCAAGACATTGGAAACAGGAAAACAATTTAATCTCTTGAAAAGGAGCCAACTCCAAGTACATTGGACAATGCCTTTACAGCAGTGGTGAAATCCAATTTTTTTTTTACTACCGGTTCTGTGGGCGTGGCTTGGTGGACATGGTTTGATGGGCTTGGCAGGGGAAGGATACTGCAAAATCCCCATTCCCACCCCACTCTGGGGCCAGCCAGAGGTGGTATTTGCCAGTTCTCTGAACTACTCAAAATTTCCGCTACCGGTTCTCCAGAACCTGTCAGAATCTGCTGGATTTCACCCCTGCTTTACAGCTTCTCTAAGATATTTCTGAACATGAACAAGTATGATTTACTTCCGTGGGTAAGCAATGCAAATCATCATCATCATTTAACAACCCCATCATTCTTTGCAGGGTGGCGTCTGGGCAACTGAATGGAGCTAGCAGAGCATTTTTAATGGCCGGATGCCATTCCTGTCACCAATGCGGAGTTTTGTTCAGCAGATATATTCTCATTGTGCCCAGAGAGAGAAATATCTGCCTCTACCTAGGATCGAACTCACAGCCTCCTGATTGTGAGGCGAGAGCTCCACCTCTAGGCCACCAAACCACTTCTAAGCAAAGCAAATGATGAACATGATTAATATCTAATAAACTCTGGAGGATATTTTTTATTGAAATCATTTTTTTAATTGAAATAATTAATTTTTATCGGACTGTATAAGAAAGCTCAAAATCCTAGAATAACTCTTGGGAATATATGCCTAGTAATTTCCTTGGATAAAAATTTTCCACCCATTAGATTGTTTCAAATATAAGATCATACCATATAACCTTATTTTCAGGGGAGCACATTCCCTCCCCCCAAAGACACAAAGAACATTTTGGTCATTGGGAAAATTAAATTTAATCTGTTTGGGTATTTCCTTTAAAAAAAAGTTCTTTAAAAAATCAAGGGAGACTGGAATATTTGGACAATAAAAGAGAACTCCTGCAGATTTTTTTAGACATTTTGAAAAGCTGTGATTGAAAAGCCAAATAGATTCATTGGGTTGCCTTGGTTGAATTCTGATTAGAAAGAGAGAGAGAGAGAGAGAGAGAGAGAGAGAGAGAGAGAGAGAGAGAGAGAGAGATGGATGATAGATTGAGAGAGAGAGAGATGAGAGAGAGAGAGATGATAGATAGATAGATAGATAGATAGATAGATAGATAGATAGAGAATGATAGATGATAGATGATAGATGATAAATAGATAGATATAGATAGATTAGATGATAGATAGATAAATAGATAGATAGATAGATAGATAGATAGCGATAGATAATAGATTGAGAGAGAGAGATGAGAGAGAGAGAGATGAGAGAGAGAGAGATGATAGATAGATAGATAGATGATAGATAGATAGATGTATAGATATAGAATGATAGATGATAAATGATTGGTAGATGATATAGATAGATTAGATGATAGATAGATAGATAGATAGATAGATAGATAGATAGATAGAGAGAGAGAGAGAGAGAGAGAGAGAGAGAGACAGAAAGAGAGAAAGAGATGAGAGAGAGAGAGAGAGATGAGAGATAGATAGATAGATAGATAGATAGATAGATAGATAGATAGATAGATAGATAGATAGATAGATGATAGATAGATGAGAGAGAGAGAGGTAAAGATGGAGAATGGGGAACTATGATAAGTACCCAATGAGCAGTTTAAAATATCTATCAGGCCCACAATTGTCATTCTTTGTGAGTATCTTTTGTGTTCCCATTAAAGATTACAAAATCCCTGAACTGTGGAAGCCACACAGTAATTACCCATCTTTATAAAGAAGTTAATTGTAAACACATTAATAATTAGTGGCCCATCTCAAATTTGGTCTACTATATGCAAATTGCTAGCAGACTAAATTAGAACTCAAATTCAGCATCCAAAATAGATTATAATGTGTTGTCAACCATTTATGAACATCTAAATAATCATCCAGCAATTAAACCATCAGCACCATGGGTCATATCTATTATTAATAATGATGTTAAGTAATGTATCACTTTGAGCTTTATAATCACTCAGATATATAGAATAGACCTGACTGTCTATTTTATCAGATTACAAGGCCTTAAAGGGGAAGTGAGAAATGAAAACAATGGCCCAGAACATGCTATGAAAGTATGTGACTGATCTGAGCAAAATGTTATTTCATAATTAACTGGAGCAGAAATGCAGGATTCAATCTGGGTCAGTCACCGAGACCACAGCTTTAGTCTTCTGAGTTTTCAGACTAGTGCTGGAACCCATCCTCAGGGAGCTTCTCTCTAACAGAATGTGTGCTTTGGGCTATTCTATGTGTACTATTTATGTGGTGCCTGGTTTTGTGTGTGTCATGCCCCAGCATATAACTTTTATATCCTGTTGTTGCTCTATAGCCCCATCTAGTGACTGGAGGGACAAATATGCCCAAACATATAATCTTTATATACTGTTGTTGCACGCTAGCCCCATCTAGTGGCCGGAGAGACAAATACCAAATATATTGTTTGAAGCTGACCCCACCCCGCTACCCATCAGCCCGTACTCTCAAATCAAGTGCATGCTGAGAAGCCAGACTCTATTTCCTTTAGCATTTGGAGAAGGCAGAAGGACAAGAAGAATCCATCTTAATCTGTCCTTGGTCATCCAAGGACAAACCCACATTCCACTCACAGAGCATCGCTGGTGAGATTTAAATTGCTTGTATTTATTATTATGTTCAGCAGTAACTCAATATTGTCTATGTTTTATTTGGTTCTCATTGTATGTATTCCTATTTTCCCTGGTTTCACCATATCCTGTCCTTTCAATAAAGCATTCACATCAGTGGTGGGTTTTGAAAAATTTTACTACCGGTTCTGTGGGTGTGGCTTGGTGGGCGTGGCAGGGGAAGGATACTGTAAAATCTCCATTCCCTCCCCAATCATCTGGGACTCGGAGGCAGAGAATAGATGGGGGCGGGGCCAGTCAGAATTTTTACTATTGGTTCTCCGAACTACTCAAAATTTCCGCTACCGGTTCTCCAGAACTGGTCAGAACCTGCTGAAACCCACCTCTGATTCAAATCCACACACATTGTCTGTTTTATTGGAGGATAGGTGAGTTTAGCTGCATGTCGAGCTGCACACAGACTAACGTGTAGTGAGGACAGAGCAGTGTGGCTTTTTATTTGTTAATTGGGGTGTTGATGGCCAACTATTAAATCATTGGTTGTTTTTTCTTTGTGCTGCCAAGTCCTCAGCTCCTAAGTACCTGGTAAACTGGTGGTAAATCAGCACTCCTGTTGACTGACAAAGGGCCAGCTAAAGAGAAGTTCCCTGAGGATGGGTTCCAGCATGAATCTGAAAGTTTGGAAGACTAAACGTCTGGTCCTGGTCACTACCCAGGTGACCCTGAAGACACGAATAAACCTCCAAGTGGCCTCAATGACTCTCTAGAAGAATGCAAATGACCAGCTGTCTGCAAGGAGTATAAATCTTTCCATTCTCCACCATCCAGTCAGAACTGAAGAAGCTTCTTGGATGAGAGGCAAATCATCTTCAAAGAAAAACCAGAAAGTCCAGTTGCCTCTTGAAAAAAAGCACCTTTGGGACAGCCATGACCTGGATGACTAAGAATCTCCATCGATATTCATACTCACAGACAGATAACCTCATTAGTGTTTTGTTTCTGGAACCCAAACTATGAAAAAATGTTCTCAGTGCGTTAAGTTCTGCTGGTGTCTTCACCAACTGGGTCCTTCCAGTAAATTGGAGATCAAAGGATGATTCACAGCTTGTTTTGCTTTCCTGAGTATTGTTTTATGTCGTTGTTATGATACACCTTAGTTTTGTGGCTTTGCAATTAAGTTATTCAAATGCTATTAGAAATATT
>NW_026844017.1:7293154-7360654 GCF_029531705.1 Pantherophis guttatus | reverse complement strand
AGAAGAGAAGAGAAGAGAAGAGAAGAGAAGAGAAGATGTGGAAGGGACCTTGGAGGTCTTCTAGTCCAGCCCCCTGCTCAAGCAGGAGAACCAATACCATCTCAGACAAGTGACTATCCAGTCTCTTCTTAAAAACCTCCAGTGATGGAGCACACATGATTTCTGAATGCAAACTGTTCCACTGGTTCATGGTCCTTACTCTTAGTTAGTTACTGTTACTTACCTACCCTAACCCTAACCTTGGTCCTTCACCACTAGATTAAACTTCACTCTCTTTTTTATTATGAATTGTTTCTGGCCTAGGTTGCTGTGTACTTTTAAGTTTTGTATTGCTGTTTTTATTGGCCTGGGACAGTAAACAAGTAAATGAGCTCATTGCATATTCTTTAAATCCTCTGTCTTGGAATTTAGCTGTACGTAATGAAGCATCACTTCCCATTCAAATCCCATTTACATATAGTTTTAATTCAATCGGTACCTAATGTTGATAGAGGAATCTAAAATCCTTTGATTTAAACATGCATTTTTATGCTAATTCATAAAAGAATGCCATAAAGGGACAATCATTTTGATAGATGTAGTGAAATCCTTTTTGTTTGGAATAACTCTTCTCCTGAAGTTGAGATGTAAAATCAGCAACTTTCTCTATCCAGTTGATATACAGGATTATAAATCCTTCACACTTCACACCATCACAACCTGCAGCGGCTGAGATTTTGCAGCAACAACTAAAAGACCACAAAGCCTTCTTCCAGGCCCCAATTTTATGACCATGTGAAAACCCATGTGAGGACCCAGATTGTGGGGGCAATAAGCTGACTTTGTATATAAATATACAAATATACAAAAGTATGAAGGCTATTGCTTAACGCATTGTAAGCCGCCCTGAGTCTCCGGAGAAGGGCGGCATATAAATTAAAAAAGCAAGCAAAACTCAAAGTTGTGATTCAAAGTCAATATCACTGACTGCATCTTCCAATCAAGACTAAAATAATTCAAGTTAGAATAGAATAGAATTGGAAGGGACCTTGAAAGTCTTCTAGTCCAATCTCCTACTCAGGCAGGAAGTCCTATAGTATACCATTTCAGATGAATGGTTGTCCAACCTCTTCTTAAAAACTTCCGGTATTGGAGCATTCACAACTTCTAGAGGCAAGTTGTTCCACTGATTAATTGTTCTAACTGTCAGGAAATTTCTCCTTAGTTCTAGGTTGCTTCTTTCCTTGATTAGTTTCCACCCATTGCTTCTTGTCCTGCCCTCAGGTGATTTGGAGAATAGTTTGACTCCCTCTTCTTTGTGGCAACCCCTGAGATATTGGAACACTGCTATCATGTCTCCCCTAGTCCTTCTTTTCATTAAACTAGACATACCCAGTTCCTGCAACTGTTCTTCATATGTTTTAGCCTCCAGTCCCCTAATCATCTTTGTTGCTCTTCTCTGCACTCTTTCTAGAAGTTGTCAAATCATATTGATTTGATGCACATTTGCTCGTGTGCACACAAACACAACATATTTTTTTTTTTGCAAACTGGATCAATATTCATGAATCAGTTTGATTCTCTTCACACAACACTTCAGAGTGGTTTGACTTGTGGAACTAAATCGAAGACTTAAGCTCCACTTGATCTAAATGAATCCTAGCTGTGATTCCATCATCTGGATATATGGTGCCCTAATCAATCCCACAGAATAAAATGTATACAACTCCCATATGTGTAGCTTAATGTCCAATGCAATGTGGTGAATTGGATTTGTGGTATTTTCCTGCACTGGGTTTCCGCTGTGTTCTTTAAACTGTTGTGTAAGTGAAGAAACTGTTTGGGTTTTTAGAAACCAAGGAAAAAGAATAGCAGCCTGAATGAGACGCCAACCCTAAGTCTTAAACTTTAAATTTATGTGATCAGTGCTGATTATGAACTTATTCAGAATCAGGTTTTTTTTTTTTTTAGCATTGCCTAGCCTCAGATTCAGAATTAATATGTCTTGGTTTTAGCCTTTTTTCTCAAGAGTTTATAGGAAAAATACAATTCTAGAATAAAAAGTTAAGGTTATTTTCTAAGTTTAGTAAGAAATTTGCTTTGCGTCCAGTAACCACTAGTTTTTTTTCTCCAAGGAAAGAAAATATTCTCTGATTTTCATATTTGCCTCTTAGTAATATGTAACATTAACAACATTAAACGAGTAGCATTTAACAGTGCATTCTTTTTTTTGACAATGTAAAAGGCTAGTCTGATTTGGAATAATTATAGTCTTAACTTGGTTCTGTACTGATCCCTATAATAAATTAACATTTCACCAGGGGTCCAAAACTTTTTTTAAAACTAATTCAGTCATCTTTGGCAACAGCTGAATTGTTGCCATTGTAATGCTAATATCTCTCAGCCTTCCACACAGGTGGTGACATTCACTACTTCAGATTCAGCGTAATTAATTTTCCACCCCGATACTACACAATCAATGTGGAGTTTGGTGATTGGAAGAGTCAGCATCCTTTGAGAGTATTAGAGGTAGGGATTCAAACCATCAGCCCTATTTTTGGTGTCTTATTTATATTCTTAAACCATCAATTAATTCCATGGGAGCCAACGGCTAGGGCAAAATCATCCTTTATGGTCAAGACAAGTATAACTACAGTGAAGTTCTAGTACCACTTTACAAAGCTTTAGTAAGACCACACATGGAATACTGCATCCATTTCTGGTCATCATAATATAAAAAAGATGTTGAGACTCTAGAAAGAGTGCAGAGAAGAGCAACAAGGATGATTAGGAGGCTGGGAGCTAAAGCATATGAAGAATGGTTACATGAATTCTTCTTCTTGTGCCATATCCATCATTGGACATTGGCAATCATGTTGACGATCCTATTTTTTATCAATAGCCGCACGAAAAAGTGCTGTTGAGTTTTGTCCAAACCAGTCCCTTAGATTTTGAAGCCATGATGTTCTTTTTCTGTCTGGACTTTTGTTTGCCTTCAATCATTCCTTGGAGGATTAAGTGAAGTATGCCATATTTTTCTCGGTATCACATCATATGTCCAAAATTTTCTGTTGGTTTTTTATGGTTTTGATGATCTTCCTTGGCTTTCCCAGGCGGCTTATCACCTCCTCATTTCTGATTTTGTCAACCCAACTTATATGTAACAGCTGCCTATAAATCCACATTTCAAACGCTTCTAGTCTCTTCAAGTGGCTTTTTGTCAGAGACCAACTCTCCACTCCTTAGACCAGGATAGAAAAGATGTAACATCGGACAAGCCTGACTTTCAATTTTAGGCTTATGTCGTGATTGCAGAAGACTTTTTCATTTTGGAGAATGATGTTCGAGCTTTCTCTATCCTTGTTTTTACTTCAGGGGTCATGTTCCAGCTTTCATGTAAATTAGAACCGAGGTACGTGATCCTTTCAACTTTTTCTAGTGGTATTCCTTCCGAAGTTATCGGTGGTAAATTAATCGGCTGTTTGCTGATGACCATGATTTTGGTTTTTGAGCAGTGGTGGGATTCAAAATTTTTTACTACCGGTTCTGTGGGCATGGCTTGGTAGGCATGGCATGGCTTGGTAGGCGTGGTTTGGTCAGCGTGGCAGGGGAAGGATACTGTAAAATCTCCATTCCCTCCCCACTCCAGGAGAAGGTTACTGCAAAATCCCCATTTCCTCCCAATCAGCTGGGACTTGGGAGGCAGAAAATAGATGGGGGTGGGGCCAGTCAGAGGTGGTATTTACCGGTTCTCCGAACTACTCAAAATTTCTGCTACCGGTTCTCCAGAACTGGTCAGAACCTGCTGAAACCCATCTCTGCTTTTGAGATGTTAAGCTTCAAGCCGTATTTTTCAGATATTACTGTGACTCTGTTGATGAGGAGCTGAAGATCTTCATGCTTACTGGCAAGCAGAACTGTGTCATCAGCATATTTTAAATTGTTGATCTGAACACCATTACAGGAATTGGGTATGTCTAATCTAATGAAAAGAAGGATCAGGGGAGACATGTTAGCAGTGTTCCAATATTTGAGGGACTCCTACAAAGAAGAAGGGTGTTACACTATTTTCCAAAGCACCAAAAGGCAAGCCAAGAAACAATGGATGGAAACGAATCAAGGAAACGAATCAAGAAGCAACCTAGAACTAAGAAGAAATTTCTTAACGATGAGAGCAATCAACCAATTGGAACAGATTGCCTTGAGACATTGTGGATGCTCCATTACTGGAGGCTTTCAAAAAGAGACTGGACAACCATTTAGTATCTGAAATGGCACAGGGTCTCCTACTCAAGCAGAGGATTGGACTAGAAGACCTCCAAGGTTCCTTCCAACTCTATTAATCTATGATGTTCTATCTTAGCGAGCAGTTAACTCTTCGGCAAAAGAAGCACTTTATGAAAGGAAGTATATTTTCGGCAACAAGATTTCAGCAGTGAAGAAAACAGTCAACGGTCATCTTTTAAGAGCTCCTGATAAATTTAAAAGCTCTCCTGGAAGCCAAGACAACATATCATTGAAAACATAATCCCATTCTACTCATTTTTGCCCTCTTCAGTTGTCTTAGCAATTTAGTATCAAGAGAGTGAAAAGACTGCCATCTGCTGTACTAAAAGAACATTAATCCGAACAACTGAAATACTCCATACTCCTTTGTAGAACTTAATTCTTCCTAATAAAAAGTACTGTATTGTGAAACTCTGGATGTTGAGGGTTTTTTTTTCGTAAGCCCTATGGGCCGCTTCCTTCTTGCCGATTTAAAGTCACGAACAGAAATAATAACCACAATCTAAAATTGCTCACCGCGTCGTTCCTTGCTCGGAAGAATAAATCTACCAGCCTGCACTTTGTATTAATTATCCATAATTACTTGGCAGATTGTTATTTCAATTAATTAAATTAATGACTGAAGATATTCATCTTGGATTTTGCAATCTCAGTGACATTGAACGCTGGCCTTCTCCTAGAGGTGTCAGCTTTTTACAAATATCAAAGAAAGAGAGCTTCCACTCCACGGAAGATAAATTTTAATTGCCCTGGGATTTCATCAGGGGAACACACGGATCTGCTTTGTACGGTCCTATAAAAAACAGGCTTTCAAATTCTTCTAACTTTCAGCATGACTATGTATGTAAAGGTGGGATCTCAAACATCTCATTTCTGTGGTGACTAACTTTCATTTATGTTTTATTGTAAGTGTCCATGTTTAACAGATTAACAGTTGGAAGGGATCTTGTAGATCATTTAGTCCAACCCCCTGCCCAAGCAGGAAATCCTACTCCATTTCTGACAGATGGCTATCCAGTCTCTTCTTGAAAGCTTCCAGTGATGAAGCTCCCACAACTTCTGAAGGCAACTTCTATTCCATGAGTTGATTGCTCTCACTGTCAGAAAATTTCTCTTTATTTCTAGGTTGAATCTCTCCTTGATCAGTTTCCATCCATTGTTCCTTGTCTGGCCTTCAGGTGCTTTGGAAAATAGCTTGACCCCTTTCTCTCTGTGGCAGCCCCTCAAATATTGGAAGACTGCTATCCTGTCTCCCTTGGTCCTTCTCCTCACTAGGCTAGCCATGCCCAGTTCCTGCAACGGTTCATCGTATGTTTTAGCCTCCAGTCCCCTCATCATCCTGGTTGCTCTTCTCTGCACTCTTTCTAGAGTCTCAACATCTTTTTTATAGGGTGGTGACCAAAACTGAATGCAGTACTCTAGGCTTTATAGAGTGGCATTAGTTTGGCAGTGGTAACATAGAGTGGAGGTGAATATGCTTTGCATGAGATGGTTCTTTGTTTGAAAGTTGCAGGAATGACCAGAAGAGATAAAATCAGAAATGAGATCATAAGAGAAGGAATTGGCATAGAACCAATCCTAAACTTCATACATAAACAGCAAATAAAGTGGATTTGCTCGCTAAAGAAATTCCATACAGTACAAGACATATATGAAAAGAAGAGAAAGTCAAAGAACACCAGGCAGAGTCAGAAGAAGATGGAAAGACATCAACAACATACTACAACAGCATCAACCATTAACAATGGTTGAGGCTGTTAGGAGAGTAATAATCAGGAGGAGGGGGAGGGGAGGAGGAGGTGGTGGAGGAGATGGATGGACTTGTTTTAAGAAGTTCATTTAAGTAGGAGCCTTGGTAGCGCAGCAGACTAAAGCACTGTTATTAACATCAGCTGCCTGCAATTACTGCAAGTTCAAATCTCACCAGGCTCAAGGTTGACTCAGCCTTCCATCCTTTCAAAGGTAGGTGAAATGAGGACCTAGTTTGTGGGGGCAATAAGATGACTTTGTATAAATATACAAAAGTATGAAGGCTATTGCTTAATGCATTGTAAGCCGCCCTGAGTTTCCGGAGAAGGGCGGCATATAAATTAATTTAAAAAAAAAAAAAAAGTAGCTAAAGCAGGGGTGAAATCCAGCAGGTTCTGAGAGGTTCTGGAGAACCGGTAGTGGAAATTTTGAGTAGTTCGGAGAACCGGCAAATACCACCTCTGGCTGGCCCCAGAGTAGGGTGGGAATGGAGATTTTTTTTTTTTTAAATTTGATTTATATGCCGCCCTTCTCCAGAGACTCAGGGCGGCTTACAGTGCATTAAGTAATAGCCTTCATACTTTTCTATATTTATACAAAGTCAGCTTATTGCCTGACTTTGGGATTTTGCAATATCCTTCCCCCAGGAGTGGGAGGGAATGAGGATTTTGCAGTATCCTTGCCCCTGCCACACCCACCAAGCCACGCCCACCAAGCCACATCATGCCCACCAAGCCTAGAGACGCTCTGGAAGCTGGGGACAGCAAAAAACATCACTTCCTGTCCCACTGGGAGTTGGGAAATGGGCCATTTCAGGCCTCCGGAGGGTTTCTGAGGGAGTAGGAAAGGCTGTTTTCACCCTTCATAGAGAGGATCTGGAGCCAGGTGAGAAAGAAAAACGGGTCTACCAGACCGTCGCGTGCCAGGAGGGGGTTTGCGTGCGCAGGGCAGGGCGCATAGAATTATGGGTGTGGGCACGCACATGCGCTAACCTCCCCTGCCCCCCCCTCTCCTGGCATGCGATAGCAAAAAGGTCAGCCATCACTTGACCTAGAACAAGCCCTTGGTCCAAAAAGCGTCCAGTGTTTAGACTAGGAGATTTGGATTAGAAGACCTCCCAGGTCCCTTCCAACTCTGTTATTCTCTGTTGTGTGTTGCAACAAACTCTGACAGAATTGATTATGGGGAACACATAGAGAAAAGGTATCAATTTTCATGCAAGAAGAATCAGTTGGCATTACTGCAATGCATTGGGATACATCACATTATTGGAATGCAAAGACTGCCCCAAAGCCACCTAAGTTGGCTTCATGTCAACCAGAATTCGGAATCTCCTGGTTCTTCCCTGGTGCCTTTAAATCGTTACCTTAAATGTACCCTAAATACCCATTTAATCTTTAATCGTTACTCTAAAGTAGCTCTTTGAGTCGACGTTATAGCTTCTGGATGAAGTACAAAATACTGCTTATTAACTCTAAGGAGCTCTATGGCTTGGGGCCAGGGAAAAAAAAAAAAGAATGCCTTCTTCTATATAATTTGCTTTTCTTCCACTAAATGCTCACTTAGATTCTCTGAAATGATTTGTCCGTGCTGATAGGTATTAAATGTTGCAATAGCCCAGGTTCAATTCTCACTATGGCAACTCCAATTCTCTGGAAACAGCAGTGGGTTTCACATTGTGTTGCTACCGGTTTGCCGTCCACGCACACCTTCCACACATGTGCCCAGCCTTCCACATGTGCACTTTGCTCACACGTGCATCTTCTATGCATGTGCCCAGCCTCAAAACCGTGCCTAAATAGGACGCCAAAGAACCGAGGGGTCAGGGGAGTTTCTGCCCAAGCTACGGACCCCAAAGAACGCAGCACACACAAACTTTATACAAAGCTTATTTACTCAAAATAACTTAGTCTTTACCATTCAAAGGCTGTTAATGAACTGTCTTAACAGCCTATCAGAATTCTAATATAAGGTAATCACAGTCTTACTAGAGTTGGCGGAAAGCCCAGAAGCAGTTTTGCAGACACGAAAGAGAGTGAACTAAAGTTGTTCTCTACAGCTTGCTGCAATCGGCGTTCCTCCTTAAATAGGCTAAGGGAGTGGCCAATTAGCCCCAAGCCTTACTCTCGAGGAGACCTCCTCCTGAGGAGCCACTCCTGCCTTTTGGCAGCTCTGTGCGCCCGTGCATTGAGAACAGGCTTCTCCTCTTCGTCCTCTTCACTTAAGGGAGCTTCTGGAGGTTCTGAAGGCCCTCACTGAATCCCTGCCTCTGGCACCACATCTTCCCCAGCCTCCTCACTGTCCGACTCGAGCGCCAGCTGCACAGGCTGCTGGCGCAGCACCACACCAGCCTCCTCGTTGTCGGAATCGGCTACAATCCGCACAGGCCACTGACGGGCCACAACGGGGGGGGGCACTTGTTATCTCTGCTACCAGTTATGAACCGGTTGAATACCACCTCTGTCTGGAAAGTCTTTTTCTTTCTTGGAGGCCATTTACCACCTTCAGAGTTTATTTAACTTAAGGTGCCATGAACATATTTGGGAAAGGAAAAAAAGGGGGGGAGTAAGGACAGATATTCCTCAACGTACGACCACAATTGAACCTAAAATTTATGTTGTTAAGGGAGACATTTGTTAAGCGAATTTTGTCCCATTTGATAACCCAGTCATTAAGGCAATCATGGCAAGTGTTTGGTTAGTAACACGGTTGTTAAATGAATCTGCTTCCTCATTGATTTTGCCTGTCAGAAGGCCGCAAAAGGGGGATCCCATTACCCCGGGACTCTGCTACTGTCATAAAGGAGGTACAAGGGAGGTGCTAATACCATTCTATAAAGCCTTAGTAAGACCACACCTAGAGTACTGCATCCAGTTTTGGTCACCACACTATAAAAAAGAGACTGAGACTCTAGAACAGGGGTTTGTAGCTTTAAACACTCAGAGAGCCATTTGGAGCAATTTCCCACAGAAAAGAAAACACCGGGAGCCACAAAACCCTTTCCGTACCAGACTATTTCTTGAGCGGCCACAAAACTAGCATATGTAGTTAAATTAAATGTTCTGTTTTCTTCTGAAACTTTTCTTTTCTTGGATTTATCCATGGTTGGCCTACCGGGGGTTGAAAAGCTCAATAAATCATGTGCCGGCGGGTGTCACACATCGGCAGTTGTGACGCATATTTTGAGTGACAGGGAGCCGCAGAAGAATGAAATATTTTGGGAAATATTAAAAAGGCAGAATATTATATTTCCTTGAAGGAGGAATGGAGAAACATTCTCTTGGAGACAGAAAGCAGCCCCCACCTTTCTTAAAGCCCTCAGCAGATGTCAGCATTTAAGAGATAAAGAGCTTATTAAAAACTAGATAGCTCTATTCATAAGCAAATACCCTTGCCCAAGAGCCAAACCAGGACAAAGCCATTAATCCATAATAGGAATTGCCCAACACCTTTTCAGAACACAAGCCCCTTCGTTGCATCATCTTAGTTGCATACACACACACACACACACACACACCAGAACACCTCAACCAAACCTGGGATTTGTACTTTGCCTATAGAGCCAGCTCTGACCCCTACCTGTACATGGTCCCATGGGAGTCTGGAAACAGCCAATAGAACACATGTTCTTGCACAGAAACAGGAAGCTCAAGTGCAAAGCCCCGCCCCGTCTCTCAACTCCATGTGGTCAGCTGTCCCAGAATCACACATGCTTGGTAGTTCTGCTTCATTAATAAATGGACTCTCTTTCCAATCATCCTCCATCCTCCATTTTGTCTCCAGGGTCGGCTTGGAATTTTCCACATTTCCAAATCATCCTCCAGCCTCCATTTTGTCTCCAGTGCCTTTCTCCCGGCTTGGAACTGAACCAGATGGATTTTGCTTGCAACAAGAGGGACTGCTTACTGTTTAACAATGCAGGCTATTGCGCAATGCTGTAAAGCCTCAACCTTGACCTCTTAAAATTATTTCCGTGAAAAATATAAATTTCACGCACAATGAACTTGCAAAGTTTACGGATAATCTTCTCCCATCAGAGTAAAAGCAGGAAAGGAAGCGTTTACAGATTACACAGCAGTTTCACAACTGTTGCTTGTTCCCAGAGAACAAAGCAACTTGTTTTAAAAGCATGTCTCGGGAGCCAGGTGGATGAAAGGAAGCCAGAATTGCGTTCTTCAGCTGAAATATTACCGTGCCAACCCTGTGTAGGAAAGCAGGTGTTGGTTCTGTTGTTCGTTTTGTTTTTCTTCAGTTGCAGCTTCTTGAAATCCTCCACTTGGGGAACCTTATTCAGCACAGAAGGTGTGTTAATCAATTTATTTCAGGAATCTATAAGGGAAGCATACCCAACCAAGATACATCAAATGCTACAGAGAAAATGGAAAGCTGACGCTCGTCTGATATTCAAATTTCCTTTGCTATTGTGTGCGACAAGGTGGAAAACGCTATGGTGGGTCTTCTCTGAGCTTGGAAGAAGAAAAAGCAGAGACAGAGCAAAGGGTGAGAGAGGTTGCTTTAGTTTTAAAAACTAAAAATCTAGTTTTAAAACGTTCTGTTTGATATTTGCCTGGAAGGCTCTTCAACTCCTCTGAACTATTACAAAACATATTATGATTACGGCTGATCGCTCTATGGTATCCTATAATATAGAATCAAAATATCAAAATGAGGGGGACAGCCTATATTTCAAAACATCTGAGGCCAAGACAAGAAATAACTGTTGTGACCCGCCAGTGGCCAGCAGAGCTGGCAGCAGAGTCAGATAGTGAGGAGATTGGGGAGGAACATGGGCCAGTCCTGGAGTCTGCGGAAGGCTAGGAGGAGGGCCCTGTGTCAGAGGCAGAGAGGGGGCCAAGGCCATCTGGTAGTTCTTTGCTGCTTCTGGAGTCTCAGGAGTCTGACATCAGTGAGGCAGAAGAACAGTGTGAGCCTGTTCCCAGTGTGGGCATGCACAGAGCTGCCAGAAGACAGGAACAATTAAGAAAACAGGGTCGACTTGGGAGTAAGGCTTGGAGATGTTTGGCCCCTCCCATAAGACATAAAAGAGAAGCGAACGAGACGTGAGCTTTTACAGGAAGCAATTAGATCATCTGGTCGGTAAAAGCTCCGGAAAAGCTCTGTTTGACTCTGTGCTAAGTTTGGCCTTGCCCTGTGTTTGGCAATTAGTTCTCTGGCAGCATTCCAAGGGAGATAAGGTGAGTGTTTGTAAACACTCCCCTGATAGACTGTTTGAGAAACCTTTCGGACTGGGAATGACAATAATTCACAGCCGTTTGAATTAAAGAGATTTGCTGGGACTACGTTTGTGCTGTATACTTTCTAAGGAAGCCTAGGTCAAAACAATAACAGATGGAAACTGTTAGGGTGTGTGTAATAAGTATTTGTTGCTTGTGCAACGACAGAGCAGAAACACACAGGGAAGGAGATAAACGTGCAGCTCGTGTGAGAAAAATACTTTATATACAAGATATACAAGATAATAAGCAGTCTCGGTGTAGTTAAAACAGTCCAAGGTCATAAACAGTAATATCAGTCCAGTAAGTACCTTCCCTTACCAAACAGACTTTAGTAACTCTCGGTATACAGTACCATATAACAATCCAGTCTAACACCACAGGAAGCAACAGGAACAGGAACAATCAGGAACAACGGACGCTTCTCTGCGCTGCTTATTTATACACTGTAGCCTAATTACAGGGTTCAGCAAACCCTGATTACGTGGCTCAGTTGTTTCTTAAAGAAACAGATATATTGCCTGACCAACAAGTTAGGAGTAAGCTACAAGCTGAACCTAACAGAAACTTATCATATGGAAACTTAATAAACTTAATTTAAATTTAATAAAACATCAAACATCAAACTTCAAAGAAAGATCCAACCTGGAACAAAGAAGAAATTTCCTGATGTTGGGAATCAGTAGAACAGCTTGCCTTCAGAAGTTGTGGGTGCTCTATGACTGGAGATTTTTAACAAGAGACTGGGCATCCCAAAGGTGCTTTTTCAAGAGGCAACTGGACTTCCTTCTTTTTTCTTTTGAAGATGATTCACTTCTATCCAAGTGGGGAATGGAAGGATTTATATTCCTTGCAGACAGCTGGTCATTTGCATCCTTTTAGAAGGTCATTGAAACACTTGGAAGTTTATGTGTGTAGGAAGTTAGCACCCACCCCTTTCCTAGAGGAATGAAATATTTTGGGAAATATTAAAAAGGCAGTATATTATGTTTCCCCGGATGAGAAATGGAGAAGCATGTTTTAAAGATGAAGCAGCTCCCATCTTTCTGCCCCCACCCTTTGTCAATGGGTCAGAGGCAGAAACTCAATCTTTGTCAATGGACCATTATCTGCAACACACTAGGACCCATCTAGCAACATAAACTAACACAATAGGACCCATCTAGCAACAGAAACTAACACAATAGAACCCATCTAGCAACAGAAACTCACCACATGGCACCTGAGAAGATTACATCAGTTCAATTCTCACCAGGCTCAAGGTTGACTCAGCCTTCCATCCTTCCGAGGTAGGTAAAATGAGGACCCAATTTGTGGGGGCAATAAGCTAATTTATTGAAATTTATTCATTCAATAAGCTGACTTTGTATAAAAATACAAAAGTATGAAGGCTATTGCTTAACGCATTGTAAGATGCCCTGAGTCTTCGGAGAAGGGCGGCATATAAATCAATTTAAAAAAAAAAAAAGATCTTATAAGGCATAATTAACAGCACAAATCTCGCCAGGCTCAAGGTTGACTCAGCCTTCCATCCTTTCTAAGGTAGGTAAATTGAGGACCCAGTTTGTGGGGGCAATAAGCTGACTTTAAAATATACAAAAGTATGACGGCGATTGCTTAACGTACTGTAAGCCGCCCTGAGTCTCTGGAGAAGGGCGGCATATAAATCAAATTTAAAAAAAAATAAAAATGGAGGTGGGGATGTCCACCTTGGAGGATGCCATCAGGATGCAGGAATGTAGGACAGAAACCAGAACAATTTATCTCAACAGAGACATGTGCAAAGTCCTTACATTTTTGGGTACAAAATGTCAGAAGCACCTCAGTGTAGGATTGGGGTGGGGGAAGACTAGTCTGAGCAGAATAGGGGGTCAACCTGTTTTCCAAAGCACCTGAAGGCCAGACAAGGAACAATGGATGGAAACTGATCAAGGAGAGATTCAACCTAGAAATAAGGAGGAATTTTCTGACAGTGAGAATCATCAACCGATGGAACAAAAGTTGCCTTCGGAAGTTGTGGGATATTGCCGGAGGCTTTCAAGAAGAGATTGTACTGCCATCTGCTAGAAATGGTGTAGGATCTCCTGCTTGCACAAGGGCTTTGTAGTAGATGACTTACAAGGTCCCTTCCAACTCTGTTAATCTGTATCAGAAGCAGTGGTGAAACCTAATTTTTTTTACTACCAGTTCTGTGGGTGTGGCTTGGTGGGAGTGGTGTGGCTTGGTGGGAGTGGCATGGGAAGGATACTGTAAAATCCGCATTCCCTCCCCACTCTAGGGGAAGGATACTGCAAAATCTCCATTCCTTCCCCCACTCCTGGGGGAAGGATATTGCAAAATCTCCATTCCCTCCCCACTCCTGGGGGAAGGATATTGCAAAATCTCCATTCCTACCCCACTCCAGGGGAAGGATACTGCAAAATCTCCATTCCCTCCCCCACTCCTGGGGGAAGGATACTGCAAAATCCCCATTCCCACCCCACTCTGGGGCCAGCCAGAGGTGGTATTTGCCGGTTCTCCGAACTACTCAAAATTTCCGCTACCGGTTCTCCGAACTGCTCAAAATTTCCGCTACCGGTTCTCCAGAACCTGTCAGAACCTGCTGGATTTCACCCCTGATCAGAAGTACATATGAAATGGATCAGAAAGTCCTGGTGGATCACAAAATGGACATGAATCAGCTGTTTGATGTAGCTGTGAAAACAGTGAATAGAACCCAAAGCTGCATCAACTGAAACACAATATCAACATCAAGAGAAATCATTGTTTCCCTCAATCCCGTGCCCAATTCTGCACACTGCATTTTAGGAAGGACATTTTCAAACTGGAGCACATCCAGAGGAGAATCCAGGCCAACGACTGGTCAAAATACTAATTAAAATTGATTGCCTGTAAAACAAGACACTTGAAATTAATTGATCAGTATGTGTATGGAGCAAGCCTTTTGATTTGAACACAAGAGACTCACAATCTCAGCATAAACAGGAGGAAGAGCAAGAGGAAGAATTAAGAAATGGAAATGCTACCCTGGGAAAGGAAGAGAAGAGAGAAAGAGGAACAAAAGTGAATGAACACAAGGAAAAAAATAAAAAAAGCTGGGTCGGGAGAACAAGTGAGCTAGTGGTAATTACAAGCATTCCCTCTAGGGCAGCCATTCTTACTCACACTACTCTCCAAAGAGATTTCGCTACTCTCCAGACTCTGCAACAACTGGTTTGTAGGCTTTGGTGCCTCTTGCTCAGCGTAAAGCTTTTAGAAATAAGATGCATGAAATCTTCCAAATTACCATTTGTTGTTTTGACGCAATTCTGTATTTTTGGCTTCCCCCAAGCTAAAGGCAGGCTACGGAACATCACTCAGAAGTTAAACCATAAAAACATAAAATGCCAATATAAAATACAAAAACACCACCATGCACAGTAAGTAAACATAGATCAGCGCCTCCACACACTCAAAATAATAGTTGCCCCAAAGCGTCGCTAATCCATGGACTGCATAAAAAAAAAAAAAAACTTGGAAAACCAAATATATAGATATGTAGTGACACCGGAAAATAGAGCAATCAAATTCTAAGAAGAAATGGGCACGGGAGCATAACACCATTCCTAGATAAATGTCAAAATGGATAAATAAGCATTTAATATTTAGGTTGAAATGGTCTGTTTTTTCTGAAAGAGCATTTCAAATGGGGTAGGTCACCTTCTTTCTTTCTTTCTTTCTTTTTTTTTAATCTGCCATCAAGAGAAATTAAATCCAGGCACAGATTCTACAGACCTACCCACTGCAGGAGATGAAATCTTGACTTTCTAATGGTGTCAACCAGTGAGTTGGAAGATATAGATCAGGGCAGGAGTGCTATTCCGCAGGTTCTGACAGGTTCTGGAGAACCGGTAGGGGAAATTTTGAGTAGTTCAGAGAACCGGCAAATACCACCTCTGGCTGGCCCCAGAGTGAGGTGGGAAGGGAGATTTTGCAATATCCTTCCCCCAGGAGTGGAGAGGGAATGGGGATTTTGCAGTATCCTTCCCCTGCCATGCCCACCAAGCCACACCATGCCCACCAAGCCACGCCCACAGAACCGGTAGTAAAAAAAAAATTGAATTCCACCACTGGATCAGGGGTGTCAAACTCAAGGCCCGCGATGTGGTTGGATCCGGCCGACAGGGCCATCCAGGTCTCCCCAGTGTGAAGAGGAAAGATCAGGCCATCCATCCTTCCGAAGTCACCATTCAGAATCGAACTCCTGGAGTGAGCCGTGAGTTAGCCCTGCAGTACCGCATTCTAACCACTACACCACCACGGCTCTATGAGATAAGATGCAGTTTTAAGAGACGGGTCTGTTAGCGTGCATCTTATTCCTCAAAGGATGAATACCTTCTCTGATTCGGATCCCTCCTGGCATTTTTATTTATTGCGTCCCACTCAGCCTTTTTCATATACAGACTAGGATATATATTATTGTCTATATTGGAGGCAAAAAAAAAAATCAGGAATGTGGCGGAATCTTTTAATAAAACAACATATTTTATTAAAAGGGATAAACATTTGTCAGCTGTAGCTCACTTCATTGAATGCACAAAGGGGATAGACCGGTGTAAGATTGAAATCTGTGTTAGATATTGAATTGTCTTATTAAATATCCATTTTGGATGGATCCAAATATCCATCCAAACCTTTTGATGTAAGCGTCTTCCACACTTTTTACCTTTTTTTTTTTTTTGCTGTTAAACACCTGTTTTTCCAAAGCAGTCACTCTGAGATCTGCTGAAATGCTCTGATATGTCCCCCTTTTGAATCCCAATATCAAATGGTGTTTATTAATTCTTTGGTACAAAATTTGTCCCATTGGCCTTATGCAGAATCCAGAGTGCCATTGCTAGCAGATGATTTTATATATCGCATTAGAGGAAAAGCATGTGAAAGCACTTCTAATCTTGTGTGCATTTGTTGTTGTGTGTACTTTCAGAGTGCTATTGGTGTAGAATAGAATAACAGAGTTGGAAGGGACCTTGGAGGTCTTCTAGTCCAACCCCCTGCTTACGCAGGATACCCTACACCACTTCAGACAAATGGTTATCCAACATTTTCTTAAAAACTTTCAGTGTTGGAGAATTCACAACTTCTGGAGGCAAGTTGTTCCACTGATTAATTGTTCTCACTGTCAGGAAATTTCTCCTAAATTCTAGGCTGGTTCTCTCCCTGATTAGTTTCCACCCATTGCTTCTTGTCCTGCCCTCAGGTGCTTTGGAGAATAGCTTGACTCCCTCTTCTTTGGGGCAGCCCCTGAGATATTGGAAGACTGCTATCATGTCTCCCCTAGTCCTTCTTTTCATTAAACTAGACATACCCAGTTCCTGCAACCGTTCTTCATATGTTTTAGCCTCCAGTCCCCTAATCATCTTTGTGGCTCTTCTCTGCACTCTTTCTAGAGTCTCCACATGTTTTTTACACTGTGGCGACGAAAACTGGATGCAGGATTCCAAGTGTGATTTTTTTTTTTAAATTTGATTTATATGCCGCCCTTCTCCAGAGACTCAGGGCGGCTTACAATGTGCTCAGCAATAGCCTTCATCCTTTTGTATATTTATACAAAGTCAGCTTATTGCCCCCACAACTGGGTCCTCAATCTTACACTATACTATAGTGTGGCATTATAAAGTGGTATTAATACTTCATGTGTTCTATATTTTTTTGCAGATAAATTATAAGTCATTCCACCCACCTCCCCCCAAAAAGTTGCTAATGTTGAAAAAGGTTGTTTTTGTCTGAACTGCTGAACTCTGGGTCATCCCTTGGTTCTAGATTGCACAACAAGAATGGAATGTGACTCAAAGGAATATTTTCTTTACCGATGGTTTATGCATAATTTCAATTTCTAAAGTAGGAGTTGTGAATCTCTCTCTACGGAGATACTCAGTCATCCAGGTTATGGTTGTCTCAACCACGGTTGTTGTTGTGGCTCATCAGCGGCCTGTGTAGATTGTAGCCGATTCCGACAACGAGGAGGCTGGTGTGGTGCTGCGCCAGCAGCCTATGCAGCTGGCGCTCAAGTCGGACAGTGAGGAGGCTGGAGAAGATGTGGTGCCAGAGGCAGGGATTCAGTCAAGGCCTTCAGAAACTCCAGAAGCTCCTTTAAATGAAGAGGACGAAGAAGAGGAACCTCTTCTCAATGCACGGGCGCGCAGAGCTGCCAAAAGGCAGGAGTGGCTCCTCAGGAGGAGGTCTCCTCGAGAGTAAGGCTTGGGGCTAATTGGCCACTCCCTTAGCCTATTTAAGGAGGAATGCCGATTGCAGCAAGTTGTAGGGAACAACTTTAGTTCACTCTCCTTCGCGTCTGGCTTCTCTGCAAAATTGCTTCTGGGCTTTCTGCCAACTCTAGTAAAACTGCGATTACCTTACCTCAGAATTCTTGTAGGCTGTTAAGACAGTTTATTAACAGCCTTTGGTTGATAAAGACTGAATTATTTGAGTAAAATAAGCTTTGTATAGAGTTTGTGTGTGCTGCGTTCTTTGGGGTCCGTAGCTGGGGCAGCACAGTTGTTTTTTACTTTTATTGCAAAGATCATAACATAGAAGGAGTTGTTTGAGAAAACATGCCAGCAGTTTGGGGAATGGCGTCAAGCTGGTCATACCCACCCAGTTGGCCACACGTACCTGGCCCCCCGAGGTCAACCACATCCCTGATGTGGCTCAAGGTTGACTCAGCCTTCCATCCTTCCGAGGTCAGTAAAATGAGAACCCAGATTGTTGGGGGCAATGTGCTGACTCTGTAAACTGCTTAGAGAAGGCTGTCAAACACCGTGAAGCAGTATATAAATCTAAGTGTTATTGCTGGTGCTAATCCGCCTGTGTTTTCAGCTATCGCTTTGCTGGACAGCTCCTTTATGCCTGTGATATAAAAGAGAAAAGCTTTACATAAGTAATTTGAAGGCAGAATAGGGACAGGGAGGGGAGGGGAGGGGAGAGAAGAGAAGAGAAGAGAAGAGAAGAGAAGAGAAGAGAAGAGGTTTTATAGCAGGATTAGACACGCATATAACATGGCTAATCTCTGCAGCTGCAGAAAGAGTTATTTTAAGGAGTTGCAGACAAGTACTATCTGTTTTATGCCTCCACCTCTAAGTGATGCACAAGCCTAATGACTACTCTCTTAGACTCAGAGATGTGTCACTTCGCTACTCACTGGAGCAAGGCAATTCTCCAGATTCATAATTTAATACATACCAGTATTTTCTGGTCTATACAGTCTTTTAGTCTACAGACCCCTTCCTAATTTTCACAAAGTGCCTAGTCTTCATTCAAAGTCCATAAACCATCATATTCCAATAGGACACGCAAGACCGCACAAAACACTTAGGCAACACCGGGCATCTAGTTTTCAAGCACCCCCCACCGCCTTCATTATCATATTCTTTCATTATGTAAAAAGCTTCCTTTGATGAGATAATTTGATCAAGTAAATTAAACCTATGCCTTTTAGTCGAGACAGCAAATCTTGGGTTGCAAGGATGAATCTATCAATCAAAAGTAGTTTCAAATTCCAAACCGGAATTTTTAAAGTTTTAAAGTCTTACCTCAACCTTCCCCAAATCTGGTGTTCTCCAACCCACAGATTTTCTACTTGAAAGATTATTTATGGGTTTCAAACTCAAGTTAGTTGAAGTACTTGTTACACATTCTGTTACCTTCGAGCTTATGCTATCATTTTGCCTTGATTATGAATAGGGGTGGGTTTCACTTACCTATACCACCAGTTCGTCCCATGGGCGCTGTCCGGCCTTGAAAATGTGCCTAAATAGCCCGACTTGGAGCTCACCTGTGATCGCCGCTACCAGTTCACACAAACCCGTGCGAACCGGCTGAATACCATCTCTGATTATGAAGCCAAACAAGCTTTGAATTCATAAAAGATGAATTAAGAAAAGATTATATTTTGGAGGGAGGCTCTCAAGATATTTTAGTTTCACATCAATCCATTTTTGGATAGTATCCAAATGATTCATTTCACATCTGGAAATTGAATCATATTCCTTCGCCATTGGAAGCATTTCCACCGACTGTTATAACCACCCACGATCTTAAATATTTTTGAGAGATGGTCTTTGATCCCCCCCAGGCTTAGGAACCTGTCCAGGATTGTCTCTTATAAATCTAAACAAAAATATACCCGCTGAGAGGAGTAAATGTCAGAAGACAGAAATAACAGGCGATGTAGATTTTTCTTTTTCATCTCCAGAAGGAAATCAATGCAAAATGCGTGAGAGTGAGAACATGTCTTTCGTAAAACCTTGGAAATATTTTTCAATTTATGATTTTTCTTAGGTTTTATTTTAAAAAAAAAAAGAAGAAAGAAACAACAACATATATACTGTAGCTCCAAATCTAGGTGTCATCCATTATTTCACAAAGCTGTCCAAGCAGAGTAGATATTGAATGTCACTAATCAGCTACAAACTAGTAAAACAACCTTAGAAAGAATAAATGTGCCTGCCACCGGTCTATGTCACCGGAAGAAATAATGTGGTAGCAGGGAACTTTCCCTGCAAAAAGGGCATTTGATAAATCACTGACATAAAATCTGGCTGCTAACATGTCCAACTGAATTGTTGTCAAGTTATCTTTGCTTGTATCTTTCCAACATCTAAGCTTTTTGCATGAATTACACATTTCCTTGCTGTCTGAACTTGACAAGACAATGACATGGCCTATACAACAATATTTAGAGGTTACGCAAGGCTGATAGAAACATTTAAGGAGCATAATCATCCCCAAACGTTTATGGAACGAAAGATGAGAGATGCACTTAGACAAAGCAAATTATTACCATGAAAGTCAGCACAGAAAGGTTTCCTGCAGACTTAAAGGAACTTAGCGCTTGACCTAAGGACATGATTAAGAATCAACAACTGTCATTTAAATAGGACGGAATGTATATCCTAGGCATAGAAAATAATCCAGTTAATAAAATCTCCTTTGAGTTAAGGTCAGACCCTGGGGGTTTCATGTGTTATAGTTCCCTTGGTCTTCTGACAACAACAGTGGCTTTATCATTGTCCCTCCTATGTATCCCAGCTGCTGAGATCTTGAGCTTCTTTCTAACTACTTTGACATATGCACGAGGGTGCAAACTTGAATCGGAAGTTGGCCAAGCTGCGTTAGCACTGTTGTTTTCTGCAACACCAGGTCCCCCTACTTGTAGGCTATTTGAAGTGTTTGCCTCCACTCCTACCTTGCTTCACACTACAGGAATAAAGCAGATGTGTGAACTTCCCTGTTACAGCAGGGTTGGCAATATTCAGTATAAGGTACTGCAGGCATTAATTAATTTGTCTGAAATGGTATAGGATTTCCTGCCTGAGCAGAGGGTTGGATTAGATCTCCAAGGTCCCTTCCAACTCTTCTCTTCTCTTCTCTTCTCTTCTCTTCTCTTCTCTTCTCTTCTCTTCTCTTCTCTTCTCTTCTCTTCTCTTCTCTTCTCCTCCTCCCTTCCCTTCCCTTCTATTCCTTAGTCTATTCCTTAGTCTATTCCTTAGTCTATTCTCTTTTCATCTGTTCTATATTCTATTCTATATTCTATTCCTTATTCTCTTCTCCCTTCTCTCTTCTCTCTTCTGTTCTGTTCAGTGGTGGGATGCTGCCAGTTTAACAACTGGTTCGGTGAGCGCGCAAATGTGTCTAAGGCGCTTGCGTGCAGCGCTGAAAATGGAGCATTTAGAAGCTCAGTTGCTTACCTTCCAAGTCAACAATGGTAAGTAGAACAGTGAGGGGGGGGATCAACTATGCCACACAATTGAGATGAGATGCAAAGCAGGAGATAAAGGATAGGATAGAACGGGGATGGGTGGGTGGGGCCAACTGATCGCTGGAGCTACCGGTTCACCCGAACCAGTCTGAACCGGCTGAATACCACCTCTGATTCTATTCTATTCTATTCTATTCTATTCTATTCTATTCTATTCTATTCTATTCTATTCCATTCCATTCCACTCCACTCCACTCCACTCCACTCTACTCCATTCCACTTTCTATTTTCTATTTTCTATTCTATTCTATTCTATTCTATTCTATTCTATTCTATTCTATTCTATTCTATTCTATTCCATTCCATTCCATTCCATTCCATTCCATTCTATTCTTTCCAGTATCCAGAAGAGATAACCCTTCTGGTGATGAGGAACACGTTCCTAAAGACTTAATTTAATTATATTAATATTAAGTGGGTACAGAATACTCTTATGAAATCAGGGAGTCAAACTACAGTCTGCAATTGTTATTGAAAATAATGGGGCTCAGGCTCACCTTTCATAGACCCTGATTCCTCTGTTTTACTATATGTTTGAATGTCCTACCAAGAAGCAGGCAATTGGAGATAGCAGCCTTCTGCTACCTCCTCAAATTAAGACTTTTTGTTCCATTGTCCAAGCAGCCTAATGAGTTTCCTCTCTATGCCTCTGTGTTTCCTATAGCTTGTTTTAGAAGAAAGGCATAACTTCCTAAAAGTGCCTCCGGAGCTCCATGGATTGAAGGTCAACTCGAGATCATGTTATGCACCTTTGCATGCTCTAGTTCAATTGCCCAACATTTTATTACTATTTTGGACAGGTAATTAGGAAATGAGACTATACAGATTAAAAGCACTGAAATGACTCTTATGAATGTCCTTGTCGTTGAACTCTCTCAATTAGTCCTCATGTTTAAATAGTGCTGTTTCCATGTTCTGAAGTCTTGGTTCAGAGCATTTTTTTTTACTCAAAGCACCAGATTTAAAAATTTAAGCTAAAAAACGAAGAATCACTTTAGGAAAACAATAAAAATGTGATGCTGAAATTTCCAGTGCTATCCTAGCCATGGAAACTTCCCAGCCTTCCTGATCCTTTCTCTGCAGATCAAAATCCCATTTGTCCAATATTCCGATGGTTCAACTTGGTTTAGTTTAGTTGCAAGCATCTTCAGAACAATGAAGCCAATCAATGATTTCCTATGTTGTTGTTAGTAGCAAAGTCATGTCCGACCCATCGCGACCCCATGGACAACGTTCCTCCAGGTCTTTCTGTACTCTACCATCCTCTGGAGTCCATTTAAGCTCATGCCTATTGCTTCAGTGACTCCATCCAGCCACCTCGTTCTCTGTCATGCCCTTCTTCTTTTGCCCTCCATCGTTCCCAGCATGAGGCTCTTCTCCAGTGAGTCCTTCCTTCTCATTAGGTGGCCAAAGTATTTGAGTTTCATCTTCAGGATCTGGCCTTCTAAAGAGCAGTCAGGGTTGATCTCCTCTAGGACTGACCAGTTTGATTGCTTTGCAGTCCAAGGGACTCACAGGAGTCTTCTCCAGCACCATAGTTCAAAGGCCTCAATTCTTTAATGCTCAGCCTTCCTTATGGTCCAACTTTCACAGCCATACATTGCAACTGGGAAAACCATATCCTTGACTATACACTATTTCCTATCAGAACCAATCAAATATTTTTTAAAAATCCAAATATCAGAACAGGAACAATCCATATGACTATAATCAGGCAGAAACAACCTCTTATTTTCATTCCAAAAGGACAGTGATTAATGTTATTGGTTCCTTAACTAAACAATGTCCATCTATTCAAAGATACACTGGCAGGATTATAGTTCTACAAGTAATCATGATTTAAATGAGACCTTTCAGGAAAGGGCATCTTTTTAGCCAGCCATTCTGCTTGAATTTGGTGCAGTAGCCTAGAGGTGGAACTCTCGCCTCACAATCAGGAGGCTGTGAGTTCGATCCTAGGGAGAGGCAGATATTTCTCTCTCTGGGCACAATGAGAATATATCTTCTGAACAACACTCCACATTGGTGACAGGAAGGGCATCTGGCCATTAAACACTCAGCTCCATTCAGTTGCCAACAGTCCACCTCACAAGGGATTATGGGGTCATTAAAAGAAGATGATGATTCCGCTTAATTCTGCAATGTGTGGAACTGCTTGTGAAAGTAATTATTGAAGAAGTAGTTTCATATGAAGATCCATCGTTCAAAATGAGTATTTAAAAAATCCCTGGTTCATACTGAAAATAAAGGAAAATGTATAGGCAGCTTGATAATACTTCTAAGAGGGCCCTCCAAAAAGAACAAGCAATCAGACAAAGATTTAAGAGAGGAATTTGGGAGGCAACTCACACACACAAAAAAAGCATAGCAATTAAAGTATTGAAGTGCACTAGAGATGATGGATAGATGATTTTTTTTTCTTCTTATTCTTGTTTTGATTTGCTTTTTTTCTTATCTTTCTTCTAAAGCATAGCAACTAAAGTATTGAAGCGGGCAAGAGATGATGGATGGATGATTTCTGTTTTTTGTTGTTGTTCTAAGTTGCTTTTCCTTCTCTCTCTCTCGCTCTCTCTTTTTTTTTCTTTTTTTAGGTAGGTGACATGATTAGAAGTTAAATAGGAAACAGAAAAAGTCTCTTAACAAAGGGTGGTATGATTAAAAGCTAGAATAAGTGAGAGAAATAACAGAAAGGGGGAATATTAGTGTATACATTTTTATATCATAAAATGAAAGTAATAACAAGAGAAAATGTGAAATAATTGAACAACGGTAGACTATAACTTAATACAAGTGTGTATTATTATTAGAAATACATAAGCAGATTGAATGTAATGATTATGATTAACCTGATTAGTTTTATTTGTCTTAGAATGTATGACACCCAGGTGCCACACTATTCACGCATTGAGTTGATATTTTTATTAAAAAACATAAAAAACTTAAGAACTAAAAAAAGAACAGGCAGTCAGCATATTATAATTCAGCTGGAGGCTATATGAACAACTACCTACAGCTACTTTGATTTCAGGAGAAGAAGGAAAAAGCAAAGGTTTCACCAATGGGAAATTTCCTGACTTATAATTTCAGAAGAGCCATGGAAGAAGTATCTTTGTAGTAGTGTTTCTTCTGAGGCAGCAGCTAAACTGGAAATGAATCCATTCGGGTTGAAAGACTTCTGCAAGTGCTTTGGTATCATGGACCCAAAAGAGTTGATGCTAATCTTGGCTCAGCATTGCACTTATAAAAGAAAAGGCTTTAGTAGACAAAGCGTAAGTACTAGGCTCGTGATGGCGAACCTATGGCACACGTGCCACAGGTGGCACGCGGAGCCATATCTATGGGCACATGAGCATTGCACTAGCTCAGCTCCAGCGCACATGTGCATGCCAGCCAGCTAATTTTGGGGCCTTCCGGGCCCACCGGAAGTTGGGAAATGGGCTGTTTCTGGCCTCCGGAAGGCCTCTTGAGGGGGAAAGGCCATTTTCGCCCTCCCCAGGCTCCTAGAAAGCCCCTGGAGCCTGGGGAGGGTGAAAAATGGGCCTACTGGGTTCACCGCATGCCAAAAGCAAGGGGAGCATGGGGGAGTCATGCACGCATGCGCGAGGCACATAGAATTATGGGTGCAGGCTCAGGTGCACGTGACATACACACCCCACGCTCCCCACGCTTTTGGCACACAATGGCAAAAAGGTTAGCCATCACTGTACTAGGCCCTCTGGGGGAAATCGACCATGTAATGATAGCATTCTTGGAATTAAGGGATACTGAGTACAATGAAATGTGTACCTTGGATTTTTTTTAAAAGAGCCATTTTAAACCATCTTAGAGCAATGGTGAGGATTCCATGGCAGGTTATGCTAATGAGAAAATGATTTTAGGATAGGTGGAGGTTTCTAATATTAAAATCAAAAAGGCAAGCAATTTCAGTGAGGAACAGTCCATCATCCTCTTTTAATGACTCCATAATCCCTTGTGGGGTGGAGTCTTGGTAACTGAATGGAGCTGAGTGGTTACTGGCCGGATGCCTATCTTGTCACCAATGCGGAGTTATATTCTCAGTGTGCCCAGAGAGAGAAATATCTGCCCTTACTTAGGATCGAACTCACAGCCTCCTGATTATGAGGCGAGTGCTCCAGCTCTAGGCTACCGCACCACTCAATGAGGAACAGTCCATCTGGAGTGAAAATTTGGAAATCCAAAAGGACACAGAATGGTGTAGAAAGAAGGAGAGGATGAAGTAGGCATAGGCACAGGAGTGATGGAGATGGGAATTCAGATTGAGATAAGAATAGCAAAGGATGAAGAACCCCAAAAATGGGCTTATCCATACAAGTTTGACGTAAAAATAAGAGAAAGAAGAACACTATACCTGCCTTTCAGAGAAAGGCAAACAATTATGCTCCCAAGATCATTGTAAGAACTGGTGAAGAATCAGTAGATGCTAGTTCAAGCTACCCTGTTTCCCCGAAAATAAGACCCAACCAGAAAGTAAGTCCTAGCATGATTTTTCAGGATGCTCGTAATATAAGCCCTACCCCCCAAAATAAGTCTCAGTTAAGATTGTCAGACAGATGGGTGCATTTAGTACCATATTTCCCTAAAAATAAGACCTAACCAGAAAATAAGCCCTAATGCATCTTTTGGAGCAAAAATTAATATAAGACCCGGTCTTATTTTCGGGGAAACACAGTAGATAGAATCATAGTGAAGGGTTAACTGCTAACCTTAAATGAATTCATGTCTCTAGAACAAGGGAGGTTGCATGCAAGGATATGAAAGGAATTAATTTATAGACTAGGAAAACCACCGTCTATTATCTTTGAGTAATACGGGAAAACGGGCGAGACTTCAGATAAGTGGTAAGAGAAAGTAGAGTTTGTATTCAGCTGAAATAAATTCCTCCTAGGAAAACATTACCAAAATGATAGGGATGGGATGGGAAATAGCTGTTTTGGTAAGAGACCAGGTGAAAATGCTATTATAAATAGAACTGATCACAAGCCAGGTATGACTCCAAAGTGTGATATGGATGATAAAACGTTTCACTTTTAGGCCTAAATATATACATTTGTTTTGAAGATGTATATCATTACCACCTGGATCTATCAATGACTCTGTATAGTGTATGTTAATATCACCAATTGAAAAACCCGAAATGCAACGAATACCAACACTGTTAACATCAATGCATATTCTACTTGCCAAAGATATGATCGTCTATCGTTCTAAGAAGCACAATGGCTCAAGTGGTTGGGCCTCTGGGCAGGAGATTAGCAAACCCGCGTTCAAGACTCATGTGCTGCCGTGGGGTGGAGCTGAGCTCTCGTCCTTCACTCGAGCTGCTGCCAGGGACATAAAAGGAGCCCCCAGGGCAACAGTGATGTCACCAGCTAATCCTTTCAACCCAGAAGCACCACAGTGTTTCTGACATAAGTGATGATAGATAGATAGATAGATAGATAGATAGATAGATAGGTAGGTAGGTAGGTAGGTAGGTAGATAGGTAGGTAGGTAGGTAGGTAGATAGATGAGAGAGGTGATGATAGATAGATAGATAGATAGATAGATAGATAGATAGATAGATAGATAGATGGATGGATGGATGGATGGATGGATGGATGGATGGATGGATGGATGGATGGATGGATGGATGGATGGATGGATGATAGATGGCACACGTTAGCGAGGGATCACCAAAGTGGCTAGTTGCCTCTGTGAAAGGAATTCTTTTCGGGTGGTGTTTTCTTACCCATGGGATGCCTGAATGCCAGTATGCAATTGGGGAGGCTCCTTGCCTGTCCCTAAGCTGTTTATTTGTTCACAGGAATCGAACCGCTGAACTGCCGACCTCAGTGGACCGCAGGCTCAGCGTCTTACCACATGAGCCACCGCGGCTCCCAGGTAGGTAGGTAGGTAGGTAGGTAGGTAGGTAGGTAGATAGATAGATAGATAGATAGATAGATAGATAGATAGAGATAGATACAATAGATAGATAGATAGATAGATAGATAGATAGATAGATAGATAGATAGATAGATATCCTTATCCAATATCTGGGTAGGATGAGATGGGACAAATCTTTAAAGGTTCCTAAAGGCTAACAAGGTCAAAGCCAACCTGCACTTTGAGTAGAAGATCATTCCGGAGAATGATCCTGAGAGTTGTTTTGAAATCAAACATATTCCATTGTATTCTGCATTGACTAGGCACAATGTCCAATTCTAGGTGCCCTGTTTTAAGAAGTATCCACAGAAAGTAAACTTTGAGAAGAGGAGATGACAGAGGTGACAAAGGAAGTAAAAAGCAAAACAAGTCCTCGGAGAAAACACAAAGGGAATTGGATTTGTTTAGCCTCCAGAAAAGACTTTGGGCAGCTCTTGTTCCATCAAAGGTCACCAGTTGCTCCCAAGCCATCCAGAGTGCCAAAACAAGAGACTCTTAAGCTAAAAAGAGGGAGAGAGAAGAGTTTGCTCTTAGGGTTACAGTTATTGTTATTAAGAAGGCTAAACTGCTTACACAGCTGAAGGGCCTTAGGAAGTACAAGTAGGAAAAAGGCAGCTTTGACTGCAAGGCAGGATGAAAAGCGAAAAGGAAGAATGTAAATGAAAATGTAAAAGAAAATATATCTCTCTCTCCCCTCCCTGCGGAGTATACTGTACAGCCAAGAATCTGCGAGAGGAGATAACACCAATATAAAATCCAAATCCATGTAAGAACTATCAATTTAAGTTTACAAGAACTCTTAGCGACGGCAACGAGACTTTAAAGGGTGTGCATTTATTCCCCGAGTAAATGGAGAAGGAATTATGTATGTCACCTCTGATCAAATGCACCCAATTTGGCCAAAGGCAAGTTCCTGAAGAGCGTTAGCAAAAAATTTGTTCAAAGGCTAAGCAATTTTGTAGCGGAATCAATTACAAAGGGAACTGAGGAATATATATAGGTGTAACACAGAGGTGGGTTCTACTTACCTTCACTACCAGTTCGCAACGGGATCGTGAACACCAGGTGTAACACCAGTGGTAGGATTCGAATAATTTAACAACCGGTTCTCTGCCCTAATGACCAGCTGGGTGGGCGTGACCAGGGGGTATGACAGGCAGCATGCGGCCTCCTGCACCACCACCCTAGGAGCAAAAACATCCCATGCCCCATTTTGGGCCTAGTAGGCCTCCCTGCAGCCTCCGGGGAATCAAAATGGGTCGTGGGGGGCCGCGCTGTACCCCCTCGCACCCCATTTTGGGCCTAGTAGGCCTCCCTGCACTTACCTGGGAGCCAAAACGGGGCACATGGGGACTCTTAGATGGGGCGGGGCAGGAAGGGGCGGGGCCAGCCAGCAATTTAACAACCAGTTCGCCCAAATTGGCATGAACTGACTGAATACCACCACTAAGTAACACATATACCTAGAGCTGAAAACCAGAGAAATTTTGCGCTCTCTTTTTTTTTTTTTTTTGGGGTCATATATTTAGGGTCCAGAAAGTTTGAATCAGTGGCATGACTTCTTGAATAAGAATTAGGATTACGTATTCCAAATTTCCAGAGATTTTGTCAGGGAGCAGTGTGGGAATAAAACCACCAACTAAATTGGCTGTGAAGTCTCCTTCTGTACCGATTTGATTAGAAAAAATAAGAACCCCATTAGAATCATTTCGGTTTTTCTTCACATATTTCCCTTCTCCTTTGTCCTGTCTCATATGGCTATTTTTTTTCCCCAGTTGGGAGAAAAAGCTGAAGCTGAAGAAAGAGCTGAAATTGCAGGGAAATTTGCTGAAAGCTTGGGAAATTATCTCCATTTTTTTCTGCAATAAAGGTGCATCAGAGATTCCTTCTAAATAAATCCTTAGGCAGCCGAACGAATAATTGTTTTTAAGTACACGAATACCCAATTTAGTGCTATCAGATCCCAGCCAACTGCCTCATTTTTCAGAGGCACATGATACTAATGGTTGCAAGGTGGGTTTTGAGAAAAACCTTGTTTTCTTCACTTTGGTAGCATTTGTTGGGGCCCGCTGACGGCCAGAGGAGCTGGCAGCAGAGCCGGAGGTTGAGGAGGTTGGGGAGGAACATGGGCCAGTCCTGGGGACGGGGGAAAACTCAGACGAGGGCTCTGCGTTAGAGGCAGAGAGGGAGCTAGACAGCAGTGAGGCAGAGGAACAGCTGGAGCCCGTTCCCAGTGTGTGCATGTGCAAAGCTGCCAGAAGACAAGAACAATTAAGAAAGCAGGATCAACTTGGCAGTAAAGCCACACCTTGGAGGTAGGGGTGGGTTCTACTTACCTTTACTACCGATTCGCAAAGGGATCGCGTGCATGCCTTGCTTCTGCGCATGCGAAGATTGCTGATGATGACATCTGGGGCGGTGAGTAGGGCCTCCCACTGGTTTTACTACAGCTTCTTGCAAACCGGTCCAAACCAGGGGCAACCCACTGTTCTGTCCCCGTCCCACACATGCACCCAACCAGCCAGCCGAGGGTTAAATAAACTCTTCAAACACTCAACGTCAGTGATAAGGAACTTGGCAGCAACTCTGTGGCTGCCTGCCAAGAACTTTTACTCCGATAACACAGACAAAAATACACACAGTTTGAATAGTCCAGTTTGTAATTAAATCCACAGCAAATAGGCGTTGTGTCCAAAGGTGCAAAGTGACTCGCCAGAGATTAGCTTTGTCCATCACAGAGTCTGAATGGCCACCACACTCCCTTTTATAGCCTGTGGGGTGTGGTCCAGTGACTCAGCTTAATCTCTGACATGCCTCCTTTTCTGCTGCGCATGCTTGTCTCTCCGACGCTGGCATGGGTCCAACCACAATGTTTCTTCTTCACTATCTGACAGCTCGGAAACACCTAGCTCCTGGCCAATCTCTTCTCCTTCGGGAGACACCTGAGGCATTGCCAGAGAGGAGGGTCCTGGAGAGGGAGGCCTGGCCGTCTCCTCTCCTTCATGTTCGGAGCCTTCTTCCTCCGATAAGATAGGCTCGGAGGACGGAGCCACAACACCCACCACTGCTTGGAGGTGATTGGTCCCTCCCATAGGAAACAAAAGAGGAGTGAACGGGGAGTGGGCTTTTGCAGGAAACAATTCAGTCGGTCGTTTCAAGAGTGGAAAGTTCTGTCCGTGAATCCCAGAGACTCTGTGTCAGAAGGTCGCCAATCATGTAACCATGGGACACTGCAACCGTCATAAATGTGAGTCAGTTGCCAAACCTCTGAATTTCGATCACAGGGCCATGGGGTCGTAAATGAGGAAAATGGTCTCAGTGAAAACTTTTTTCAGTGCCGTTGCAACAGGTCACTAAATGAACTGTCGTAGGAGTCAGCGTAACGTCAGCTATGCATTTTGTAGATTAACCCCGGAACAGATACACTTAACGACGGGGGAAAGAAAAGTCGTAAAATGGGACAAACTCGCTTAACAAATGTTACACTGAGCAACAAAAAAATTTTGGGCTCAATGGTGGTCGTAACTCGAGGACTTACCAGGACACCATTTGGTCTCTTCGCTGACCCTGAACGTTGCCTAAAATGGGAGCTTGTATTGTCCCCATTTATAATCTCAGGCATGAAATCAGATGTCAGCCTGGAGTTCAAAGAACGTCCTGGCCTAACACAGAAGCCCAGAAATCTTTGCAAGTAAATCGCAATGCTTAGAAGCCCTGGAAGAGGTGTGGGTGTGTCTGTGATTGAGGGACGGTTACTTCCCAAGTTAAATTGAGTGCTGTGGGAATTAACAGCCATCCTAGTATTTTTCATCATTAAAAGATTAAAAGCAAAAAAAAAAAAAAAAATGATTGTTTTGGATCAGCCCAAGGCCTTACCGTGAAAAAGGGCATATTTAAAACTGATTTCTTTTTTCCTTTCTGGATAGAGCAAATCTCTATTGTAGTATGTGTGGAAATGTGTGAGCTGTCACTCTCGCACTCTCTCTCTTTCCCACCCCCCCTCCCCCCCTCCCCCTCTCTCCCTCCCCCCCCCTCCCTCCCTCCCTCTCCCTCCCTCCCTCCCCCCCTCTCTCCCTCCCTCCCTCCCTCTCTCCCTCTCCCTTCCTCTCTCCCTCCCTTTCTCTCCCTCCCTCCCCCTCTCTCCCTCCCTCCCTCTCCCTCCCTCTCCTTCCCTCCCTCCCTCTCTCCCTCTCCCCCTCTCCCTCCCCCTCTCCCTCCCTCTCTCCCTCCCTCCCTCTCTCCCTCCCTCTCTCTCACTCCCTCCCTCTCGCTTGCTCACTCACTTCCTCTCTCTCCCTCCCCCCTCTCTCTCCCTCCCTCCCTCCCCCTCTCTCTCTCTCCCTCTCCCTCCCTTTCTCTCCCTCCCTCCCCCTCTCTCCCTCCCTCCCTCTCCCTCCCTCTCCTTCCCTCCCTCCCTCTCTCCCTCTCCCCCTCTCCCTCCCCCTCTCCCTCCCCCTCTCCCTCCCTCTCTCCCTCCCTCCCTCTCTCCCTCCCTCTCTCTCACTCACTCCCTCTCGCTTGCTCACTCACTCCCTCTCTCTCCCTCCCTCCCTCCCCCTCTCTCTCCCTCCCTCCCTCCCCCCTCCCTCCCTCTCTCTCTCTCTCCCTTTTGCCAGTTTCCCAGGTCAATATGAATTCTTAACTACATTTGTCTTTGAAAAATCTTTTCTTATTATTATTATTTTCGATCCTTCCGCAGAGATCATGCTGTTTTGACAGCTGCTCTTCTTTTGTCTCCATTGTACGGCGGGACGTCCAAGAGTTTGTTTTGAGGCTTCATTATCTCAGCTGCTTCTCTGGAAGAAACGCAAAGAAGATAGACACGCTGTCTTTCCTTCATTCTGTACAATAGGACGCCCACTATTGATGCGGGGATAAATGTTGTCATAAATGTTGTATTTAAAACTTTTACAAATAGTATAAAAACAAATGCAAAGTAATAAAACAGTAAAATAAAGGAAGGAGGGGGATGGAGGGATGGAGGAAAGAAAGAAAGAAAGAAAGAAAGAAAGAAAGAAAGAAAGAAAGAAAGAAAGAAAGAAGGAGGGAGGGAGAGAGAGAGAGGGAGAAGGAAGGAAGGAAGGAAGGAAGGAAGGAAGGAAGGAAGGAAGGAAGGAAGGAAGGAAGGTTGATTCTGGTTTCCTTTGCAGCAAATGTAAGTACAATTACAAAATTATCTCTTACTCTATCATTAGAAAAATACTTTCCTTTTTCCTATTATCTAGGGGGTTTTTTTTTCTCTTATTACTTGGGGAGGAGGGTTGCTGCCTCCTAATTCATGTCCAATGTTAGAAGGCAGAAACGTTTGAGATTTTATTTTGTTAGAAGTACAATCTATGTTTTCCTTCTCTTCTCTCAGCCTATATTCGTGCTATTCCATTTAAACATTCATTGTGCTGTCATGGATAATTCTACTGAGTATGATCTACTACCAGATGACAGTATCCTACAGGAAGAGTAATTTGCAATGTACCATATAATTACCCGAAACAGCAGAATGTACAGGAAGAAACAATTTCTCTGGCCCTTTTTAGAGGGAATGCAGCAATTTGATCAGTAGAGGAAAACGTAGAATAATGAAATGAACAGTTTATCAAGATTTGGATTAATTCAGCAAAAAACCTTGCAGACTTACCTGCTTTCTCCTTGTCTTTACTGCCCCGGTATTGGAAAAACTTCTGGGTCTTCCATAAAACTGTCCAAAAAAGATATCGCAGCTAACATCTTTTAAACATCCTGATATTCAACAGCGCTAACAAATCCTTGCTCCTTTCTGTCATGGACATTTAGAAAAACATTTTCTGTCCTCCCCTTTGACGTGACGTTGGTGACTTTTGTAGGGTAACTCAAGGTTTGATCAAATGATTTTCAAGAGAGCAGGTGAGGGACAGGCATTCATAGGAGGAGGATCCAGAGTTGTCAGTTACGACTTGGTAAGCTGAAAAACTCCACCTCATCTTTGATAAACTTTTTACACCAACCCCTAAAAACCTTGGGAAAAAACCACTGTGTGACAAGCACTTGAAGAATGGAAACAGCTCAGAGCTAAGAAAGTTTCAAGGCACCGAACTGGAAATCGTGAAAAAAGGAAAACACAACTCATCTTTCTTTTAACGTTGATGTAGAAATATCTCAAACACTTGCATGGCCAATAGAAAGATATCTAGAATTCTTAGAGACGTTTTGGTTGTGGTTCGCCAGCAGCCTGTGGAGCTGGCAGCGGAGTCGGATAGCAATGAGGCTGAGGAAGAACATGGGCCAGTCCTGAAGGCTGGGGAAGGCCCGGATGAGGACTCTGCGTCAGAGGCAGAGATGGGGTCAGGGCCATCTGGGATTGATGTGCGGACTCCGGAGCCTCCAGAGTCGGACATCGGAGAGGCAGAGAAACAGGAGGAGCCTGTTCCTAGTGCATGTATGAGAAGAGCTGCCATAAGGCAAGAGCAGCTAAAGCAAAGAGGACGACTCAGGAGTAAGGCCAAGAGATGATTGGCCCCTCCCATAAGGCTTAAAAGACCAGCAACGGCTCTTGGCCTCTTTGTCGGAAAATAATGTTGATACTCTTGCTGCACTTATCTCTGGTCGGCGTCTTCTGCTTTTGAACTTTTGCCAAGAGAAGCCTTTGGCAGTTTGCCTAACTATACCAAGGTTGGTGATTAGACTGAAGAATTTATGTTATGAAGAGTTTGTTTTGATTTAGTTTGGACTACGCTGAGAATGAGTTAATTCTCAGCTGTTCTAATAAAGTCTGTTTGTTTTGGAACTGTTTGTGTCGATTACTACCTACTTGGGCCTGGGTCACAACAGTTTTGGCTTCTGGGATGTTCTCCAATATCAAGTCTGATCTCACCTGTGACTATTAGTCACTCTGACAGAGGTACTGTCAGAGTGACTAATACTCACAGGTGAGATCAGGTGAGAGACACTGGACTATTGCTTCCACACCTGACAAATGGCAGTCCAGTCTCTTCTTGAAAGCTTCCAGGGATGAAGCTCCCACAACTTCCGAAGGCAACTTCTGTTCTATGGGTTGATTGCTCTCACTGTCAGAAAATTTCTCCTTATTTCCAGGTTGAATCTCTCCTTCTTCAGTTTCCATCCATTACTCCTTGTCCAGCCTTTGGGTGCTTTGGAAAATAGCTTGACCCCCTTCCTCCTCTCTGTGGCGGCCCCTCAAATATCGGAAGACTGCTATCATGTCTCCCCTGGTCCTTCTCTTCACTAGACTAGCCATGCCTAGTTTCTGCAACCGTTCTTCGTATGTTTTAGTCTCCAGTCCCCTAATCATCCTGGTTGCTCTTCTCTGCATTTTTTCTAGAGTCTCAACATCTGTTTTTATAGTGTGGTAACCAAAACTGGATGCAGTATTCTAGGTGTGGTCTTACTAAGGCTTTATAGAGTGGTATTAGTACCTCACTTGATCTTGATTGTATCCCTCTGTTAATGCAGTTTAGGATTGCACTGGCTTTTTTGGTTGTCGCTGCACACTGCTGGCTCATATTTAGCTGGTTGTCCACTAAGACTCCAAGATCCCTCTCACCTGTTCCACACCTGGGCTAAAATCATGAAGAATTTGCTTTCAACTCCCCACTGCCAGCATTCTTATTTGCCTCTGCACTCTTCTATACCCATTGAGCAACAACATTGATCCACACGATTATTGTTTAAACTAAACTACCTTACAGAAACCGCAGACCCAAGGTAGTTTAGGAAAACTGCATTTTCTCCAGTTGTACATTTTTGCGCATTCGGACAAAGGAAATATAAGCGGGAAGAATTTCAGATAAAAATAAAGATCAGGGCCATCAAAGGAAGCTCAATTTGGATCAAGAAACATATCTCCCGAGAGACAATAATTAATTGCACAGTGATTTATTATTACTCATAGCACTGTCCAGCCTTCGCCATGACAATATATCATCCACGAAGACAGGTTCTGTATCTCCCCTGCAATCGCTGGCCAACATTGTGAGACACTATAAATCACTAGTGAGGAAATGGCCAATGATTGCTGTAAAAAACAAAATAAAAAAAATCCCAGTGTATTTTACCACAGGGTCATCATCTGAAGAAAAGAAAGCAGAGAATTTGGCAAAGACAAGTCCTTTACTAATTTGAGTAAATGGCCCTTTTTATTTTCTTAAGTCTGAACCTACCTATCTTCTAAGCACCCAAACTTTTCCTGACGGAACCTAACTCTGCTGAAAAAATAATAGAGGTTATGCTTCAGGACCAGAGGTGGTATTCAGCCAGTTCGTACTGGTTTGGCCGAACCAGTAGCAGAGATCGTGAGTGGGCCCACACCCACCCATCCACTCACTCACCCGCCGTGGCTCTATGCTGTCCTATATAGGCACAGTTTTGAGGCCGGGCCAGGGGTGGGTTCTAAATTTTTTTACTACCAGTTCTGTGGGCGTGGCTTATTTTGTGGGTGTGGCTTAGTGGGGGATAATGTGACTGAGTGGCCGTGGCCAACTTTTTTTTTTTTTACTTTTAAAAGCATTTTTTCTACAACCTTAAGAGGTTGCAGAAAACAATGCTTTGAAAAGCCTCTGCCTCTGATGATGTGGGATAAGCGAGCGGCGACCGGGCCGGGGACCAGTTTGGGGGTGTGGCCAGCCAATGTAGTATTCTCTGAACTACTACAAATTTTTACTACCGGTTCTTGTGAACCAGTGCGAACTGGGAGGAACCCACCACTGGGCCAGACCTGTGCACAGAAGATGCGCGCGAACTTGTGTGGAAGGCCGGGCAAATGCAAAGCGAGCATGAGCACAGTGAACCGGTAGCAACAAAATGTGAAACCCAGCGCTGTTCAGGACATCATTTGAATAACAGAATAACAGAGTTGGAAAGAATCTTGGAGGTCTTCGAGTCCAACCCCTTGCTCAAGCAGGAGACACTATACCATTCCAGACAAGTGGCTGTCTGGAATCGCTTCTTAAAAACCACCAGTGATGAAGAATCCATACCTTCTTCTCTTTTTTGCATGAAGTTCTTTTTATTTTATAATATATAAAAATTCCATTTTTGGTTAAACAGTGTGTTGTCTGGGTACAAATAGTTTCAGGAAATCATCATCAAAGTTTTTACAATGATGTTCGTGACATCGATATTCATTCTAGCATAATAATCATCATAATAATACTGATACTTGCATATCCATTTTTTTTTTAATTTGATTTATATGCCGCCCTTCTCCGGAGACTCAGGGCGGCTTACAGTGCGTTAAGCAACAGCCTTCATACTTTTGTATATTTTATACAAAGTCAGCTTATTGCCCCCACAAACTGGGTCCTCAATTTACCTACCTTAGAAAGGATGGAAGGCTGAATCAACCTTGAGCCTGGCGAGATTCGAACTTACTTTAATTGCAGACAGCTGATGTTAAATTACAGTGCTTTAGTCTGTAGATCTATCCAGGCTCCTTTTAACAACCCCCCCTTTTTTCATTGGTCCTTTTCTTATATTTCCATGTTTCTAACTTCTGTTTTTGTCAGCCAACCATTGCTAAAATAAGTCCCAAGTCAAAAAGTATTCCGTTTCTTTCTTTTCCTTAATTGTAAGTGTTACTCTATTGCTTCTCTCCTTGATTAGTTTCCATCCATTCTTTCTTTCCCTGCCCTCTGGTGCTTTTGAAAATAAGTTGACCTCCTCCTCTTTGTGGCAGCCTCTCAAATACTGGAAGACGGCTATCATGTCCTCTCAGTCCCCTCTTTTCTCTAGATTAGCCAACCCAAATCCTGCATCCTTCATATGTTTTTGTCTCATTGCTTTGGAGAATAAACTGATCCACTCTTCTTTGTGGCAACCCTTTGGCTATTGAGAAACATTGTTATCATATCACCCGGGTCCTTTTCATTAAACTAGACATACCCAATTCCTGAAAATGCTCTATATAGATTTTAGCTTCCAGTGCCCTACCAGAGGTGGGATTCAAAAATTTTAGCAACTGGTTCTCTGCCTGGTTCCTGGGTGGGCGTGGCCTATTTGGCCTCCTGCACCACGGCGGGGGAACGTTTTCACTCTCCTGGAGTGCCGGAGGCTTTCCTTGAGCCTCCGGGAGGAGGAAAATGGGCTCCCCTGGACTCCAGAGGCCCTCCTGAGGCCAGAAATTGGCCCATTTCCCAACTTCCAGGAGGCCCGTTTTTCACCCTCCCAGAACCTCCGCACAGGCGCTGTACTCACCTGGCATCCAAAATGGGCTGTGTGGAGATTCCTGGGAGGGGAGGGGCAGGGACAAGTGGGTGGGATCTATTCGGCCTCCTGCACCATGGCGGAGAAGTGTTTTCACTCTCCCCAAGTGCCGGAGGTTTTCTTTGAGCCTCCGGGAGGGGGAAAATGGCCTCCCTGGGCTCCGGAGGCCCCCCAGAGGCTGGAAACGGGCCCATTTCTGGACTTCCAGAACTTCTGGGGTGCCTATTTTTTGCCCTCCTAGAGCCTCCGCGCAGGCGCTGTACTTACCTGGCATCCAAAATGGGCTGTGTGGAGACTCCTGGGAGGGAAGGGGAAGATAGGGGTGGGCGGAGCCAACCAGTCCTTGCAACTACCGATTCGGCGAACCAGATGTAAAATTAGCATCCAGTTCCGTTGAATTGGTTCAAACCGGCTGAATCCCACCCCTGCCTAATCCTCTTTGTTGCTTTTCTTGATATAACATATGATACTGATATGGAAGGAGTAACTCTGTATAGAATGAGTAAATGGCAGAGACGGTTACTGGCTTTTCACAGAAACAAACTGTTAGTTGATCATTCAAACAGTCTGGTGGGGGGGGAGCAAAAGCATTAGAAAGAGACATTCCTAAAGAAAAGTTGGAGGCATCCTATCTTAGTAGTCAAGATTCTGCAATCGAACTCCAATTCTTGGCATTAAAATCTTGAAAAGACCATGTGAAATTTGCCTGATGGATTGTACACTACAGTTAAGGGGCATGATAAACAGAGAATCTCCAATGAGCCTTTGTAATGAAGCAATGACTCCTAATTAGACGAATTCATGGACTGTTGAAGCTCTCCTACAATTTAGTGTTTAGGTCAATTTCACTGAAGTTGGTTGATTGAGAAAACTTGGAAATTAAACAAATTACTGTCAACGTTCAAAATTTGGAATGCTGTCCTTTATGGAGTGCCTGCCAAAGGATTGGGTATTCTAGTTACTGCATATTATCCTCTCCCCAAAAGGACATTCAATGCAGCAAAGGGGCAATTTAGAACAAACCAGATGCTTTAAAACAATATGAATAGCCTATATACTGTAGCTCGCAGCCCACATTTCGTTTACATTGGGAATAAGGATTTATTCAGCTATCCTATAAATCAGCGGAATTATAAAGTAAGTTTTAACATTGGTCTGATAACATTGTTCTTGGCTGGGTTTTTTATTTATTTATTTATTTGCAGATGTTTTATTACCCAAACTTTGTAACATCATCAGTTCACTAGTTTGGATAATAAAATGTCTTGTGGCCTATCAGCCGCCAGCCCTTCCAGCAGCAGAATCAGAAGAGGAGGAGATGTGGGAGGCAGGGTCCTCATCAAAGCAATCTGAGAGCTTCGAGGGGGAAGAGGGAATGGAGCTGGCAGGAAGAGAGAGACAGAGGCGGAGCCTGGGCTGTCCATCAGTCCTCAGATGGAAAATTAACAGCCCTCAGGTCTGGAGGTGGCTGATGTTGTGACCTAGGCCCAAGTAGTTATTACCAGACACAATCAGTCCTAAACAAACATATTTTATTAGAACAGCTGAAAATTACTTCATTCTTAGCTTAGTCCAAATTAATTCCAAAACAAATTCTTCATAAACAGTCCTTCGGCCTTATCACCAACCTTTGTCTTCTTTGGCACCCTGCCAAAGGCTTTTCTTGGCAAAACCCCACAAAGTTCAGAAGCAAGAGACACCGACAAGAAACAAATGTAGCAATGTTGCTTTCCTATGAACATCCCAAGAGCCATTGCTGCTCTTTAAAGCCTTCGGGGAGGGGCCAATCATCTCCTGGCCTTACTCCCGAGTCGTCCTTTTTGCTTTAGCTGCTCTTGCCTTCTGGCAACTCTTCGCATGCGTGCACTAGGAACAGGCTCCTCCTGTTCCTTTGCCTCTCCGCTATCTGCTTCTGGAGGCTTCGGAGTCCGTGCATCGCTCCCAGATGGCCCTGGCCCCATCTCTGTCTCTGACGCAGTCCCCTCATCTGGATTTTCCCCTGACTCCAGGACTGGCCCATTGTCCTCCCCAGCCTCCTCACTTTCAGACTCTGCTGCCAGCTTTGCAGGCTGCTGGTGGACCACAACAGCTGATGAGGAAGAGGAGGAGCAGCTGGGTCCAGTGCCTGATGTGTGGATGTGCAGAACGCAGAGGAGATGAGAACAGTGGAAATCTATGGGCCAATCCTTGCGACAGAAGAGCCACTGTTAGTGAAGCCCCACCCTAGCTCTGGGGATAAAAGGCAGGGAGCGGAAATGAATAGATGTGGCAGATAACTATTCATCTCCCTGCCGGACAGACTTGTTAGCCTGCGTTGAGAAAGAAACTTTTGGCCAGGGCTGCTGGTGCCCCTAATAAAGGAATTATTGATTTAACTACAGAGGGTTTGCCATGTTCGGGGAGCTGAGTCAGAACATGTCTGCAAGAATACAACCAAGGACTCCGAAAGCACCAAGGACCCCCTCATTCCAAACCCTGGGCTACAAATATTGTCCTTTACAGTGGCTTTTATTTTGATAAACATTATCTTAGAATTAACTGAATTAAAAGGCACTCAAAACAGATTAGGCCTGCACTCCATGAGAATGTATGAATCATGAATAAATGCTTGAGACAGATGGACCAGTTGCTTCGACTAATGCTTGAAAAGATGTTTGGAAGAATTAGAGCCACAAGGATGCAAGAGATGACAACGAGAAAAAAGTTATGAAGTGCAGTGTAGATTTATGATAAGCAGGCAATGTGCAAGACAAACATTTTGCATTCAACCAATCATTGAGAAATATATGCATGTGAGAACATTCCTTGGTCCTTTGATTTAAAGGAAATGCATGATATATTATGTGGGTTTCAATTATAGGAAGTTTTACATGAATATAGAGTTAAGACTGGTTGCTGAGGGCAATAAGAATATGATATATGAGGAAAGTTTTTTTTTTTAAGTATCAGAAGATATCTGGTGGCCTTTTTTCAAATTAACCAATTTTATTAGAAACTTTGATGACCTATAGTCAATTACAGTACTGGGAAAGCAAGTGGGAAAATAAACACATACCGTATTTTTTGGAGTATAAGACACAACTTTTCCCCCCAAAAAAGAGGGTGAAAATCTGGGTGTGTCTTATACTCCGAATGTAGCCCCGTCCAGCTTCTCAAACAGAGGTTTCAGAGGCTGAAAAAAACATCAGAAATGAAGCTTCAGAAAAGAAGCCTCCAAACAGTTTCAGAGGCTTTTTTTTTCTGAAGCTCTGTTTTGGAGGCTTTCAGAGGCAGGAAAAAAGTTTTTTCTGAAATGGAGTTTCAAAAAAAAGCAAGGCACAGAGCTGACAACCAAGGAACCTGTTGCTAAAATTCACCTCTGGGAACAGCTGATTGGGGGTATTCCGGGAGGCCGATCCACCTGCCAATCAGCTTTTTTTCTTATTTTCCTCCCCAAAAACTAAGGTGTGTCTTATACTCCAGTGCGTCTTATACTCTGAAAAATACGGTAGTTAACAACAACTAGGACAAGGTTGTATGTATGATGTCTCCTTGGTTGTTTAATATATTAATAGATAACTGTATAATGAATTATTAGAGATATGCTGGAAAGGATAGAAAAGAATAGAGAAGAATAATGGTGTTACTATAAGCTAGATTTAGTTAGATTTTTTTCTCTTTATTTCACTTATTTTGCTAACTATATCTCACTCCTTTATTTTCAAGGGAAAAGCATCTGTATGTAGGTCGGTGATGGCTAACCTTTTCGGCACCGAGTGCCAAAAGCACGCACACGTGCACACCCATAATAGAATACGCATGTGACACTCCCCCCCCCCGTGTGCATGCAACCCCACTGCATGCACCCTGCCCCAATGCATGCATGTGCACCCCCCGTGCACCCCGCCCCCTACGCATGTGCACATAACCCCCTGCATTTGCCCTGCGCTTGTGTGCGCATCGCCCACATGGGTTGCGCCCCCTGCACATACACGGCAGAGACCCAAAAAGCAGCTGGCCGGTGGCAGGCACGTGCGCATGCGTAGCAGAGCTGAGTTGGGGCGATGGTTCATGTGCCAGCAGAGAGGGCTTTGCGTGCCATCACCATCACGGATGTAAGATTGTCTGAATCTAGTCACTGTGGTTTGTAAACCCACAGACTGCCTGCTATGAAAAACTAGACCAGGGGTGCCTTTGTGTTCTGCCCCAGCTACGGACCCCAAAGAACGCAGCATACACAAAGTCCATACAAACCTTAATTTACTAATTAAAGACTACTAATAAGCTTTCTTAGTAGTTGTTCGAACACAAGTACAATAAATCAGTCTTTTCTGAACAAGGGCTGTCAATTTAACTTCATTAACAGCCGACGAGAATTCAAAGAATAATAACTCAATTCTGAGGCACAGTATTTCAGATAACCATAATCTTACTGTGGTTGGCAGAATGCCCAGAAGCAATTTGCAGGAAAATTGATAGGAGAGAAACAAGAGCCAAATCAAACGTTTTCTACAATCAAGACGCGAAGGAATTTGAACGAAGTTGTTTCCTGCAAATTGCATCAGTCGTCGTCCTTCCTTAAATAGGCTAGGGGAGTGGCCAATTAGCCCCAAGTCTTACTCGTGAGGAGACCTCCTCATGAGGAGCCACTCCTGCCTTTTCACAGCTTTGCGTGCTTGTGCATCGAGAAGAGGCTCCTCCTCTTCGTCCTCTTCACTTATGGGAGCTTCTGGAGGTTCTGAAGGCCCTGGCTGAATCCCTGCCTCTGGCACCACATCTTCTCCAGCCTCCTCATTTTCCGACTCGAGTGCCAGCTGCACAGGCTGCTGGAGCAGCACCACACCAGCCTCCTCGCTGTCAGAATCAGCTACTAACTGCACAGGCCGCTGACAGGCCACAACATTTTGGCAACCTTAAGAATTATGCCAAAAGTGCTTTTTTCAAGAGGCAACTGGACTTTCTGGTTTTTCTTTGAAGAAGTTTCGCTTCTTATCCAAGAAGCTTCTTCTGTTCTGACTGGATGGTGTGGAGAATGGAAGGATTTATACTTCTTGCAGACAGCTGGTCATTTGCATTCTTTTAGAGAGCCATTGAGGCCACTTGGAGATTTATTTATGTCTTCTGGGTCACCTGAGTGGTGCAAATAGGTGTGGAACCTCCTTGGAACTGTTGAAAGGACTGTATTGCATACTGGAGATAGATGGTGTGGCCTTAACTACTCTACCGTTCTTCGTATATTTTAGTCTCCAGTCCTCTAATCATCTTAGTTGCTCTTTTGTCTCAGAATATTTTTATCTCAGAATATTCTCATAGCCCGCAGTCTTACAGGCAAACATTCACTCCGTAGTAAGTGAAGCTGCCTTGAATGTTGCATGATCTAATGCTTTTTGATCTGATGCATCGCTAGCCATTACTTCTACCGCAGTGAAGGATGTAAGCGTAAAATGAAACCTATGGTGCCTTTGCGAGAGCAATTTTGTATTATTTAGACTTGAAAGATATGTGGGGAAGAATATCAATGGGCTGCTTAAGATGTAACCGAAGACAGTTTTATTTAGGATTGTGGTTCAAAACACAATCCACGGCGACAGAGAATGCCATGAATGCGGCAGGATATTTAAAAAGCTAATAACATGCCATAGATTCGTAGTGTAAGATGCTGGTCAATATTAATTGGCATACATAGACATTTAAACTAAGCATGCTGGGGACAGTCTTCACACATACTCAGTGATCGAATACACCACTGCATTGTGCAAGATAACAACAGTAAATAAAAGGACACTAAATATATCTACCCTGAAGAAATGTAAGAATTAATCAAATCGTCTTCTATAATGTCATGCAGTCTTTGGTGGGAAATTACTGTACCTCTCACAAGAGCAGGGGTGTCAAACTCAATTTCATTTCAGGGTTGTGTTTGACCTTGGGGGGTTGAGATAAGCATGGCCAGGGTGGGCATGGCCAGCCTGATGTCACCCGTGTGGGGGGCACCTGTGGGGGCCCAAGCGTTCGGCCACTGAAAATGGGCTCCCAATCTCCGTTTTCGGCTGGGACAGCCTCCTGCAACCCTCTGCCAGTGAAAATGGAGGTTGTGAGGGCCGCTTGTGGCCCTCCTGAGCTCCATTTTCACTGGAAGAACAGGGGTGAAATGCTCCCGGTTTGCACCAGATCGGCCGATCCGTTAGCAATGAAGGCGAGTAGTTCGGAGAACCAGTAGCAAAAATCCCTGCCCCCCACCCCAGCCATGCCCACCCAATCGCCGGGTCGCCCACTTGCCTGCTTGGCCGCTCGCTGCTTCTTTCGGGCTCACTCGCTTTTCCTGCCTTGCTTCGGCTGCTGCAATCCCTGCAATCAATTGCATCAGCTAGCAACTGAATCTGCCTGCCTGCAATCAATCTCATCGGTGAGCAACTGAATCTGCCTGCCTTGTGCCTTCAATTGGGTGAGTAACTGGCTGTTTTTTTGGGGGGGAGCTTAAAAAAAATAGTTAATTCGGGGTTGTTTTAGGAGTTTAATTTTTTTTTTTTTAGACATAGCAATTTAAAGTTAAGGAAGTTTTAAATTTAGCTGCTTTTATCTAAAAATGCAGATAAAATAAAATAATAAAATAAAATATTTGTACAGCTTTCTGAGATTTGGTGCGTTTCTGTAATGTTTCACTCTAACTACACAAACACACAAAATCTCACAAAGCTGTATGTGGCATTTTGTGTGGAAAAAGTGTGAAAGTTGGTTTTTGAGCTTTTTGTGGCTGTGTGAGGTTCCTGCTTGTTGCAGGGGCCATTTTGGGTCAAGTGCAGCTGCTTTTACATTGTGTGTGAGTCAGTTGTGTTGTGTTGTGTGTGTGTAAAGTGTGAAAGTTGGTTTTTGGTACCTCTTATTGTTTTGCGCACTTTGTTTATTATTTTTATTATTCATTATTATTGGCCACGCCTACCCGGTCACCTGACCACCAAGCCACGCCCACCAATTAAGCCACGCCCACCAGAACCAAATTTAGAGTTCACCCCTGTGGCAGAGGCACTGCAGACTGGCCCTTCACTGTTTCCAGGGTGGGCCAGATCCAGCCCGCGGGCCTTGAGTTTGAAACCCCTACACTAGGGGTACAAAACTGAGCTGCAAACATTGAGATTACCATTAGAGAGCAGAGAAGGATGAAAGGGGCTCTCTGCTGCCATCTGGAGGGTATCTCTCATTTTGCAGTTGGGTTACTGCCTATCAAGGATGAAACAGTACAATGTTTTCCATCCAGACCTGTCAGCCTCTTGTTAACACAATGGCGGCAGCAGTAACTGTCTTTAATTTGGCACACGTCATACCTTTTCTCTGGAATAAATCGAACAAGCACATTAGCTACATTAAAATGATGTGAAATGGAGTTTAACCGGAATGCCTGCGGATCTAAAATACAGAGGCATGAGAAATCACATTTCACAGATTGCATTCCCCCACTGTTGAATGTTTGGTTCCCAGTCTTGACTGAGGTATCTTCACAATTCTGTGACTGGCGCTAATCATCATTTAATATCCCGCAGTGCATTTATATCCCCACCTTCCTGGAACACCAAGCAAGCACAAATCTAACTCTGGCCGCCTTCGTATGAGGCGTAAAACTATGGCTGACTTTGCATAAGGGATTAAGCCTATGAATGAGGTTATTCACTGAATGACTGAATTCAGCCAGGGAGCGCTTTTAATGTAGTCCAGAAAGCTTCAGAAAAAAAGCTGCCAAACAGAGCTTCAGAAAAGAAGCCCCCAAACAGAGCTTCAGAGGCTTTCTTTCTGAAGCTCTGTTGCGGAGGCTTTCAGAGGCAGGAAAAAAAGCAAAAAAAAAGCAAGGCACAGAGCTCACAACCATGGAACCTGTTGCTAAAATTCACAGCTGATTGGGGGTATTCCGGGAGGTTGATCCACCTGCCAATCAGCTTTTTTCTTATTTTCCTCCCCAAAAACTAAGGTGCGTCTTATACTCCGGTGCATCTTATACTCCGAAAAATACGGTAAGTGGAACCCATTACGGGACCACACAGAACTCATTACACTCCATGTAAATGTCTCCTTCAAGCAAGGCAAGCTTCCCTCATCCAACTTCAATGCAGAAACTAAGGAAGGTTCCATCTGGAGAAAATTAGCACCCGCCCCTCTCCTAGAAGAATGAAATATTTTGAGAAATATTTTTTAAAAAGGCAGAATATTATATTTCCCTGGATGAGAAATGGAGAAACATGCTCTTGGAAACATGCTCTTTCTTAATAGCCCTCAGCAGATATCAGCACTGAAGAGATAAAGAGATAGATAGCTCTGTTCATAGGCAAATACCCTCACCCAAGATACAGCAAAGGTAGGATTAGCCTTAAGCCACTACAGGAATTGCCCAACACTCCTTCACTGCATCACCCTCAGAAACTTCAACCAAACTTAGCTCAGACAAAATCCTAGGATTTGTATATAGCCCCATGGGAGTCTGACAACAGCCAATAGAATACATATTCTTCAGCAGTGGGTTTCAGAAATGCTTACCACCAGTTCACCATGTGTGCGCACACTTGCTTCACGTGTGTGCCTTCCGTGCATGCATTTTGCTTCCACGCATGCCTTCCACGCATGCACCCAGCTTCGAAAATGTGGCTAAATAGGACTGTCAACTTGCAAAGCTTTCAAGTTGCCATGAGCAGGAGGGCGGGAGAACTGATAGAGCTGATTGATTTCCCTAACTGAAGCTGCATCCCATACATTCTTCCTGACCGCAATCAGAAGGAGGGTGTTGGATTTCACAGCCAGCCAAAGTGGTTAATTGGAGAATGTGATTTATGACATGGCCAGAGAGGAGGGGAGAGGCAGGGTCATAGGGGAACGTAAATCTACGTGGGATTAGTTCTAACTGCATCCGAATATTGCCGAAATGGTGCTCCGAATAAATGACTGTATTTCTTTTGAAGTTCGGCTCATGGCTCATGAATTAATTAGGCCATCTTTCAGAAACTTCACAAGGACATCTTTACGCCGCTACCAGTTTTCCCGAACCGGTCCAAATACCACCTCTGATGTTCTTGCACAGGAACAGGAAGTTCAAGTGCAAAGCCCAAGAGAAGATATAAATACCCCCCCACTCTCAACTCTACATGTTCAGCTGCACCAGAGAACCATGTGCTTCGTGGTTCTGCTTCATCATTAAACCATCTTTCCAATCAGCCTCCATGTTTCCAGTGTCTTTCTCCTGGCTTGGAACTGAACCAGATGGATATTTCTTCCAACACATCTAAGCCTATTACCCCATCTATTATCCAGCTGTGGGCTATGCTGTCTCTTATCTAACCATTTCCTCGGCAGAATTTCTTCACCCCCACCTCCTGAGGTTTTCCCCCCATCCCATTAAAGTCTCTGGCTCTTATTATAAATCAATCCAGTGCAATTACATTTCTTGCAATGGACAAATATCTCATTAAATCAGGCTGGTGTTTGCTTGATATTGGCTTAACCTCCTACCAATAGCTATGTACATATAACCTGTATTTGGGGCCTCACATCAATTTTGCAGAATGCAAATAAGGTGGCAGCTATTCTTATAAGCAAAAAAACGGGTTCTTATGAAAGATTATCATCCTTTAGCCGACATTAGTAATAGGTAAGTCGAGTTTTTTAAAAAAAAAAAGAAAAGAAAAATGGTTATAGCTGTAGAATAGAAGATTCAGTGGCATCCTTGAGGTGAGCGAAATCAATTAGAATGGAAACCAAGGAGTGAATTTAAGGGGAAATATTTTTCACTCAACAGAGTTTAACCTTGACGAAATTAAATAAAAGCAAAATGGGGGATGCTTGATTAATATTTGTTAAAGCGGTTAGAACTGAGCTGCAAAAAAAATCTAAACATCTGTGATACAGAAAGCTTTCTTGCCTGCCTCTTAGGGATGGTCGATTCACCTTAAACTTGGTTAACTGGTTAAAAAAAATCCTTGAATTCTCATGTTTTTTTTCATGATGATCTGAACCAAAAGATTGAATGGAGCATGCTAGGGATATATGCAGGTCCTCCCATTTCCGTGGATTTTAGAAACATGGTAGGATGTTGATGTTTGACTCAATCAATTAAATTTGTATATTTCATATATCAATAAAACAAATTGGTACAAAGTAAAGATTTCAAAATTTCGTTCGAAGAATAGTAAACATGGTCCTCCGGAGGGACAAGCACCTTCCTACAGAGGCATTCTGAAGTGTAGCAGAAAAGGCTCTTGATGGAACTCAACTACCAGTTCAAATCAATCAATCAATCAATCAGAATAGAGCTGGAAGAGACCTTCGAAATCTTCTAGTCCAACCCTCTGCTCAAGCAGGAGATCCTATACCAGTGATGGCTAACCTTTTTGCCATCGCGTGCCAGGAGCGGGGGGAGCACGGGGGGGGTCACGTGCGCACGTGCCCACACCCATAATTCTATGGAAGTTGGCAAATGGGCTGTTTTCGGCCTCCGGAGGACCTCCGGGGGGGGAAGGCCGTTTTTGCCCTCCCCAGGTTCCTAGAAAGACTCTGGAGCCTGGGGAGAGCAAAAAACAGGCCTTCCGGTCCCACCGGAAGTTGGCAAATGGGCCATTTCCGGCCTCCGGAGGACCTCCAGGTGGGGAGGCCATTTTCACCCTCCCCAGACTCCTAGAAAGGCTCTGGAGCCTGGGGAGAAATAAATACAGGCCTTCCCCACTCCCACAAGGCCCTCTAGAGGCAGGAAACAGCCTGTTTCCCAACTTCTGGTAGGCCCAGAAGGCCCGACAATCATCTGGCCAGCGTGCACATGCACACTGGAGCTGAGCTCATGTGCCCACCGATATGGCTACGCGTGCCATAGGTTTGCCATCATGGTCCTATACCATTTCAGACAAGTGACTGTCCAGTCTCTCCTTAGAAACCTCCAATGATGAAGCACCTACAACTTCTGAAGGTAAGCTGTTCCACTGGTTAATTGTCCTCACTGTTAGGAAGTTTATCTTTAGTTCTAGGTTGCTTCTCTCCTTAATTAGTTTCCATCCATTGTTTCTTGTTATGCTCACTGGTCCTTTGGACAATAAGCTTACTCCTCCCCTTTGTGGCAGCCCCTCAAATACCGGAATACTACTATCATTTATCTTACTATTTAGTAAGGCTGCATTACTATTATTCTTCTCATATTGCCTATTACCTGTCTCCTTTTCTACTTATGACTATAACTTGCTTGTATCTTTACGATTTATATTGTTTTATTTAGTTTTCTAATACAATTTATGTTGATTGCTTATTTAGTATCTTATGACTATCACTAAGTGTTGTATCTTATGATTTATGATGAATATATTTTTATGATGACTATGATTTATCACTTATAGCTTTTATGTACAATGTGAGCTTATGCACCGAAGACAAATTCCTTGTGTATCCAATCACACTTGGCCAATAAAGAATTCTATTCTATTCTAAATAATTCTGTCATGTCGTCTACCCCAGTCCTTCTTTTCCCTAGACCAGCCAAACGCAAATCCTGCAGCCTTTCTTCATATGTTGTAGTCTCCAGACCCCTTAAACATCCTAGTTGCTGTTCTTTGCACTTTTTCGAAGTCTCAATGTCATTTGGGAAAAGCTCTGGGAGCCAATATACATGCTTTTAATAAAAATGGGTGGAGTTGATCATTTTGTTGTGTTTTCTTGAGCTTTTCTTTCCAACCGATCAATGTATTTTGGAGTTCAAAAGTTTTATGGCTGTCATGCCCCTGTCAGAGCCTGAATTTGTGGAGGAGGACAAGCCAGAGCTAGAGCCAACGAAGATCGAGGGGGCGGCTCCATTGGCTTTGGAGGAACGTGAGAGGAGCAGGCCGAGGCAGCCCAGAGCCCCTCAGGATTGGGACAGCTTGTTAGCAGGGAGGAACGGGGGCAGGATGACCGAGAGAGGACAAACAGTAGACATGAGGATCAACGGAGCTCAGGTGATGAGCAAGGACCGCCCCCTCCTGATCCCCAAGCACAGAGAGTGGAGAGAAGGTGGGAACAGCGCAGGCCAACCTGACAACTTGGGAGGAGAGCGCCCCACCCCTCTTCACAAGGCACACGTGGGGACTGAGATTTAAGGAGATGCTGTGGGGAGGGGCATTTGTTGGGAACAAACGCTGAATTTGTAGAGTTTGGTGTGCCAATACAGACATTTGGAATTTGCAGGATTGCTTGCTTCTTCCTTACTTTGTGGACTCCTTCTTTGTTCCTTATTTCATGGATTCATTTCCCTGTTCCTTTGTTTTGCTGGACGGGGCGCAGCCAGAGGCTACCATGTGTGTGTGTGTGTGTGTGTGTGTGTGCGTCAGTGGTGGGTTTCAAAAATTTTTACTACCAGTTCTGTGAGTGTGGCTTGGTGGGCATGGCAGGGGAAGATACTGTAAAATCTCCATTCCCACCCAACTCCAGGGGAAGGTTACTGCAAAATCCCCATTTCCTCCTGATCCTTGGTAGTACAGTGGTAGTGGTAGTACAGTGGTCTAAAGCACCCTGTTATTAAGACCAGCTGCCTGCAATTACTGCAGGTTCGAATCTCACCAGGTTCAAGGTTGACTCAGCCTTCCATCCTTTCTAAGGTAGGTAAATTGGGGACCCAGTTTGTGGGAGCAATAAGCTGACTTTGTGTAAATATACAAAAGGATGAAGGCTATTGCTTAGCGCATTGTAAGCCACCCTGAGTCTCCGGAGAAGGACGGCATATAAATCAAATTTAAAAAAAAAAATCAGCTGGGACTTGGGAGGCAGAGAATAGATGGGTGCGGGGCCAGTCAGAATTTTTACTACCGGTTCTCCGAACTACTCAAAATGTCCGCTACCGGACAGAACCTGCTGAAACCCACCTCTGGTGTGCGTGCGTGCACTTTGTTCTGGGACTTGCCAAGAATTTGGGAGCATTTCAGGGAACATTTGGAGCATTAAAAGGGAATTTGAACTCTCAGTTGACTATGTGACCTTCCTGCCTTGCCCCGGGACATCACAATGGCTCTCCTTATCCGGTTAAGCAGAAAATACTCCACCTTTTTTCAGCGATCAGGACCAGAGGACTATCTCAGGAGTGCAAAACCAAAGGAAAAAGAAATAGTTGAGACCGTGCTCACCTCTGCTTTATCTGCATTAACTATTAATGCCTCAACAAACATTACAGAGTAATAACCACAGGAGAAATTGTGTGTTTTATGGTTTGTGAATGAAATTAAGGGGAGGGGGGGTTCCTTCCTTGATCAACCAAGTGCTTGCAAAGGGCAAGAGGCCTATTTAATTACTATGCCTGATACTTCTTTTTGCAAGTTTTCCACTTAGAGCAGGGCAGTGGTGGGTTGTCCCCGGCTCAGACTGGTTCTATAGAATCGGTAGTAAAACCGGTGAGAGGCTCCGCCCACTGACCTGGACGTCATCAGAAGCGATCTGCACATGTGCAGAATAGCATGGGCATGATGTGAACTGGTAGTAAAGGTAAGTAGAACCGACCCCTGGAGCGGGGGTATCAAACTCAAGGCCTGGGGGCTGGATCTGGCCCGCGGGGTGCTTAGATCAGGCCCGTAGGGCTGCCCTAGAAACAGTGAAGGACTGGCCTGTGGTGCCTCTGCCAATGAAAAGGGAGCTCAGGAGGGCCGCATACAGCCCTCCCAAGCTCCATTTTTGCTGGCAGAGGGTTGCAGGAGGCCGTCGCAGCTGAAAACGGAGCTCGGGAGCCCGTTTTCGCTGGCAGAGTGCTTGGGCCACCACAGGTGCTCCCAATATGAGTGACATCAAGCTGGCCACCCACACACTTGCCACGCCCCCCCAACACCCCCCCCCGAGGTCAAACACAACCCTGACGCAGCCCTCAATGAAATCAAGTTTGACACCCCTTGACCTAGAGACTGGAAATAGATGAGTTTTTTGCACTCAGTTAAATCAAAATATTTGCACGGTGACATAAGAAATAAGGGACATACCTGTTTTTGTTTTATTAATAAGAGGGGCTAGATTACAAGAAGTTGATTCATATGGGCTTAAATTATACAGAGGCGATTATGGAATTTGCCAGGTTTAATTAATGGATTCGGAATTAGCATACTCTACAAGGGCTCCTTTGGTTATCGCTGCCAGTCTCTGGCAACAAATCTGATCGCTACAGCAGTGAATTCTAATGAAGCCGAGCGCTGCGATCCATCAGCAGGGGAGACGTAGAATAAAAGGTGAGAAAGTAGACAAGTATAAAAACAAGACTTGGCAAACAAAACACACCGTCTTTTCCTCCTTATGCAGGTTAGGTGTCAACGGGTAGAATTGTGTTTTCCTTCTTATTTAGGAACGTTAAAAGGCAGAAACAGTTGATTGAAACTTAATAAGCTTGCGTTGACCAAAAAAACCCTGGGAACTGGGTATGTTTAATTTGATGAAAAGAAGGACTAGGGGAGACATGATAGCAGTCTTCCAATATCTCAGGGGCTGCCCCAAAGAAGAGGAAGTCAAGCTATTCTCCAAAGCACCTGAGGGTAGGACAAGAAGCAATGGGTGGAAACTCATCAAGGAGAGAAGCAACCTAGAATTAAGGAGAAATTTCCTGACAGTTAGAACAATTAATCAGTGGAACAACTTGCCTCCAAAAGTTGTAAATGCTACAACACTGGAAGTTTTTAAGAAGAGGTTGGACAACCATTATCTGAAATGATATAGGGTTTCCTGCCTGAGTAGGGGGTTGGATTAGAAGACCTCCAAGGTCCCTTCCAACTCTGTTACATTCTATTCTGTTATATTCTATATATAAATCGCAATAAATAAATAAATAAATAAATAAATAAATAAATAAATAAATAAATATTCTATTCTATTCTACTCTACTCTACTCTACTCTACTCTACTCTACTCTACTCTACTCTACCCTATCCTATCCTATCCTATCCTATCCTTCATTCCAATATTCTATTCTATTCTATTCTATTCTATTCTATTCTATTCTATTCTAAGTCTAGTCTATCCTATCCTATCCTATCCTATCCTTCATTCCAATATTCTATTCTATTCTATTCTATTTATTCTATTCTATTCTATTCTATTCTATTCTATTCTATTCTATTCTATTCTATCCTATCCTATCCTATCCTATCCTATCCTTCATTCCAATATTCTATTCTATTCTATTCCCCAGTTGTTTATCCTGCTCTTTGATTTATGTGGTCTAGTTCCATATTATTATTTTTTCCTTTTGAGTTCCTTCTTTCCAAACACAGCTCCATCCTTTCCGAGCTGTTAACACAGAGTGGATAGAGCTGGGGAGGACAATCATAAAAAAAAAAAAAAGAGTCCCTTTGGAGAACAAGATATTTCTTGGATCCGCCATATAAGGTACGGTACTCCAAACTTCTCTCTTAGGATGTCCTTTAAAGCCATCGGAGGGATTTAGCAGCTAACAGCGGGATGATTTACTGGCAGTAGCCTCCAACTATGTTCTGTTTGGAGCCTTGGGTAAATTTTCTGCGGCTGACAATTTGAATGGAATGAAAGATGGCGCTTTGTTTGTGATTCATTAAGTACCCTCGAGAAAAGTTCTGGAAATCAGCAACTAAATGTTGCATTCCCCGCCCCCCCCGCCCCCCAAAAAATACATCTCCAGCTTTTAGCGCAAACTAATTGGGAGAGAGAAAACAGCTTGAAATGGGGAGAGATGAATCATTGCCAATCATCTTTTTGGCAGAGACAAAGAGTCTGTTGGAATGACAATTTGTCTCCTCTGGACTCTTGCTGAGTGTTTGCCTCCGTTTATTACATCAATGCAAGTGTCAGGTTTCTCATTGGCCATCTTCCAAGTCAGTCTCCCCAGCTTCTGACCTCACCCCACAGGAATGTTCCCCCCTCCCATCCCATCTCCTAGGGGATATTATCTACAGAGAAAATAAGTAGGTGGAAAGTCAAGCCTCGTCTTTTTATGGCAGCATCAGAATGCTGGCATCAAGTTTCAGTGCCACCTGCATTGACTGTGTGAAGAACAGCTGGTAGCCTCTGAGTTATGACACAGATAACATCCGAGAAGAGAGGAGGAAGGCTACACTGTGGTAGAAAATGGGTGGGATTAGTTATGGCAGCAAATTTAAATTCTTTGCCTGTGATCAAAGTTTTTGTTTGGGAGGGGGTGGACAAAGCAGAAGTGCACAAGTGTCCCCATTAATTTCGTTCTGCTCAGGTAAAAGTGAACCCCAATGAAGGGTTGAAGTCACCGCCCCTAAATAATCAAGTTCATATTCTAGGTTCATATCAAGTTCATATCTATTAGAGGACTGGAGGCTAAAACATATAAAGAAAGGTTGCTGGAATTAGGTATGTCTCGTCTAATGAAAAGAAGGGGAGACATGATAGCAGTGTTCCAATATCTCAGGGGCTGCCACAAAGAAGAGGGAGTCAGGCTATTCTCCAAAGCACCGGAGGGTAGAACAAGAAGCAATGGGTAGAAACTAATCAAGAGATTTTGCAATATCCTTCCCCCAGGAGTGGGGAGGGAATGGAGATTTTGCAGTATCCTTCCCCTGCCACGCCCACCAAGCCATGGCCACAGAACCGGTAGTAAAAAAAAATTGAATCCCACCAGTGTGGTATAGGATCTCCTGCTTGAGCAGGTGGTTGGACTAGAAGACCTTCAATGTCCCTTCCATCTGTATTCTGATTAATGCTTTTTTCCTCCCACTTTATCTAACCTAATGTGGCCTTGAACAAGGGATTAATACATTTTTGCATCTTAACATACTTTGGGTTGACTTCTGGTGACTAAACAAATCCCTGAAGTTTTCTTGGCATTTTTATTTAGAAGTGGCTTGTTGTTGCCGCCTTCCAAAGGCTAAGAGTGAGGGACTGGCCCAAGGTAACACACTAGGTTTTGCACCTAACGTGGGACTAGAACTCACCATCTCCCAGTTTCTAGCCAATTGTTGTGGCCGGTCAGCGGCCTCTGCAGCTAGTAGCTGATTCCGACAATGAGGAGGCTGGTGTGGTACTGCGCCAACAGCCTGTGCAGCTGGCACTCGAGTCAGACAATGAGGAGGCTGAGAAGATGTGGTGCCAGAGGTGGGGATTCATCCAGGGCCTTCAGAACCTCCAGAAGCTCCCATAAGTGAAGAGGAAGAAGAGGAGAAGCTTCTTCTCGATGCACGGGCGCGCAGAGCTGCCAAAAGGCAGGAGTGGTTCCTCAGGAGGAGGTCTCCTCGAGAGTAAGGCTTGGGGCTAATTGACCATTCCCTTAGCCTATTTAAGGAAGGACGATGACTGAGGCAATTTGCAGGGAACAACTTCATTCACTCTCCTTCACATCCTGATCTTAGTTCTCTTATCAGCTTCCTGCAAATTGCTTCTGGGCTTTCTGCCAACCATAGTAAGATTACGATTATTTATTCTTTGGATTCTTGTAGGCTGTTAAGAAAGTTAATTAACAGCTTTTATTTGAAAAAGACTGATTTAATTTAGTAAACTAAGGTTTGTACAGACTTTGTGTGTGCTGTGTTCTTTGGGGTCCATAGCTGGGGAAGAACACAAATGTCCTTAATGACTACACCAAGCTCTCTAATATTATTAGAACTTGCTTCAACTCACCAAGTATTCGTTATTAAGATCCGGCACAGAAAACTCGGTAGCCTTTTTCTAAACCACCTCCTCAAAAACAAAGTTATGGACTTCGTCATTCCAAAGTAGACTTGATTACTTTGACTGTTCACAAACTCAGCTGCCAGCACTTCCAGTTCTCAATTTTGTGGGTCATGGGAAAAAATGGACCGGTTATCCTGTCCTGCTGTCTATAACCGAGGCCGGTCTTCTAAACTTGCATTTTTATTGTCTCGGTGGTAATTACAAGTTGCAATTATGCAAGCATAATTGGCCACCTTTGCAAGACAATTACACCCTACCAGTCTTTCGGTGGGAAAGGAAATGCTGAATTTTAGACTTCGGAGGACGTGCAAGGGCAGAATGGATACAGTTGACTAACCTGTTAAAATTGACTTTTTGACTGGGGTTCACGCTGTGCTATATATTGAACGTGATAATTTTTGCTACTTCTTCTGTACAGGACCTGCTTATTCTTTGTGTGGAAGTGAATTAAGACTCCACCTTTGGCCTTAATAGAACTGGACATCTTCTCTACCATGGTAGAGTCACTCTTTGGAAAAGAATCACATCGGAAGGTTGGAATTCAGAGACAAGGGTGGCCTTAATTTCTACTGCAAAGAATCAATGAAAGTCTGCCATCTGGAAAAATGGCGAGCTCAAGTTGAGACTATTTGCTGACAAAGTCTTCATTCTCAGCCCCGGCTCAAATCTTACCCTTGAGCCTCTTTTCTTATGGACACACTTCTTTTTTCTGATGATGAATGGTATTTTGTTACAGAAACTCTAGTGTAATGGCCACGACCTAGGAAGTTTTTCAGCCACCGCTATGTTTTTCTTCGTAATTACACAGCAGAATAGAATAGAATAGAATTCTTTATTGGCCAGGTGTGCTTGGACACACAAGAAATTTGTCTCGGTGCATACGCTCTCAGTGTACATAAAAGAAAAGATACATTCATCAAGAATCATAAAGTACAACACTTAATGATAGTCATAGGGAACAAATAAGCAATCAAATCATACTAGGAAACAATCAATATACAAGCAACAAAGTTACAGTCATACAGTCATAAGTGGCTTGGTAACTCAGCAGACTAAAAAGCATTGTGATTAACACCAGCTGTCTGCAATTACTGTAAGTTCGAATCTCACCAGGCTCAAGGTTGACTCAGCCTTCCATCCTTTCTAAGGTAGGTTAAATGAGGACCCAGTTTGTGGGGAGCAATAAGCTGACTTTGTATAAATATACAAAAGTCTGAAGGCTATTGCTTAACGCATTATAAGCTGCCCTGAGTCTCCAGAGAAGGGCGGCATATAAATCAAATTAAAAAAAAAAAAAGTGGGAGGAGATGGGTGATAGGAACGATGAGAAGATTAATAGTAATAGTAATGCAGACTTAGTGAATAGTTTGACAGTGTTGGGGGAATTATTTGTTTAGCAGAGTGATGGCATTCGGGGGAAAACTGTTCTTCTTACAGTTACAATTACACAGCAGGAAAAACATCTCTATACAACACGTTCCAGCAAAAGGTCCCTGTTCACTCAACCCAATACAGCACAACCAGCAGAAACCCTAAAAAGAGTTACACAGCCATACATCAAGTATAGCTCAGAAGCCACCAACAGACTACTACCATCACATGGAATCAATGTAGCACACAAGTCAACTAAAACCCTTCAAAACATCCTAAGCCAGGGGTGTCAAACTCAAGGACTGGGGGCCAGATCCGGCCCGCGGGGTGCTTAGATCTGGTCCGTGGGGCTGCTGTGCAAACAGCGAAGGACCGGTCCGTGGTGCCTCTGCCAGCAAAACCGGAACTCGGGAGGTCTGTGTGTGGCCCTCCCAAGCTACGTTTTTGGCCGCAGCAGCCTCCTGCATCCCTCTGCCAGTGAAAATGAAGCCCAGAGAGGCCATGCATGGCCTGCCCAGGCTCCATTTTCACTGGTAGAGGGCTGCAGGAGGCCATCATGGCCGACAAAAGAGCCTCGATGAGTGACGTCAAGCTGGCCAGCCCCCTCCAGCTCCCCAAGGTCAAACACAACCCTCAATGTAGCCCTCAATGAAATCAAGTTTGACACCCCTGTCCGAAGCAAACCAAAAGACACAGCAACCCCATTAAACAAAACAGAGGAGACATCTACAACATACAAGGTAAGAACTGCAGCAACCACTGTGTAGGACGAACAGGCAGAAGATTGGCAGAACCAGAGGTGGTATTGAGCTGGTTCGGACCGGTTCGGGTAAACCGGTAGCGGAAATCATGGGTGGGCCCGCCCACCTGCCCACCTGCCCACCTGCCCATCAGCCCATCACAGCTCTATGCTGTCCTATTGAGGACACGTTTTTGAGGCCGGGCACATGCACGGAAGGTGGATGTGAGAGCAAAGCATATGCACAGAAGGCTGGGCGCATGCATGCACACGCTCACATTTTTGGTGCTGGACGAACCGGTAGGTAAACTATATGAATCCCACCTCTGGGCAGAACGCATCCATGAACGCCAACTGCCAATCAGAAGCCATGATGAAAATGCATAGCATGCTTTGAAGTTTCAAGCAATAAGAATTCATAGTCTGGAGCAGGGGTTGGCAACCTTAAATACTCAAAGAGCCACAAAAGTCCTAACCGGAAGCCCCCATTCAATTCTGGAGCTGACTGGAAGTCTGGTTTCCTGCCACCATAGAGTCTCCTCTTAGCATGGTATCCTTTTTCCTCTACCTATCGTAACCGAAAGCCCTATCAATTGTGGAGCTGACCAGCAACACGGAGCCGCAGCAGAGGGATGAAAGAGCCACATGCGGCTCCAGAGCCGCGGGTTGCTGACCCCTGATCTGGAGCTTGCTCCTACTACTCCATGTCTCTGAATGGTGTAAATAACACATTTTGGGAGAAATAGGCCTCCCTTTTCTGCTCATTAGTACTTTAAGAATCTGCAGCTAAGGCAGGTGTGGCTCCAGGGCAAGAATTAACCTTTTCCTTGCTGGTTTGGGCCACTGCCTTCCCCCTGCTCCTTTCAGATAGTCCTTGACTTACAACAGCTCATTTAGTGACCATTCAAAGTTACAACGGGGAGAAGTAGTAGGACTGAAGATAAACAGAGGGGAAAAAACTAAAGTTATAGTCAAAAACCTCACACAGAAACAGAAAGAACAACTGGCAGAGAAAGTGGACTTTCAAATAGTTAAGAAAGTTAAATATCTGGGACTATACTTAACAGCAAAATGTGCAACGATAAAAGAAGATAATTATATAAAATTAATCCACCAAATGAAATTAGTTTTGGAAAAATGGAAAAAAAAATCTATGTCTATCAATGTTGGGAAGGATTGCTACTGTAAAAATGAATATCCTACCAAAACTGCTTTTCCTGTTCCAAACAGTACCTGTAAAAATAGAAAAGAAATTCTTTGAAGATTTGAATACATCAAATCTTGAACTTTATTTATTCATTTATTCAAGGCAGAGTCACAACGGGACATTTAAAACCATTTGCAGTGTCTAACACACACGGGAACACTTTTTGTGACGGTTTCACTTAAAAGCTGTCCTTTACTTTGGGCTTTGGCAAAACCAGCCCTTTTGAACCATTGATTCGCTTAAGGACCACGGCATTCACTTTTCAATTCTGGTGTTCACTTAGCAACCGGTGTGGGGGGGAAAAAGTCAGACAATCAGGTCAGTCACAAACAGTGGTGGGTTCCTCCTGGTTCGGTCCGGTTCGCCGAGCTGGTAGCGGTGACGATATGACATCACCGAACCGGTTCTTCCCCCCCCGCCCTCCCACCCCCCCACCCACGTTATTCTTACCTTTTATTTGGTCCCACCCCCAGTCTATTGCTGCCTCCTGAGTCCCAGCTGATGACTAGAGGGAAAAAAACTGTTTAAACTCTTGCCGCGGGGCTTCAAAGGGCCGCCCTACAGCTGATCAGTGTTAAAAGCAAACAAATGAGTCAGGTCGTAAGTGCGAGGACTGGTCGTACATGCGAGGACCTTCCAGAAATGACTCTGACCAGCTAGCCACACCCACCTAGTCACATGATCTCCAAGTCACATCCACAAAATAAGCCACACCCACAGAACCGGTAGTAAAAAAAATTAGAACCCACCCCTGGTCACAAACCTGCGTTTGCAAATATCGTGACTTATTTTCTCTTTTATTTTGTTTTATTTTTTTGCTTTTATTTATTTATTTCATAGATAAAACACAAAGAAAAATAGAAATAGACAATTAAGGGAAGGAAAAGGAGAGGGGGGGAAAAACAAAGTGTGAGGTACAAGGGAAAAAAGGAGACTCTTTTTAGCACAGTACAAGATAAAAACACTCCAGCCTCAACTTTTTGCTTTCACACATTAATATATAACTAGCCATTTCCATAACGACAAATCTGATCGACAAAACCAAAGTTTCATCTTTTTTTTTATCACAAGCACAAAATCCAGAATTGGTATCCAAGTGAAAAACATACTCCAATATAGTCTCCTCTTTAAATAAAACGATCAATTTAACCGTTCCTGTTTTATCTTCCTTGCTATGGAAATAGCATGTATTTCTATTTGCACTCAATAATCTTTGTGAACTGTCACCACTTTTATTAACAAAGCTGACTATATTCTTTCAAATTCTTTGAGCATACCGGGAAAAATACTCTTTTTCCCGTCCACCATAATGGGCAGGCTCCATTATGGTTATAACTTGAGGACTACTGAAAGAGAGAGTTGAGCTGTTATACAGAAAGTTGAAATCAAGGTAGGTTGTGTTGTGGCCCGTCGGCCGCCAGCCCCTCCAGGAGCCAAATCAGAGGGGGAGGAGGCATGGGAGTCGGGGCCAGCATCAAGGCAACCTGAGAGCAACTCTGAGCGGGAAGAGGGAAAAGAGCTGGCAGAGAGAGAGAGAGAGAGAGCCTAAGCCATCGTGTGCCAAAAGCGGGGGGGAGTGTGGGGTATTGAGCCACCCATAATTCAATGTACTCCCCCCCCCCCCGTGCATGCACGCGCGACCCTCCCGCGCTCCCACTGCTTTTGGCCCGGTAGGCCTGTTTTTTGCCCTCCTCAGGCTCCAGAGGCTTTTTAGGAGCCTGGGGAGGGCGAAAACAGCCTTCCCCAACCCCCCCGGATGCTAGAAACGGCCCGTTTCCTGATTTTTCAGGCCTTTTGGGCCTGAAAATCAGCTGGCTGGCATACGCAGGCACTCTGGAGCTGAGCTAGGACAATGCTCGCATGCCCACAAATATGGCTCCACGTGCCACGTGTGGTACGCGTGCCATAGGTTCGCCATCACGGGCCTAGGCCCTCAAATGGAGAGTCAACAGCCTCCAGGTCTGGAGGTGCTGATGAGGAAGAGGAGGAACAGCTGGGTCCAGTGCCTGATATGTGGATGTGCAGAAGGCAGAGGAGAGGAGAGCAGTGGAAATCTATGGGCCAGTCCTTGGGACAGAAGAGCCACCGCTGCTAGTGAAGCCCCACTCTAGCTCTGGGGATAAAAGGCAGGGGGCAGAGATGAATAGATGTGGCAAACAACTATTCATCTTCTGGCCCGAGGGCCTTGTTAGCCTGCATTGAAGATAAACTTTTTGCCGGGGCTGCCGGCACTCCTAAATAAAGGAATCTTTGAGTTCACTTGAGAGGGTTTGCCATGTTTGGGGAGCTGGCTCAGAACAGGTTGCTTCATAACTGCCTCCAGCAAAGTTGGTCACCTTGTTCTTCCGTGTCACTCCAGGGAATATTTCAAGAGATGGAGATCCAGGTGCATTTCAGCGTTTCCTGAAAACAACCAATGATAGGCAATATTCTGCTGTAGAAGTGAGGTGCCATCTTAGCCATGCTTTTAATGTAATGAAGGCTCACCTTTGCAGAGCAGGTGTTTATAAGCGAAATTACTGGGGTGTGTGTTTTTTTTTTTAATTTCATTCACCGCCCAGAATGTCTTTGAGGTAAAGAAAGCAATATGAAAACAGACTTCTAATTCATTTCACTGCATATCCCTGAAAAGCCAGTGGCATTCATCTTACTAATTGGGATGTCAAAGAACATTATTTTTCATTATGCCACTACCCTTCACATTATGTAACCACTCCAAGGCTCAGAAAAAAAAAATCAATGCACTGTTATGGCAAGTAAGGCAGGGGCGAAATTAAAAAATAGTTTAGAGATTCTCTAGTTTCTCCTCTTCTTCCTCCTCTTCCTCCTCCTCCTTTCCCACTTATTGCAAGTTTAAGATCTGGGAAAGTTTAAAATGGGAAGGAAGGAAGGAAGGAAGGAAGGAAGGAAGGAAGGAAGGAAGGAGGAAGGAAGGAAGGAAGGATAGGAAGGGAGCAATAAGAAGAGGAAAACTGGAAGGAAGGAAGGAAAGGAAGGAAGAAGGAAGGAAGGAAGGAAGGAAGGAAGGAAGAAGGAAGGAAGGAAGGAAGAAGGAAAAATAGGAAGAAAGAAGGAAAAATAGGAAGGAAGCAATAAGGAAGAGGAAAACTGGAAGGAAGGAAGGAAGGAAGGAAGGAAGGAAGGAAGGAAGGAAGGAAGGAAGGAAGGAAGGAAGGAAGGAAAAATAGAAGAAAGAAGGAAAAAAAATAGGAAGGGGGCAATAAGGAGAAAGGAAAACTGGAAGGAAGGAGGGAGGAGGGAAGGAAGGAAAGAAGGAAGGAAGGAAGGAAGGAAGGAAGGAAGGAAGGAAGGGAAGGGAGCAATAAGGAAGAGGAAAACTGGAAGGAAGGAAGGAAGGAAGGAAGGAAGGAAAAATAGGAAGAAAGAAGGAAATATAGGAAGGGAGCAATAAGGAAGAGGAAAACTGAAGGAAGGAGGGAGGGAGGGAGGGAGGGAAGGAAGAAAAGAAGGAAGGAAGGAAGGAAGGAAGGAAGGAAGAAAAAGGAAAGAAAGAGCGAAGGAAAGAAAGAAAAGAAAGAAAGAAGAAAGAAAGAAAGAAAGAAAGAAATAGGAAGGGCACAAATAAGGAAGAGGAAAACTAGAAGGGAGGGAGGGAGGAAGAAAGGAAGGAAGGAAGGAAGGAAGGAAGGAAAAATAGGAAGAAAGAAGGAAAAATAGGAAGGGGGCAATAAGGAAAAGGAAAACTGGAAGGAAGGAGGGAGGGAGGGAAGGAAGGAAAGAAGGAAGGAAGGAAGGAAGGAAGGAAGGGAGGGGAGCAATAAGGAAGAGGGAAAACTGGAAGGAAGGAAGGAAGGAAGGAAGGAAAAATAGGAGAAAGAAGGAAATATAGGAAGGGAGCAATAAGGAAGAGGAAAACTGGAAGGAAGGAGGGAGGGAGGGAGGGAAGGAAGAAAAGAAGGAAGGAAGGAAGGAAGGAAGAAAGAAAAAAGAAAAGAAAGAAAGAAGAAAGAAAGAAAGAAAGAAAGAAGAGATAAGAAGAAAAAGAACGAAAGAAAGAAAAGAAAGAAAGAAAGGAAGGGCACAATAAGGAAGAGGAAAACTGGAAGGAAGGAAGGAAGGAAGGAAGGAAGGAAGGAAGGAAGGAAGGAAGGAAGGAAAAATAGGAAGAAAGAAGGAAAAATAGGAAGGGGGCAATAAGGAAAAGGGAAAACTGGAAGGAAGGAGGGGAGGGAGGGAAGGAAGGAAAGAAGGAAGGAAGGAAGGAAAGGAGGAAGGAAGGAAGGAAGGAAGGGAAGGGAGCAATAAGGAAGAGGAAAACTGGAAGGAAGGAAGGATGGAAGGAAGGAAAAATAGGAAGAAGAAAGAAGGAAATATAGAAGGGAGCAATAAGGAAGAGGAAAACTGGAAGGAAGGAGGGGAGGGGAGGGAGGAAGAAACGAAGGAAGGAAGGAGGAAAGAAGGAAAGAAAGAAAAAAGAAAGAAAGAAAGAGAAAGAAAGAAAGAAAGAAAGAAAGAAAGAAATAGGAAGGGCACAATAAGGAAGAGGAAAACTAGAAGGGAGGGAGGGAAGAAGAAAGAAAGAAAAAGAAGAAAGAAAGAAAGAGAAAGAAAGAAAGAAAGGGAAGGAAGGAAGGAAGGAAGGAAGGAAGGAAGGAAGGAAGGAAGGATAGGAAGGATAGGAAGGGAGCAATAAGGAAGAGGAAAACTGGAAGGAAGGAAGGAAGGAAGGAAGGAAGGAAGGAAGGAAGGAAGGAAGGAAGGAAGGAAGGAAGGAAGGAAGGAGTAATAACCCAATTTAGTTAAAAGAGCAATGCAAGAATTATAAAGTTATGTAATAGTAAAGCACAAATTATTGAGCTCATTGATCTATTATATTGAGCAAGTATTTTGCAATGTGGCAAAATCGAGGAACAGGAAAAACGTAGCCACTGGGAAATTTTGCACAAGACGTGGTGAATAAACGGTGTTGGTTTTTTTTTTAACAAAACCGGTTATATTTCCATAGCAGCTGAGTCCAGTCAAAAAAAAAAAAAAAAAAAAAATCTGGGAACACCTGTTTTAGAAATACAAATACATCTTCAGTCTAAGAGCACTTTGGAACCTTCCGTGTCCGTTTAAATCGTGGGCTTCAAGTCAACCGTAATGTAGCTGCTGTTTTCCTCACCTTCAGGGCATCTCCCATTTGTGTCATGTTTATGCAAATGCTTTTCTCGGGTATCAGTCAGAGATGCGTGATTCCTCACTCCTTTCAAGCCTTGTGAGACATCTGAGCCGTGTTCAGATTTGTGTAGAAATGAAACTGTCCGAGACCAAAGATCTCCTTATATCATTCCAAGTAGTTTTGAGCATGGAATTGAAGGGGTTGTAGGAAGCCTTCCCCTCTCCCGCCAAGAGAATGAAATATTTTGGGGAATATTAAGAGGCAGAATGTCCTCACTACATCTTACTCTGTGTGCAGCTCGACATGCAGCTAAACCCACTTATCCTCCAATAAAACAGACCGTGTGAGTAGATCTGGATGCTTTACTGAAAGAACAGGATATGGTGAAACTGGGGAAAATAGGGATACATGCAATGAGAACTAAATACAAGATAGGCGGTATTGGGTTAGTGCTGAACATAACAAGGAAATGGAGTCTGGCTTCCCAGAATGCACTTGGTTTGAGAGTGCAGGCTAATGGTGAGGTCAGCTTCAAACAATATATTTGGTATTTGTCCCTCTGGCCACTAGTTGGGGCTAGAGAATAGCAACAGTATATAAAGATCATATGTTGGGGCATATTTGTCCCTCCAGCCACTAAGATGGGGATACAGAGCAACTGAACGTATATAAAGATCATATGTTGGGGCATATTTGTCCCTCCAGCCACTATTTATTTATTTATTTATTTATTTATTTATTTATTTATTTATTTATTTATTTATTTATTATATTTCTATACCGCCTTTCTCCCGTAGGACTCAAGGCGGTGTACAGTCAAGAAAAATATAGACACACAAACATCATAAAATTGCTAATTAAAATTATTACTTAGTTTGGTCAATTAAATAAAACCCAGAATTAGATAACATTTAAAAAATCATTCACATGTTCATATGTTTAGCCCCGCCTGTTGGAACATCAGGGTCTTGAGGGCACGGCGGAAAGCACGGAGATCAGGGATATTCCGTATCTCCGGGGGCAGTTCATTCCAAAGGGTTGGAGCCCCCACAGAGAAGGCCCTCCCCCTGGGAGTCGCCAGTCGACATAATTTGACTGACGGTACCCTGAGTAGTCCCTCCCTGTGAGAACGAACTGGTCGGTGGGAGGCTATTGGTGGCAAAAGACGGTCTCGTAGGTACCCAGGTCCTAAGCCATGGAGCGCTTTAAAGGTGATAACTAACACCTTGAATCCCCACTAGATGGGGATACAGAGCAACAACAGTATATAAAGATCATATGTTGGGGCATATTTGTCCCTCCAGCCACTAGATGGGGATACAGAGCAAAAACAGTATATAAAGATCATATGTTGGGGCATATTTGTCCCTATTCTATTCTATTCTATTTTATTTTTATTCTTAGAAAAATGTGTATAATTTTCCTTCTTTTTCTCTCTTTTTCCATTGGATTAGATCTGGGGCTGTAAAATTTCTGGGGCAGGAATCTTGTATAGTAAATATAATCCATGCTAACAGAGCCTTAGGTAATTTAGCAGTACCATAACTGGAACAGCACTAATAGCAATAACAATAGCACTTAGACTTATATACCGCTTTACGGTGCTTTACAGCCCTCTCTCAGCGGTTTACAGAGTCAGCCTATCGCCCCCAACAATCTCATTTTACCCACCTCAGAAGGCTGGAAGGCTGAGTCAACTTTGAGCCTTGTGAGATTCGAACTGCCAAATTGCAGGCAGCCGGCAGTCAGCAGAAGTAGCCTGCAATACTGCACTCTAATCACTGCGCCACCGAGGTTTTAAATAAGTATACTGCCCCTAAAACATGTACAAATTCATTTCAATAACTTTGCTAGAGTTTGCTTTTCGTTCATAACATTTGCATGGGGGAAAAAATCCAGCCGAGCTAATTAAGGATTAAAATTAAAAAATATATTTGCACACTCCACACCATTTCTTATTTTCATTTCAAAGCTGAGCCTCCCTTGGCATGATAGAAAGCACACCAACTGTTCTCCTTTACTTTCCTGATACCTTCTGAAAAATAAATGAACCAAAAAAAAAAAAAAAACCCAACAACCCATAATTCACCCAGAAATTACATACACCATTCTAACAGCGGTTATCTTACATTTTTAATATTTAGTTTGAAATTTCAGACATCCAATCTGTTTCCTCCATTTTTTTTTCAATTGTATTTCAAACTCCAGTTAGAAAAGGGCTAAAAGTCAAGAAAATTTGGAAGGCATGAGAAGCTAGAAACATACCAATCAGGGACCAATTCCTGAGAATTAATCCTCTTTGGGGACTTAATTTTAATAGGATCAACAAATGGTAAGTCAACACTTTTAATCTTATCCTTTTTCTCATTGATTTGTGAGGCACTGATCTTTTCTCAAATTATCTACTGCACAACTATTATTTCATCTAAATAGAAATGCTAACTGAATTGGAAATAAAGACTCCTTTCAGTTTAGTTCAATTCCTGGGTGGACATGTTTCTTGGCTACAGGATAAAATAGGCTGGATTTTGTTTTTTGTTTCATAAACTTGCTATGAACTCTGGTATTCTAGAATAGAATAACAGGGTTGGAAGGGACCTTAGAGGTCTTCTAGTCCAACCCCCTACTCAGGCAGGAAACCCTACACCACTTCAGACAAATGGTTATCCAACATCTTCTTAAAAACTCCCAGTGTTGGAGCAATCACAACTTCTGGAGGCAAGTTGTTCCACTGATTAATTGTTCTGACTGTCAGGAAATTTCTCCTTAGTTCTGAGTTGCTTTTCTCTTTTATGAGTTTCCACCCATTGCTTCCTGTCCTGCCCTCAGGTGCTCTGGAGAATAGCTTGACTCCCTCTTCTTTGTGGCAGCCCCTGAGATATTGGAACACTGCATTCATGTCACCCCTAGTCCTTCTTTTCATCAAAATAACATATCCAGTTCCTGCAACCGTTCTTCTCAGGCTTCTCCTATTCAGGTACTAACCAGGTTTCATCTTCTCAGCATCTGAAGATCAGCCAAGATCAATTAGATCAGGGGTGTCAAACTCAAGGCCCGTGGGGTACTTAGATCTGGCCCATGATCTAAGAAACAGCGAAGGACTGGCCTGCAGTGCTTCTGCCAGTGAAAATGGAGCTCAGGAGAGCCCTCGGGATCCTGTTTTTGCTGGCAGAGCATTTGGGCCATCACAGGTGCCCCCAGCAGGATTGACGTCAAGGTGGCCACGATCCCCCCTCCCAAGGTCAAACACAACCCTGATGCGGCCCTCAATGAAATTGAGTTTGACAACTCTGAATGTTGTGGCCCATCAGCGGCCGGTGCAGCTGGTGGCTGATTCCAACAGCGAGGAGGCTGGTGTGGTGCTGGCACTCGAGTCGGACAATGAGGAGGCTGGAGAAGATGTGGTGCCAAAGGCGGAGATTCAGTCAGGGCCTTCAGAAGCTCCAGAAGCTCCAGAACCTCCCTTAAGTGAAGAGGACGAAGAGGAGGAGCCTCCTCAGGAGGAGGTCTCCTTGAGAGTAAGGCTTGGGGCTAATTGGCCACTCCCTTAGCCTATTTAAGGAGGAATGTCGACTGATGCAATTTGCAGGGAACAACTCCATTCACATACCTTCGTGTCTTGTCTTGCTTATCTTATCAGCTTCCTGCAAATTGCTTCTGGGCATTCTGCCAACCACAGGAAGCTTTCAGTATTATTCTTTGAATTCTTGCAGTTAATTAACAGCCGTTGTTGTAAAACACTGGTTTATTTCGTAAACTAAGGTTTGAACGGACTTTGTGCGTGCTGCGTTCTTTGGGGTCCGTAGCTGGGGCAGAACACTGAGTTAGATGCTGCAAAAACCCAGGGCCTTTTCAGTTCTCAACTTTTCAAGTCTGACTTTTTAATACAGTCCATCATTTTTTTTGATATGAAAGAGATCAGGGCCACACTTAATAACAGTTCATGCGAGCAGGAAAACACAAAGCAAGGACAATGCTGAGCATGGTGGCTTTTATTGATGTCAGTATTAACAAGGTTTTTTTTTTATATATATGTAAAAAGTTTAGCTTCACAGCATTAACTTAAAAAAAAACAAAGTCATTGGTGGGTAGATTTTTACACTCCCCGTCTGGATCTTTCGAAAACATTCTTCTTCCGGAAGAAATGCAGAACGATCTCGTCACAATGAATATCTGAAGTGGGGGAAAAAAGAGAATGTGGGATAAATTTCACCGCTTTTACTCTCTCTCTCTGTTCTTCAGGATGTTCCGTAGGTGCTTTTTTCA
>NW_026844017.1:6994119-7283086 GCF_029531705.1 Pantherophis guttatus | reverse complement strand
AGGAAGGAAGGAAGGAAGGAAGGAAGGAAGGAAGGAAGGAAGGAAGGCTGGTTCATGATGGCAATGATCCTGCAGAGGACAAAGGAAATTTAATCTTTTAAAAACATTATTGGAGGTATATTAGGTTTGTTGTAGAGTATGTTTTGCCTGGGAATTTGTGGTGTCCCTTGAGTAGGCTTAGTGCAGTGTATCTGTAGGTGCGAGTTTCCATCTGTTATACTTGAATTTTTCCCCCTCATTATTGGAGTATGAAATGAGCTCACATCTTATTTTATTCTAGAGCGAGATTTCAGTTGTTGGGTTCCCTGGCTAAATATGGATGCTTCTGTCATCTGCCATACCAGGAGGAGACATTTATATGCGGTAAAACCAACCATTGAAAATATTGCTGGTGTGTGTCAATCAATTTTAAGCCCTTTTTAAATTTAAGTATTTCACATCTTTCCTTCAAACCACATTCCACTGGAATTTGAATCGCAGAATTTAGAACTGCTAAGTTTATAATCAAGGCAGCTCAAGCTAACAATCCATTCCATCGAATGCATCAGGTTATCATATAAAGGTGTGGTATTTATCCAAATGCTGATCAATTTGTATTTACCAATTACAGGTAGTCCTCGATTTACGGCCACAACGGAGCCCAAAACGTCTGTTAAGTGAGACATTTGTTAAGTGAGTTTTGGCCCGTTTTACAATCTTCCTTGCCTTCGGTTGTTAAGTGAACAGTGGATAAGTTAGTAACCTGGTTGTTAAATGAATCCGGTTTCTAGTGAAGAGAAGGACCAGGGAAGACATGATAGCCATCTTCCAATATTTGAGGGGCTGCCACAGAGAGGAGGGGGTTAAGCTATTTTCCAAGGCACCCGAAGGCCAGACAAGGAATAATGGATGGAAACTCAACAAGGAGAGATTCAACCTGGAAATAAGGATAACATTCAACCAATGGAACAGAAGTTGCCTTCAGAAGTTGTGGGGGCTTCATCACTGGAGGCTTTCAAGAAGAGACTGGACTACCATCTGTCAGAAATGGTGTAGGGTCTCCTGCTTGAGCAGAGGGTTGGACTAGATGACCTACAACAGTGATGGCTAACCTTTTTGGTGCCGAGTGCCCAAAGTGCATCCGCACGCTAGTGGTGGGTTGATCCCGGTTCTGTCCGGTTCTATAGAAACGGGAGTAAAACCGGTGGGAGGCTCTGCCCACTCGCCTCGATGTCATCATGGGTGATCTGCGCATGCGCAGAAGCTTTTGCGCATGAGCAGAAACGCGAGCGAAGCGAACGCGCATGCACGCTCCCGCTGCGAACCGGTTGTAAAGGTAAGTGGAGCCCACCCCTGGCACGCATGTGCCCGAACCCCCAAAATGCAATGTGAGCGCCCCCGCACATGTGCCCGTGTTCATGCGCACACGTCCCCCGTGCATGCGCCCCGTCCCCCTGCACTCTGTTTTGGCTTCCATGTTGGTGCAGGAGGCTTTCCAGGCCCAAAATGAGGCGCAGGGGGGTCTCAGGCGGCCCCCCCAGTGCCCCGTTTTGACTTCCAGGTTGATGTGGGCAGCAGAAATGGAGTAGAAAGGTGGGGTGCGCGGGGGGTAACCTTCAGAGATCAGGGAAGGCCCCTCCCGCGCATGCACGGCAGACACCCAAAGACCAGCTGGCTGGTGGGAGGTGTGCACACATGCGTGGTGAAGATGGGCTGGAGCGATGGCTGGCGTGCCCACAGAGAGGGTTCTGAATGCCTATGGCACGCGTGCCACAGGTTCGCCATCACAGACCTACAAGGTCCCTTCCAACTCTGCTAATCTATCTCTGTTGACTTTGCTCATCAGAAGGTCGCCAAAGGGGAACCACGCGACAGCCAACGGTCACAAATAGGAACCAGTTGCCAAGCGTCTGGATTTTAATCATGTGACCGTGGGGAGGTTGCAAAAGTAGTGCGAAAAACGGTCCTGTCCTAAGACACATTTTTCCAGTGGCGTTGTAACTTTGGACGGTCACTAAATGAATTGTTGTAAGTCGAGGGCTGCCTGGGTGCCAGCCAGCAGTGGATGATCTGTCTTCACTCCTGAGAGTTGAAAATCTTGATAACTCTCGAAGAAAATATCTAATCTCTGTAGGACAGCTATAGTTCTCCAGGCTGTGAAGAGAGGATGAGAATATGGTTCAACTTGTTTATTTTGGGGGGATTCCTTTTTTTCACAGGTTTATTGAAGAAAATAAATTTGGATCTTATGTTTTCTTCAAAAACTGATCCTTTTAACCGATGTCTACTAAAACACGGGTTTCCAACCTTGGCAACTTTAAGGCTGGCGGACTTCAACTCCCAGAATTTCCCGGCCAGCTTTGGGAGTTGAAGTCCGCCAGACTTATGTCAGGGTTCCGACGGATGCCCTAATTAAATCACGAGCCTCGAGCCAAGCTTCAAAAGAAATCCAGTTATTTATTAGGAGCTTCATATCGGCACGTTCCAAGTGAAGCCAATTCTGATCCCATGTAATTTACGGCCCAGACCTGATCCTGTTTCCCCCCTCCCCCCAGGGTGTGTCATCAGTCACATTTGCCAATGGAGCAATTTCGCGGGTTGTAGAGATCATTCCCCTCCAGCCGCTGTGGGTAAGCCTGGGAGACAGCCTTGAAAGAGGTATGTCTGGAATGTGCTTTTGTTTTTGGCTGCTGCGCTGCTTCACCATTTTCCCATTCCCCCTTGCCTATGGCAACTCGAGAGCAGGCCAGGGATGCTTTGCAAGTTGACAGCTTAAAGTTGCCATGGTTGGAGACCCCTGTACTAAAAGGTACATCTGTTTATACCAGTTTTGTGCCGTTTTGTTTCATCATGAGATTTTTGCACTCGACGGACAATTCAGTTTGGACTGTACATTAATCCTCAATGTACAACCACAATGGAGCCCAAAATTGAGGTTGCTAAGCGAGAAAATTTGCTATGGGAGCTTGGCCCCCATACCAACGTAAACCGCTTAGAGAGGGCTGTAAAGCACTGTGAAGCAATATATAAATCTGAGTGCTATTGCTTTTCCCCTCCCTCCCTCCCTTCCATGGTGCACAGTGGTTAGTGTGCAGTATTGCAGGCTAATTCTGCCCAATGCCAGCAGTTCGATCCTGGCCATCTCAAGGTTGACTTTTCCTTCCATCCTTCCGAGGTGGGTCAAATGAGGAGCCAGATTGTGGGGGACAAGAGGCTGACTCTGTAAACCGCTTAGAGAGGGCTGTAAAGCACTGTAAAGTGGTATATAAGTCTTAAGTGCTATTGCTATCATCACAATCATCATCATGAATGAAGATGAGAATTAGATCCCTTATGGACACAATCCAGGAAATAGTGTCCCACTTGCCTAATTATAGGTAGTTTTTAATGTTATCCCTTGAAAGATGCACAGACCAACACAAAGACTGCTGTATAATTTAACAAAAAGGAAGCTAAAAATATATCAATATTACTTTTTTTTAATCCGTGGGCTGTCAGACTCCTGAATGAAAAATAACTACAACAACATAGTACGATTGACTTGCGGGGACGGTGCAACGTGCAATAAGTTCTCACATGGTGCAATAGGACTGGCTGATTGTTAGCAGGATTCACTGGGATAGGGATTTATTTCTTTTTTGGTCTTTCATTGTGAGTTGTATTCAGTGGTGGGATTCAAATAATTTAACAACCGGTTCTCTGTAATGACCGGCTAGGTGGGCGTGGCCACGGTGGGCATGGCCAGGGGGTGTGACCGGCAGCACTCAGCCTCCTGCAGCCCCCTGGGAGAAAAAACAGGCCACGGGGGGCCGCACTGCACCTCCGTGCCCCATTTTGGGCCTAGTAGGCCTCCCTGCAGTCCCCTGGGAGCAAACATGGGCTGCAGGGCGGGGGCACTCCGCACCCCGTGTCCTGTTTTGGTCCTAGTAGACCCCCCTGCAGCCTCCTGGGAGCAAAAACGGGCCATGGGGGGCCACACACCCCTGTGCCCAGTTTTGGGCCTAGTAGGCCTCCCTACACTTACCTGAAAGCCAAAACGGGGCACGTGGGGGCTCCTGGAAGGGGAGGGGAGGGGCCAGCCAGCAATTTAATTTAATTTAATTTAATTTAATTTAATTAATTTAATTTAATTTAATTTAATTTAATTTAATTTAATTTAATTTATTTAATTTAATTTAATTTAATTTAATTTAATTTCGAATTTATATACCGCCCTTCTCCCTGAGGACTCAGGGCGGTGTACAGCCAAGATAAAAAACATAGAATACAAATATTAAAACATTTAAAAATATATATAAAATTTGGCCCAAAAAATTAAAAATCGCAGACTAATTAAAAGGATTTAAAAATTTTAAAATTTCTTCTTAAGCCAACCCGGCTTGCTGAAAAAGATAGGTTTTCAGGGAACGACGGAAGGCATTGAGGTCCTGGATTCTTCTTATCTCCGGGGGCAACTGATTCCAGAGGGTGGGAGCCCCCACAGAGAAAGCCCTCCCCCTGGGGGCCACCAGCCTACATTGTTTGGCTGATGGCACCCTGAGGAGGCCCTCTCTGTGGGAGCGCACGGGTCGATGGGAGGTCATCGGTAGCAGCAGGCGGTCTCGGAGATAGCTAGGCCCTATGCCATGGAGCGCTTTAAAGGTGATAACCAACACCTTGAAGCGCACCCGGAAGACCACCGGGAGCCAGTGCAGCTCGCGCAGGAGTGGTGTTACATGGGAGCGCCATGTTGCTCCCATCACTACCCGCGCTGCTGCATTCTGGACCAGCTGGAGCCTCCGGGTGCTCTTCAAGGGGAGCCCCATGTAGAGAGCGTTACAGTAGTCAAGGCGAGAGGTGACGAGGGCATGAGTGACTGTGCACAGGGAATCCCGATCAAGAAAGGGCCGCAATTTAACAACCAGTACTCCCAAACCGGCCCGAACCAGCTGAATCCCACCACTGGTTGTATTGTGTTGGGGGCAGAGGTGGGATTCTACCAGTTCAGACGAACCGGTAGCTCCAATGATCATCTGGGATCGAACCGGTTCGATCTGATGATCAGGTGGGCCCACCTGCGCTTTACTGACCTATATCTTCTCAGCTGATTTACATGGCACAGCGGATTGCCTTGCCTCAGCTGGGTTACTCCCCAGCGGTAAGGCAGAAGGTAAGTTTTCGTAAAACTCGCGTGAAGCGCACGATCACCAAACCGATCACCAAACCGGTTGTTAAACCAGCAGAACCCCACCACTGGTTGGGGGAGGGGGTGCATGAAGGGAGGCTCAGCCAATCTCATAGTACACATGTTGTACTCTCTGACAATAAAGGTTTGAATTTGAATTGAATTGACTAGACAGCATCACCAAGGAACCTGTCATAAAACCTTCAGCGTCCAGAAAAATTACTTGAAAGACAAAAATCACAATCGATGTCCCTCGGAGAGCCACTTGTCTTCTCCCTAGCAGTTTTCTTTTTAAAATTCCCAAGCTCTGGCTTTACACAGTCTTTACACAGCATGTGTGCTACTAAATCATTCTGATCACTAACTGTCCTTTTCGCTATTCGTTCTAGGTGAATTGGACAGCCTCTGGAGGGGGAAAAAAAATACAAATCCTAAAAGCCGGTAATTAATCATTCTCCTGATTAATCAAAGTGACATTTCACAAGTGAAAGAAAATATGAAAAGCGTCTTGCTCTTCATTCCGCGAGGTTATAATTATAAAACAGAAACTTAGAAAGCGTCAATCGGATGTATCAAGAAGATGCCACCTGTCTGCTCCTTAAAGTAACCCCATCTGGAAATATGAACATTAGAAAAGACAGAATATTTCTTTTTAAAAAGTGATAGAATGCCGAAACGGATTATTTAGATGAGTTAACGGATTTCTCATTAGTGCAACTTTTAAAGAATTTTAACAGTTTAAGCCAACGTTTTCTGGTGCGCTGGTCTAAAAGAAAAAAAGACTGGAAGATATTGAAAGATCCATTTCAATTCTAGTAGTAAATACAAGTTTAGTTCTTGGATTGATGGCCTGGTCTTCACATAACCATGCGTGCCAGAAACCGGAAGACCAGGTTCTGTATGCATGTGCGTGTTGGGAAGATTATCTCCTGGTTTCCGGTGCATGCATGCACACCAGAAACCAGAAGACCAGATAGATAGAGAGATATGAGAGGGAGGGCTATTAAGTGGCATGACACACTGCACAACGCAAGTAGAGTGCAAAATTATCCAAAATTCAGGTAGTCCTCGACTTACAAGTTCATTTCGTGACCATTCAAAGTTACAACGGAACTGAAAAAAAGTGACTTGTGAGCATTTTTCACACTTACGACATGATCAGGTGATCAAAATTTGGATGCTTGGCAACTGAGTCATATTTATGACCTGGGGGGTCATGTGATCCCCTTTTGCAATCTTCTGACGAGCCAAGTCAATGGCCAGATTCATTTAATGACCACATGGCTCACTTAACAACTGCCGTGATTTACTCAACAACCGTGGCAAGAAAGGTCGTAAAATGGGGGCAAAAATTCACTTCACCCATGTTCCACTTAGCAACAGAAATGTTGGGCTCGGAAGTGCGGTCGTAAATTGAGGGGTACCATATAGATTTGCAATCTTCCCATTAAAATTTCCGATTTTATATTCCGCGTTTTGTATTTTACCCATGTTCCCTTTTTTACTGAAATGAGCACGGACAATGTTGCGTTTATTATCGGATCCAAGTATTCTTTCCATGAAAAATATGGACTTCTGCCAAGATGAACTTTCTGGGAGTAGTAACCTCTTTTACGGAAAGACAAAAGCTTGTCAAATTTCAGACAAATTGATACAAGTGGGGATTTTTGTGCTGGTAATGACTGAAAAAAACAAAACTGATAAGGCCTTTGACAGAACTGGGAAAAATTGCATTAGAGGTCAGTGGTGAAATATAAAATTTGTTACTACTGGTTCTGTGGGCGTGGCTTGGTGGGGAGGTAATATGACTGAGTGGGTGTGGCCACCTTTTTTTTTTTTTTTACTTTTAAAACCATTTTTTTCTACAACCTCTTCGGCTGAAAAGGTTGTAAAAAAAATGCTTTTAAAGCCTCTGACGATCCCAGCTGAGCAGCGTGATCATCAGAGGCTTTTTTTAAAAAAACTTTTAAAAGCATTTTTTCGGACAAAGAGAGTCTAGCTCATTTGCTTTCATCAGTAGGCCACACCCATATCTTATGTATCCTCCCTGTAAAGGTATAGTATCTATTTTCTTACTTCTTCGTAGGGTTTATGTGTGTTTTTCTTCTAGCCTTTCTTAAACCCTACGAAGAAGTAAGAAAATAGATACTATACCTTTATAGGGAGGATACATAAGATATGGGTGTGGCCTACTCATGAAAGCAAACGAGCAAGAAATAGATCTATATAGGTCTCCCACCTAGCAGGAAGAGCTTGCTAGCTGTTAGAAAAGAAAAAAGCCCAGAATCGAGTGGATGTGATTCTACTGAGCTGGGGCTGCAGAAAAACCTTGGTTATGTAGGGAAAACCTGGCTAGAAGAAAAACACACATAAACCCTATGAAGAAGTAAGAAAATAGATATCTATATCTATATCTATATATCTATATATCTATATATCTATATCTATATCTATATCTATATCTATATCTATATCTATATCTATATCTATATCTATATCTATATCTATATCTATCTATATCTATATCTATATCTATATCCATCCATCCATCCATCCATCCATCCATCCATCCATCCATCCATCTATCTATCTATCTATCTATCATTATATACTGTGTTTCCCCCAAAATAAGACCCTGTCTTATATTCTTTTGAACCCTGAAATAAGCGCTTGGCCTTATTGCCATGCACTCAAAAGCCCGATTGGGCTTATTATCAGGGGATGTCTTATTTTACGGGAAACAGGACATTGGTGAAATGTAAAATTTGTTACTACCGGTTCTGTGGGTGTGGCTTGGTGGTGGTGGAGGTAATGTGACTGGGTGGGCGTGGCCAACCTTTTTTAAAAAACGTTTAAAACCATTTTTTCTACAACCTCTTCCGAGGAGGGATGGAGATATACTGTATATAGAGAGAGGAAGGTAGAATATCTACTTGGGAAGCCATGGAAAAATATCTACAAGAAATCCAGTTTATTGAAACGGTTAACTATGATCAGGAGGAATCAAGTTAGAGTACGGGTAGTCCTTGACTTACGGCAGTTCATTTACTGACCATTCAAAGTTACAAAAAGTGACTTACAACCATTTTTCAGACTTACAACCGTTGTGGCATTCCCACGGTTACATGATCAAAATTCAGACGCTTGGAAATCGATTCATACTTTTGACAGTTGCAGTGTCCCGAGGTCACTTGATCCCCTTTTTCGACCTTCTGGCAAGCAAAGTCAACAGGGAAGTCGGATTCATTTAATGACCGGGTTACTAAGGGAACAACCGCAGCAATTCCCTTAACAACTGTGGCATGAAAGGTTACGAAATGGGACTAAATTCACTTAACACATGTTTCACTTAGCAACGGAAATGTTGGGCTCCGTTGCGGTCGTAAGTCAAGGACCACCTGTAAAAGGATGCAGAGCAGCTTATTTTTATATCTGTGACTTCAGTCAAATGTCTGTGGATGGCAGATCAGTACGCAAAGAGCCTTTAGGTCAGTGTTTCTCAACCTTGGAAGCTTGAAGATGGGTGGACTTCAACTCCTAGAATCCCCCAGCCAGCAGCGCTGGCTGGGGGATTCTGGGAATGAATCCCCACCCATCTTCAAGATACCAAGGTTGAGAAACACTGCTTTAGGTACATGTGTATTTCAAATTTAGCCTGTGAATAAACCACGTTTTTAAAACTTATTTTGTACAGCTAGTCCTCGACTTACAACCAAGGGCACTGAAAAACTGACTTACGACCATTGTTCACACTTATGACCGTTGCAGCATCCCCGTGACAACGTGATCAAAATTCAAACGCTTGGAAACTGGCATGTACTTATGACAGTTGCAGTATCCCGGGGTCATGCGATCCTGTTTTGCGACCTTCTGACAAGCAAAGGCAATGGGGAAGCCAGATTGACTTTAACAACCATGTTACTAACTCAAGAACTGCGGTGATTCATTTAACAACGGTGGGCCAAAGGTCGCAAAGGGAGAAAAACTCACTTAACAACTGCCTGGCTTAGCAAACAGAAACGTTGGGCTCAACGTTGTGGTTGTAAATCTATATATCCTTTTGTCATTTAACATGGTTTCCACCCAAGCTCTTTTTAAAACTAATTTTATTGCAGTTTTTACTTTTCACCCAAAACTTTCTTCCCTTGTAATGAAATCTGACAGCTGTCACGGCTCGTGGGAAGTGAATCATAAATCACAAGGAAAAAAAGTCGACAGGGTTTACTTAAGTCAAATTTAATTGAAATAACGTTTTCTGTTCGTTCGCGTTACGCTATCAAGTTATCGTGATCCGTGGATCTTCCCAAACGCTGAATTAGAATCGCACAGAAACTTTTGAGAAGCCGGTTTTTGGGATTCTACATTTCTTAACTGTTTTTTTTGGTCGGAGAGAAAGATATTCTAGTGAAAAAGCTGGTAATCACCGTAGAGCAATTGCATATAAATTGTTTTCTGTTATTCTTTCTTCCAATGAAGCTAGAATGTTATCGCATGCAACCTCCCGGGAAGCAAAACCCATCATGTCACTGTAGTACAGATAGCATAGATGGGCCTAGTAATTCTGGAGTAATGTTGTACCCTGAGACAGAATTCACATCTGTGCAGTATCACAGTAGGTGACCTTCCTCCTAGGAATGAAATCAATTCATATTTGGTTTCCTGGAAATGTTACGTTACTGTAAAGTTAAGAGTTTTGGAAGTGGCCCTGGAGAGAGGTACAGGGGAAATACTTAGCATTGGGTTTTATGAAACAGCTCAACACTTAACACATAGATCAGTCTCTAACCAACTTTAAGCATTAGAAGTATCCCTTCGAGGTTAAATTCAACGTAGAGAGGGGCAGTGATATGATGAAGTTGGAAGACGCCTCTAGAATCATCTTCTTTTAATGACCCCATAATCCCTTGCAGGGGGAGGGGGAGTCTGGGCAACTGAACAGAGCCGAGTGTTTACTGGCCGGATGCCTTTCCTGTTGCCAATGCGGAGTTATATTCAGCAGATATATTCTCAGTGTGCCCAGAGAGAAATATCTGCCTCCACGTAGGATAGAACTCACGGCCTCCTGATTGTGAGGCAGGAGCTCCAGCTCTAGGCCACCGCACCTCTCGTGCCCCAAAAGGTAATTTCTACAATACAGGCAGTCCTCGACGTACGACCACAATTGAGCCCCAAATTTCTGAGAGACATTTGTTACGTGAATTTTGCCCAATTTTACGAGTTTCTCACCACCGTTGTTAAGGGAATCGTCGCAGTTCTTAAGTCAGGAACATGGTTGTTAAGTGAATCTGGCTTCCCCGTTGACTTGGCTTGTCAGAAGGTCACAAAAGGGGGATCATGTGACCCGGGGACACTGCAACTGTCATTAAGTACATGCCAGTTGCCTCCCAGGCACGTGAATTTTGATCACGTGCCGGGGAGGGGGGATGCTGCAAGGGTCGTAAGTGTGAAAAACAGTCATAGATCACTTTTCTCAGTACTGAATTTTGAACAGTCACTAAACGAATTATTGTAAGTCAAGATTTACCTGTAAAAAGAAGACCCATACGAAGATTGTCAATTTGACAAGTGTTCTATGAAAGGAAGCTAAAATCGCCTAGCCCAGGGATCTGCAACCTTAAACACTCAAAGAGCCATTTGGACTCATTTCCCACAGAAAAGAAAACACCGGGAACCACAAAACCCTTCCCGTGCCTGACTATTTCTTGAGCAGCCACAAAACTGGCATATGTAGTTGAATTAAACGTTCTGTTTTCTTCTGAAACTTTCTTTTCTTGGATTTCTCCATGGTTGGCCTGCCGGGGGGGTTGAAAAGCTAAATAAATCGCATGCCGGAAGGTGTCGCACTTTGGCGGTTATCATATTTTGAGTGACAGGGAGTCACAGCAGAGGGGTGAAAGAGCCACATGTGGCTCCAGAGCCGCAGGTTGCGGACTCCTGACCTAGCCAATTGGAAAATGGCATCTGTTTTTTTAAAACAGTTTCTCTCTGAATTATCTCAACATCTTTCAGGAACAGAGGAAGCCACAATAATCTATTGCAGTGCTGGCAAATCTTTTTGGCACCAAGTGCCAAAACAGGGGTGTGCGTGTGCCGAAAACCGGAAGAGCAGCCACCCGGTGCACATGCGCACCAAGCAGCTGCTCTTCCGGTTTCCGGAGCGCGCATGCACACCCACCACCTGGTCTTCTGGTTTCCGGCACTCCCGCGTGCGTGAAGAGCAGCTGGCTAGCGTGCTGGAACCCGGAAGAGCAACAGGCAAGGGCTCGCGTGCCCGGACAGATGGCTCTGCATGCCACTTTTGGCACGTGTGCCATAGGTTCACCATCACGGGTCTATTGTCACCAGATGCTGAAGATCTACTTTTGTAAAATAAAGTCAAACTACTGCAAAGTACAAAGGTATCTGCAAGTAAGGAGGAGAAAGTATACTGAGAATAAAATGAGCTCCTGATAAATATGTACTCGTTGGTGTCACTTCTAAATCTGAGAAAATAACATAGAACACTTTGGGTTTAACTTATTTGTGTTTATTTTATATTTCTACAGCACAGACTTAATTTCGTCTGAACAATGCATGCTTTTTGATATTTATTTTAAATATTGCAAGAGGAAAAAAAAAAGTTTATTACGGTGATGGCCTTTAAGCCTGAGCTGATATGTTGCAAACATATAACTTTATTCTGTGATCACTGCCACATTTAGCATAACAGTGGATTACATATATATATGTATATATATATATATGGGTACATTCTCTAGTCAAGTGTAAAAGGTTAAACAATCCTTCAACAAATGGAAATGCAAACTGCTTTCTTGTCCACATTTTCTAATGAAAACTCCGTAATGCCTACATAGGAAAAGCTAATTCAACACTCCCATATTTATTGCTCTATGGGGGGAAAAAAATACAGAATTCGTGTAGCCGTTCATTTAGGTTTAATCAAACTAAAATGTATTTGCTTGCTTAATTCGTTCCTGCCCTCTGCACCATGTACTTCGCTGTTATTAAGTGAATTGCTATTTATCCACCACGACGCGAGAAGTCATAGAAAAGACTTGTTCAATGATCATTCGAGAAACCTTATTTATTTTATTAATATATATTTTTTTGCTGGTTTGCTAACAAAAATGAATTTAAGAAGATCAAAAGAAATCAGAACGGTGCGCCTTTCCAAAAATGAAGTCCAACTTCAGAAAAAGGAAATATTTAATTGGACAGACCACAATAGAAACGTTCCGGAGATATACAGGAACTAAAATCTCGTCGTTCTACCCAAACCCATGAAATCCAGTGAGAACCTTTCATCTTAGTCCGGTCTCTTGTTTATTTCAAGCCTGACTGCATGTACTTGGCCTATTTGTATTGCGTATAATTTACCGCCAAGAGATGAAAGCAATGGCCGTGATGATGACTATAAAACATTCAACGGGTAACCCTGAAAATTTCTGTAGATGAACTGATGATGCTTTTAATTAGGTAGCTGATTTGCTTCTTTTCTTCAAGAAACCTACTAGATATTTAGTATCTATCCTTGCCTGTGCCCTAATCTTGAAATCACGGTATTTATCCCGTCATTCGATGAAAATTGGCACCGAGAGATGCAAAACCTCGAGTAAGTGCCAAAGTATGTTTAAAAGCTATATATATAAAAAAAATTAAACTTGGGTTTCTGAAGTAAAACACACAAGCGAACATTTTAAAGAGTCAAAAATGCGGGATACAACGCGGCATTTTCAAACTTTAAAAAAAAATTATAGAAGCTAACTTGGTATGCTCCGTCTTCCGTGTATCGTTAATATGAAATAATGAATAATGATGGGAGCTAAACAAAAATGGCTAAACGCAAATACGTTTTGAGAAAGAACATTAATTTCTTGTTCTTGCCACACAATAACCCCACTGAAGAGGGAGGGAGGGAAAAAATGTCAATCGAATGAGAAGTTTTCTTTCTGTTTGTTTTTTTAACCACCCTTCAGAAAAATAACCCCTGTTTCTATTATTTGGCACCCTTCTAGAAACTCATTGTGTTGGGATGTTGGATGTTCCACAAAGCCTTTTAAACCCTTATGGCTAGACCATCCCTCAAATATCTTTAATGTTTGTCCAAGGAACACAATACAATTAGAGAAACAATGATAAACTCAGGCATACATACAGTGAACATGGGACATTTAAGGGAGGGAAAAGACATTTAAACTCCAGAGTTTAAATTTTGCGAACTCCTCTGCTTTCTAAATTAAAGCAAACCACATGGGAAACCCATCAATTAGAAACTACAGCCTGGCAGAATACATTTCAAAACCATTAAATTCTTCTTCTTCATCGTCAATCATTATTTGCTTGAAAAGCCAAGAATATATTGCTCAATTTACAAACGTTATTAGGTAAAGTTAAGGCTACATGCTTCTTAAGGCATAGTTATAGATGGAGATGCAGTTAAAAAAAAACAAAAAACAAAAAAAACCACCTTAACCAGTTTTAGAATTCTTGTCTTCAGGTTTTTATTCGAAAACCCTCTGCAATCAGTCATCTGTTTATGGCTTCCATGTTCATAAGAAATACTGTACTTTATCTCTTTGTATACAATTTATTATCACGTACCCAGGTGTCAGCTTGAACAGGCCTGATGTTGCATAATAACACTTCTTCATAGTTTCCATAGTCACAAAATTTAACAACAGCAGTTGTCCCAGAAGAATGGAGAGCTTCGATTTCTGCCCGATAAAACTGGGGAGGGGGAGAAAAGGGGGGGGGAGAAATGTAATTTATTTTTTTTGACATTTTACAAAACAAGCGATTGCCTATTTCAACCACTAAATTACAATCTACGCACGGCGTGTCGTTTTTTCCCCAGCGATACGGGTAGTCGTCGACTTACGCTACCATGAACCCGAAAATTTTGGTTTGCTAAACGAGACGCTGGCCGTGTGAATTTTGCCCCATTGGACGATCCGTTGCTAAGTGAAGCATTGCAGTCGTTAATTTAGTAACACGGTTGTTAAGTGAATCTGGCTTTCCCCCCACTGATTTGATTGTCAGAAGGTCGCAAAAAGGGGATCATGTGATTCCGGGAGATCTATGGAGATTCTCAGTCCTCCAGGTCATGATTGTCCCAAAGGTGCTTTTTCAAGAGGCCACTGGACTTTCTGGTTTTTCTTTGAAGATGTTTCGCTTCTCATCCAAGAAGCTTCTTCAGCTCTGACTGGATGGTGGGGAATGAGAGGATTTATACTCCTTGCAGACAGCTGGTCATTTGCATCCTTTTAGAGAGTGATTGAGGCCAGTTGGAGGTTTATCTGTGTCCTCAGGGTCATCTACGTCAAAATTAAGCAGCCCTCTCTCAACAGAGGGGGAGGGATACAATATCATCTATCGCCAAACTACCACACAGTCCTTTCAACAGTTCCAAGAAGGCTCCACACCCATTTGCACACCTCAGGTGACCCTGACGGCAAAGGGAAACCTTCAGGTGGCCTCAACGACTCTCTAAAAGGATGCAAATGACCAGCTGTTTGCAAGGAGTATAAATCCTTCCCTTACCACCATGCAGTCAGAGCTGAAGAAGCTTCTTAGATGAGAAGCAAAATGACTTCAAAGAAAAAAACAGAAAGTCCAGCTGCCTCTTGAAAAAAGCACCTTTGGGATGCTTGTTGTGGCCCGCCAGTGGCCTGCACGGATCGTGGCTGATCCCGACGACGAGGAGGCTGGTGTGGTATCGCGCCAGCAGCCTGCGCAGCCGGCACTCGCGTTGGACAGCGAGGAGGCTGAAGAGGATGTGGTGCCAGAGGCAGAGATTCAGCCAGGGCCTCCAGAACCTCCAGAGGCTCCTTCAAGTGGAGAGAGCGAAGGGGAGGAGTCTCTTCTCAATGCTCGAGCACGCAGGGCTGCCAAAAGGCAGGAATGGCTGCTCAGGAGGAGGAGGTCTACTTGAGAGTAGGGCTTGAGGATAATTGGCCACTCCCTTAGCCTATTTAAGTCACACGCCGTTAGTAAATTTCTTGCTGGAAACAACTTGTAATTATCATCAGAGCATTTTTGGAAAAGTCTTATCGTATTTTGTTTTCTGGGCTGGTTGCCAACCTTTGCCGGACTTTGGTTTATTCTTGCTACTTAATAAATTTGATAAGGACCGTTGGTGTGTGTCAATATCCTCGGGAATCCCGAACTGGGACAGAACACTCCCGAGCGTCGTAAATGCATGCCAGTTGCTGGACTAGAAGACCTCCAAGGTCCCTTCCAACTCTGTTATTCTGTTATATCAGGAATGATGTCCATTTTTCAAACATCAGTTTAACAAACCGAGCCACTACAGGTAGCCCTCGGCTTACAACATTCACTTGGTGACCGTTCGAAGTTACAACGGCACCGAAGAAAGTGACTTATGACCCATGTTTCACCCTTATGACTGTCACAGCATCCCCGTGGTCATGTGACCAACGTTCAGATACTTGGCAACGGACTCGTATTTATGACGGTTGCAGTGTACATAGTACATGGTTACAAAGAGTTTTGCATGGTTTCCAGAAAGAAAGTTGTCCCTTTATCACATGCTTCACTATGGAACTTGGCGAGACTCCTTCATTAAGCCAAGTATCTGAATTTTGATCAAGTGATCCTGGGATGACCCTGCAACCGTCACTAAGTGCAAAAAAACCCGGTTATGAGTCACTTTTTTCCAGTGGTGTTTCTAATGGTCACTAAATGAATTGTTGTAAGTCGAAGATTTTGTCTATGGAGATTCTCAGTCATCCAGGTCATGGTTGTCCCAAAGGTGGTTTTTGAAGAGACAACTGGACTTTCTGGCGTTGTTTTTTTTTTTTCTTTCGAAGAGGTTTCGCTTCTCATCCAAGAAGCTTCTTTAGTTCTTGAGGAGTACTTGGGGGGTAAAAAAAAAAAACAAAACCCTAAGGTATTCCACTTTCCAGGGTGGATTTGATTTAAATCGAGTTGATTTAAATTGTGATTTAAATCAACTCGATTTAAATCACTAGTAAAAAGGCTTGATTTAAATCAACTCGATTTAAATCATCATTTTTAAAGAACAACTGTCATCTCTGCTACTCCTTTGACCCACTGTTGACTCACCGATAGTCCCAGTGTTGCAGAATATACAGCCTCATGCTACATAACTAAGCTCCATTTCATGCTGAATAAACTAAATTATTTATGTATCTTAAATAGAAAACTATCTTACGATAGATTTTTACCCCAAGTTTTTTATTAAAATAAATTCGATAAAAATCAAAAAAATCCAATTTAAATCAAAAAATCCAATTTAAATAAAAAAATCTGATTTTTTTAAAAAAAAATTTAAAAAATCATTGATTTTTATCCACCCTGCCACTTTCCCAAGAAGAACAATAACGTGCGTTTCTAACATGCAGCAAACTCAAAGCAGAAATTGTGAGGCCTTTCGCCTGCAGTATCGTACCAAAATGACCTGCTTGATTCAGGAAAAGGAATGAGGGCTTGGAATAAATAACATATATCTAATTGTAGTCGATGTAGCAATCAACCTATTTGGCTTAATGAAGGAGTCTAGCCAAGTTCCACTATGAAGCATGAGATAAGGGGATCATTTTCTTTCTGTAAACAATGCAAAACACTTTGTAACCATGTGTTGGTTTGGTTCGTTAAACTGATTACTGAAAATGGAAATAAGTCCTGTTATAACAAAGGGTTGGAAGGGACTTTGGAGGTCTTCTAGTCCAACCCCCTGCTTAGGCAGGAAACCCTACACCACTTCAGACAAATGGTAATCCAACATCTTCTTAAAAATTTCCAGTGTTGGAGCATTCACAATTTCTGGGGGCAAGTTGTTCCACTGATTAATTGTTCTAACTGTCAAGAAACTTCTCCTTAGTTCTAAGTTGCTTCTCTCCTTGGTTAGTTTCCACCCATTGCTCCTTCTTCTTCTATCCTCAGGTGCTTTGGAGAATAGCTTGACTCCTTCTTCTTTATGACAGCCCCTGAGATATTGGAAGACTGCTATCATGTCTCCCCTAGTCCTTCTTTTCATTAAACTAGATATACCAATTCCTGCAACCGTTCTTCATGTTTTCGCCTCCAGTCCCCTAATCATCTTTGTTGCTTTGTGATATAGCAGTGTTGGCAAACCTTTTCGGCACCGATGATCTTCCAGTTTCCGGCACACACATGTGCACCAGCCATCTGATCTTCTGGTTTCTGGTGTGCATGCATGTGCGAAGACCAGCTGGCCGGTGCACATGCGCGCGCCAGAAACCGGAAGTTCCTGGCATGTGCACCAGGTGGCTGCTCTTTCAGTTTCTGGCACCCCGCGCATGTGAAGACCAGCTGGCCAGCGCGCCGGAAACTGGAAGAGCAACAGGCAATGGCTTGTGCGCCTGGAGAGATGGGTCTGTGTGCCATTTCCGGCACGCGTGCCATAGGTTCGCCATCACGGTTATATAGCTTTGTTGCATATGCCTCAGCATGATTCTTTGCCTTGTTTTTTAAGCTCAACCTACCCTTTGTCAAAAAATTTAGAAACCGTAGGTCCAGCATGACAGAACAAAGATCTTTAATAAGCTTACGGGTCCTTTCTTATTGCAGCTGTCACCAACACCTAGAACAGTGATGGCTAACCTTTTTGCCATCACGTGCCAAAAGTGGGGGAAGCGCGGGGGGAGTTGCATGTGCATTTGTCCACACCCATAATTCTACGGCCCCCGCCCCCGTGCATGTGTGCATGACCTCCCCCCTGTGCTTCCCCCATTTTTGGCCCATTTATCGCCCTACCCAGGCTCCAGAGCCTTTCTAGGAGCCTGGGGAGGGCGAAATCGGCCTTCCCCACCCACTCCCGGAGGTCGTCCGGAGGCTGGAAACAGCCTGCTTGCCGACTTCCAGTGGGCCCAGAAGGCCCGAAAATCAGCTGGCCGGCGCGCGCATGTTCGCCGAAACTGAACTCGCGTCCCCACTGATATGGCTCCGCATGTCACCTGTGGCATGCGTGCCATAGGTTCGCCATCACGGACCTAGAAGAATCCCAATTTCTGATCTGTGTTAGTACCGAATTACTTTCTTAGAAGTCCTGGAATCTGTTCCAGGAATCATTGCTTGTTTTAAAAAGAAAGATGGGCTAAAACATCTGTCTTGCTTAAGGTTTTATCTCCATCTCTTAAGGACACCCGGGGCCATAAAGCCTTGAGAAGTGAATCACTTTTTAGAGGCCGACTATCTTTTTACAAGTCTATCACTAATCAATTTGTCATCCCCGGAACGCAACAGCTTTTAAGCGGGATTGTCTGCAGCTACCAATGTGAACTCCGTGGCTCAGAAAAATACTTCTGCATATGCTAGCTTCAAAGAGCTGATTTGTTTTTATAGGGCAGAAGAGGATAGGAAAGGTTTTACTACAAAGCTAATGTCCCTTGACCCCAATTCAACTTTATAACCTTACAACAAAACCATGATATACAACGGGGATGTCAAACTCAAGGCCCACGGGCCAGATCTGGCCTGCGGGGTGCTTAAATCTGGCCCATGGACCCAGCCTGGAAATAGCAAAGGACTGGCTCGCAGTGCCTCTGGCAGCCAAAATGGGGCATGGGGGGAAGGGGCCGCGTGCAGACCCCAGCGCCCCATTTTCATCCTGGATGGCCTCTCGAAGCACTCTGCCGGCCAAAATGGGGCACGGGGGGACCGTACGAGCCCCCCCTCCATGCCCCATTTTGGCCGGCAAGGTAGTGCAGGAGGCCGTCCAAGCCGAAAATGGGGCGCGGAGGGACTTGCACAGCTCCCCATGCTCCTTTAGGCCAGCAGGGTGCTGCAGATGGTGTCTGTCTCGTCTGCCCTCTCCCCAAGCCGGCCCGTGGAGAACTACAATGCTAATCCAGCCATCGAAGAAATCAAGTTTGACACCCTGATATACAAGCTTATTTTGTTATATCTGTGACTTCAGTCAAACGTCTGTGGATAGCAGATCACTTGATCGGCATCCAAAGAGCCTTTAGGCACACGGGTATATTTCAAAATTTAGCCTGTGAATAGACCACGCTGCCTTTTAAAAAAATCATTCTGTACAGATAGTCCTTTGACTTAAAATCATCTGCTTAGTGACCGTTCTCTGAGGTTCCAATGGCACTGAAAAAAGCGACCTTTACCAGTTTTCACACATACGACCGTTGCAACCTCTCCATGGTCACGTGATCAAAAATTCAAACGCTTGGCAACTGGCATGTACTTGTGACGGTTGCAGTGTCCCGGGGCACATACTAATAATCCCCTTTTGTAACCTTCTGACACAACTAAGTGTCCCTTTTCCCCCAGTTCAACTTTATAACTTTAAAAAAGTTAAAAAAAAATGATGGCCACTCCAAAAAAAAAAAAAAAAAAAAGACGACATTAGCTTTGGCTTGGAACAAAAAGCATACCTTGTTGTCTTCCCAATAAAGAGCGAAACATTCATCGCCCGGTTGCCAACTTTTCTCGTATTCTCCCGAAACAGGTGGCTCCAACGTTTTTTCCGGCTTGATGGGCCCAGATCGCTTTTTGGGACCGGAATCATAGTACATTTTGACATCAAAGGGCATGGCCATGTTTTGGGGAGGCATTTTAATAGGTCCGACCCGCCTCCCTTTGGGGAAATGTTCCAAATCGCCGTTGGGTACGGAACAAAAGGGATCAGTCCTAACCGGATTCGGATAGTCTACGGACATACCGAACGGCTGCTCGTTTTTTAAGCCGGTATAAGAATCATTCGCTAGGATCAACGTTTTCCTATCGCAGAAATTGTTGGGGTGATGTATCTGACTTCCTTGTTTCTGGTTGTTGTTGTCGGTCGGATCGTGGCCGGAAGAGTTTTCTTTCATTTCCATGAGCGACCCGATTTTTCCCGGTCTGTTTTGCACGGGGGGCTCCCTCCTCTTGAAAGGAAGGTCCTCCGAATGACCGGCCGTAGGGTATCCAAAATCTTTCCGTGGGTAAAGTCTATCGCACTTATTTTTCTCTTCGGACCACTGATCAGGGCCCAGGGAATTCTGCCTTTCGGAAGGCCTGGTCCTCGGCAATCCGCTTCCGTCCGTGTGGTGTCTCGAGTTTTGACTATCTCTTTGAAAGCGCGGCGGCTTCTCGTTCCTCGGCTGCCGGGGTTCGTTTCGAGACACGTATCTTGGATGGTTATGTATTTTTACGCCGTTCTGCTCAGCGTTGGGCACTCTCTGGTGTCCGTGATGCTGCAATGCCACCCGTGCCTTTGGTTCTGCAAAAGAAGACACACCTTCTGACACAACTAATTTTTGACATTTATTTCACAAACAAGAGGGCAAGCTTTCAAAATCCTGCCGCTATTCAACAACAAGGGTCTCAACCTTTTCTATATCCCACACCCCTAGAACGCTTCTGATATATATTCTCGCACCCCTTACAAAAATAAATAATTATATGCATATAATTATGCATATACACTATAATTTTTAAAACTTCTAAACCCAAGTTTTTGCACCCCCTGGAACATCGTTTCGCACCCCAGTTGGGAACACCTGTTCAATAGGAACACAAGAAAGACAAAAAATTATTTCTTAACTGGGGTAAATCATTGGCTAGAACAGAAGATACCATGTCTGCACCGTGACAGGTATATTTAAATTTTCATGCTTCTTCCTGCTATTCATTCCTTATTGGATGTTCTCCCTACTCCACCGTAAATTTGCATTAAACATTTTCTTCTTTTCCTCATCTATAACACTATAGCACAACAAAGAATGTTCTTTCTGCGCCAACTCAGAACTCGCCAACTCAGAAAGAGACCAAGGAGCTGCTGATCCAGTTCTACAGAAGAATTATTGAGTCTGTCATCTGCACCTCTATAACTGTCTGGTTTGGTTCTGCAACCCAACAAGACAGACACAGACTGCAGAGGATAATTAGAACTGTAGAAAAAACAATGGCTACCAACCTGCCTTCCATTGAGGACCCTGTATACTGCAGAGTCAAAAAGAGGGCTGTGAAAATATTTACAGATCCCTCGCATCCTGGACATAAACTGTTGCAACTCCTACCCTCAAAACGACGCTATAGAGCACTGCACACCAGAACAATGACACATGAAATTTTTTCCCGAACGCCATCACTTTGCTAAACAAATCATTCCCTCAACACTGTCAAACTATTCACTAAGTCTGCATTACTATTAATCTTCTCATTGTTCCTATCACCCATCTCCTTCCACTTATGACTTCATGACTGTAACTTTGCTGCTTGTATCCTTACGATTTATATTGATTATTTCCTAGTATGATTTGATTCAGTGGTGAAATCCAAATTTTTTTATTACCAGTTCTGTGGCTGTGGCTTGGTGGGCGTGGCAGGGGAAGGATACTGCAAAATCTCCATTCCCATCCCACTCCAGGGGAAGGATACTGCAAAATCCCCATTCCCTCCCTACCCCTGGGGGAAGGATATTGCAAAATCTCCATTCCCACCCCACTCTCGGGCCAGCTAGAGGTGGTATTTGCTGGTTCTCCGAACTACTCATAATTTCCGCTACCGGTTCTCCGAATTGCTCAAAATTTCCACTACTGGTTCTCTGAATTGCTCAAAATTTCTGCTACCTGTTCTCCAGAACCTGCTGGATTTCACCCAATTTGATTGCTTATTTGTACCCTATGACTATCACTAAGTGTTGTACCTTATGATTCTTGAGGAGTGTATCTTGTCTTTTTATATACACTGAGAGCATATGCACAAGACAAATTCCTTGTATGTCCAATCACACTTGGCCAATAAAGAATTCTATTCTATTCTATTCTATTCTATTCTATTCTATTCTATTCCATTCCATTCCATTCCATTCCATTCCATTCCATTCCATTCCATTCCATTCCATTCCATTCCATTCCATTCCATTCCATTCCATTCCATTCCATTCCATTCCATTCTCCTCTTTGCCTCCAAGTGTATTCTCTTTTCTTCCCTCCTTATTTTCTAGCTCAGCTTTCTGAACCTGTCCAAATCTCATTCCATCTCCCCAGTTCTCTCTCTACCCATAATCAGGTAACCTCACCTCAGTTCCCTCTTATTTTCTTCTTCTACCTTTTGCAAGAAAAAATTGGTTTTCTGACAATTTTTTCTCTAATCTTAGCAGGGTTGGAGAAGAACTGCAGAATCCGTCATACTTTCCGTGTTTCACACAGTGAAGGGGTTAATCGTGAAGGTGAACCATACAAGAGGCTGGGAGGATTGGCTCTAGCTATCATTCGCCTTCCAGGAAGTTAAGAGTGAGCAGGAAAGGTGTGATTCTTAGTATGTCTGTCCAAATCTGTCACAGATTCCTTTCCAAGTGAAATCCACCAGATCAGAATCTGCCAAGATTCAAACAGCAGCAGCAGCGAGGGGCCAAATAAACAAATGTAAAACGAATAGCAAAATGAAACCGAGCACAATAAAATTAGCTCTGAACATAAATTCCTGAAGTGGTTGGAGATTTTAAAAAGTGTCCAAAGTGGCTCCTCAGGAGGAGGTCTCCTCGAGAGTAAGGCTTGGGGCTAATTGGCCACTCCCTTAGCCTATTTAAGGAAGGACGACGACTGATGCAATTTGCAGGAAACAACTTCGTTCAAATTCCTTCGCGTCTTGATTACAGAAAACGTTTGATTTGGCTCGTTTCTCTCTTATCAGTTTTCCTGCAAATTGCTTCTGGGCATTCTGCCAACCACAGTAAGATTACAGTTATCTGAAATACTGTGCCTCAGAACTGAGTTATTATTCTTTGAATTCTTGTCGGCTGTTAATGAAGTTAAATTAACAGCCCTTGTTCAGAAAAGACTGATTTATTGTACTTGTGTTCGAATAACTACTAAGAAAGCTCATTAGTAGTCTTTAATTAGTAAATTAAGGTTTGTACGGACTTTGTGTGTGCTGCGTTCTTTGGGGTCCGTAGCTGGGGCAGAACAGGACTGGACTATTATATTATTCGGGGGGACATCCTTAAATATGGTCTGGATGTTGTAATAATCCAGAATGTGGCAGCATGGGTATTGAATGAGCCTCCTTGAATACTGTTTTTTAAAAAATCTCCTACTGAAAGAGTTTTACTAAGTTCAAGATGCTCACGAGGGTTATAACGCTTTCTACAACTGTGACCGATGTTATTTTGGGATCGCTTAAGTCTTGTACCATTAGTTCATCAATGAGTCACTTCCTACAGGTCATAAACAGGATGCAGCAATCCCAGGCTGCATAGAGGGTTTGAGTCAAGACCACGTGAAGTTCTAGTACTGTTTTGCAAAGCCTTAGTAAGAGCACACATTGAATACTGCATCCAGTTCTGGTTACAGTGACATAAAAAAGATGCTGAGACTTTGGAAAAAGTGCAGAGAAGAGCAGCAGGAACGATTAGGAGGGCTGGAAGCTAAAACATACGAAGAACGGTGATGGGAATTGGGCATATCTAGTCTTAATGATAAGCCACCTGGGAAAGCAAAGGGAAATCATCAAAGCCATTGAAAAGCGAAAGTTAGAATATTTTGGACATGTGATGCGACACCCAGAAAAATACGGCATCCTTCACTTAATCCTCCAGGGAAAGATTGAAGGCAAACGAGGTCCAGGCAGAAGAAGAACATCATGGCTTCAAAACCTAAGGAACTGGTTTGGATAAAACTCATGCGACTGTTGACAAAAATAGGATTGCCAACATGATCGCCAACGGATGGATATGGCAAAAGAAGAAGAAGAAGAAGAGAGAAGTCTTAATGAAAAGAAGGACTAGGGGAGACATGATGGCAGTGCTCCAATATTTGAGGGGCTCCTACAAAGACGAGGGAACTATTTTCCAAAGCACCAGAAGGCAAGATGAGAAACAATAGAAGGAAACTAACCCAAGGGAAGCAACCTAGAATTAAGGAGAAATTTCCCAATTGTGAGAGCAATCAACCAATGGAAAAGATTGTCTTCAGAAGTTGTACGTGCTCCATCACTGGAGGCTTTCAAAAAGAGACTGGACAATCATTTGTCTGAAATGGTATAGGGCAGTGATGGCTAACCTTTTTGCCGTTGCGTGCCAAAAGTGGGAGGAGCAGGGAGGTTGCACACGCGCATGCGCACACCCATAATTCAATGCGCCCGCTCCCCCGCACATGTGCGCTCAACCCCCCCCCCCACACGCTCCCTCCGCTTTTGGCACGTGATGGCATGGTGGGCCTGGTAGGCCAGTTTTTTGCCCTCCCCAGGCTCCAGAGCCTTTCTAGGAGCCTGGGGAGGGCGAAAACGGCCTTCCCCACCCCCCGGAGGCCCTCTGGAGGCCGGAAACAGCCTGTTTCCCAACTTCTAGAGGGCCCAGAAGGCCCAAAAAATCAGCTGGCTGGCACGCATGTGCATGCCGGAGATGAGCTAGGGCAACGCTTGCGTGCCCACCGATATGGCTCCGTGTGCCACCTGTGGCACACGTGCCATAGGTTCGCCATCACGGGTATAGGGTCTCCTGCTCGAGCAGGGGTTGGACTAGAAAGACTGCCAAGGTTTCTTCCAACTTTATTATTCTATATATCAAACAACCCTATTATCATGCCTGACTTCAATTTGGTTTTCTTCATGGATGGAGGAACATATTGTGAAAAATAAGCCACTAGATCTAAAGTAACTCCTGACTTCATTACAATTTGATAGGGGCTATCGAAACATATATATAGTATTTATTTTGACTTCATGAAACCACTATTTAGATTCAGGTTTTATGTCCGACATGCTTTGACTGACAATTTGATTGTTCTTTTCCAATTTGTCCAGAACCATTAAGGATGAGGGTGGCACGTACATTTTCTAAATTAATAAACTGAGGAGAAAATAGCAGCCCTCTTCAAATATCTCCTTTAATACACAAAGGTCAAAGTTTAAGAGGGGACACGTGATATAGACATGCCGCAGTTTAAAAACAGCTAGTCAAGCAAGTTGTCCCAAAGGTGCTTTTTCAAGAGGCAACTGGACTTTCTTGTTTTTCTTTGAAGACGTTTCACTTCTCATCCAAGAAGCTTCTTCAGCTCTGACCGGATGGTGGGGAATGGAAGGATTTATACTCCTTGCAGACAGCTGGTCATTTGCATCCTTTTAGAGCAGGGGTCAGCAACCTGTGGCTCTGGAGCCGCATGTGGCTCTTTCATCCCTCTGCTGCGGCTCCCCGTCGCTCAAAATATGCGTCACAACTGCCAATGTGTGATACCCACCGACGCGCTATTTATTAAGCTTTTCGACCTCCGGTAGGCCAATCATGGATAAATCCAAGAAAAGAAAAGTTTCAGAAGAAAACAGAATGTTTAATTCAACTATATATGCTAGTTTTGTGGCCGCTCAGGAAATAGTCAAGCACTGGAAGAGTTTTGTGGCTCCCGGTGTTTTCTTTTCTGTGGGAAACGGGTCCAAATGAGTGTTTAAGGTTGCTGACCCCTGTTTTAGAGTCATTGAGGCCACTTGGAGGTTTATCTATGTCGTCATAGAGTCACCTGAGTGGTGCAAATGGACATGGAGCCTTTATGGTTGCTCTGTGTCGTTTCATTATTGACAAGCACAGGAAGTTGGGGATGAGTCTCTCAAACTGAAGCGCAAATGGTTCCTATATAGCCGGCAATTTTTCTGGAAATCCATTCGTACTCCAGGCATGAAGAAGCTTCCTTGACGAGAAGCGAAAACGTCTTCGAAGAAAAACCAGAAAGTCCAGTGGTCTCTTGAAAAAGCACCTTTGGGACAACCGTGACTTGAATGACTGAGAATCTCCATAGACATCTAGTCAAGCAAGCTAAATTTGAGATAAGAATGAGACAGAGATTAGATTGGATAGATATACAAGATGGGTGATGTTTTTTGTTAAAACTTATGGTTTCAAATTAAGGAAAAAAATACAGTACGTGATATTAGATTATCAATTCATCAGAATCAAAGTTCAACCTCCCACTGTCTTATCACTTTCATCCCACCAGGTTCAAGGTTGACTCAGTCTTCCATCCTTCCGAGGTCGGTAAAATGAGGACCCAGATTGTAGGGAGCAAAGGCTGACTCTGTAAACCACTTAGAGAGGACTATAAAAAGCACTGTGAAGCGGTATATAAATCTAAATGCTATGGGTATTGCTAAAATCCAACCCATGTTTTATCAATTTGTCACAAGGATAGCTAGCATCACTAACTTTCCTGAAATCAAGATATACTGAATCTACAGCATTCCCCCCATTTATTAGACTGCAAGGGGACTACAGAATCAAAGTACTAAAGGAACTGTGGTGGCGCAGTGGTTAGAGTGCAATATTGCAGGCTAACTCTGCCCATTGCCACCAGTTTGATCCTGACCAGTTGAAGTGTGACTCAGCCTTCCATCCTTCCGAGGTTGGTAAAATGAGGACCCAGATTGTTGGGGCCAATAGGCTGACTCTGTAAACCGCTCTGTAAAGCGGTATATAAGTCTAAGTGCTATTGCTATTCCAAAAAAGTGGGAGGAGTCATAAATCTCTCCTCCAATCATGTGGAAAACCAAAAGGGTTTGTTGTGACTCCGGCTCCCGAGCCTGTCCTCATGGAGGAAGATGACTCTGAAAGTGATGGGGAGGAACTGACAAGGCCTCCCTCTCCAGGACCCTCCTTCCTGGCAACGCCTCAGGTTCCAGCTGAAGGCCAGGAGGAAAGCATGTCGGGGCACCCACTAATAGGGGGCGATGAAGATCAATCTTGGATTGATCCCAGGCAGCGTTGGAGGGAGAGGCGTGCACAGCAAAGGAAGAGGTGGGGAAGGGCCAGAGATTGCCGAGTCACTGAGCCACGCCCCACAGGGGAGAAAAGTGGGTGGGGTTGCTCTGCAGGCTCTGTGACGGACAAAAACTGCATATCGTGAGCTTCGGATGGGATATTGTTCGGAATTAAGGCTTGGACTTTGTGAATGACTTCTGACTACTCTTTGAACTCTTGGTTGCCCCAGCAACGGACTACAGATACGTTGATTCCTGTTTCTAGAGGTGATAAGAAACTTGGCAGGCATTCGGAAAGTAGCTGCCAGAATTTGCATCTGCCAAAGGGATTCAGGTCGGCTTGTGGAAATAAATTACTGTAGACGTCTTTTGCTCGTCTGTCTGCCTATGTGAGGTGGGGGGACAGAACAGGGTTACTTTTTCATTTGGGAAGTGGGGGGAAAAAAGAGCTTTTATTACATAAAAGAGAAATGGAAGAAAGTGGATTTGAAGATCTGTTTTTGCTAGCTGGGCATGTCAAATCTTCCCATCAAATTTTCTTTTGTGTGGCCAAATGATCAAGGTAGTAATTATCTTAATTTTTATTCAAAGAGGAGACTTAGCAGAAGTTAGCAGAAGACGTCAATAGTAGGACAAAATGAAGAGAGCAAGAAGCATTTGTTGCAATTACGTTGGTGCAATTCTGATACTCCATCACGTCAGATAATTTGACTGACAATAACCTGGGATTTTGAAAACCACCATCCATTAAATAAATTTAAATTGTGTTAATCATCTCAGGCTAATGTATCCTTCCTAGTGAATTTCTAAGGCTTCCTTTAAAGGGAGAAAAATTGGTTTGGCGTGATTATTTCAAGGTCACAAATTCGCAGGCGAGGAAATGAATAAAATGATTGAATGACAGTTTAAAAGGAAAAGAAGGCTTGTCAACTTGAAACCACCTAACTGAAGACAAAAGGTTTCCTGACTTGCAATTAAGGCAAATGCTAAAGCATTTTCCAAGCCATTTTCTTCCACTTTTTACCATAATGGCCAATGGACTGTCTGGGCTATATAGAATAAAATAAAATAAAATAAAATAAGATGCCTTGATTTAAAACGTCAAATTTCGTTTTGTTACAACTATATCCAGCAAAAAATTGGCCTTTTGAGAATTTTCGGCTAATGGATCATTGGGTAAGGAATAATCTAAAGGAAAAAAAAAGAAAAAAAATGTAATCTTGTTCTAAAAATAAACTGTTTATCACCTTCTAGAAGAATTAACCCATGATGCAATGTCCATTTAGAAGGCATTTTGTGACAACCTCCTAGGGGCTGCCTAAGTTTTCTAACGCTTCAAAAATTTCTGGCACAGTTTAAGTCATGGGTGTCAAACTCGATTTTATTCAGGGCCACATCAGGTTTGTGTTTGACCTTGGGGGGCCACAGTGGGCCCCCCGAGCCAGCTTGACATCACTCGTGTCCGGGGGGGGGGGACCTGTGGTGGCCAAGTGCTAAGGCAGGACTTCCCTCAGACTCTCCCACACTCTCATTATAATCTCCTTCCTTCCTTTTCCTTCTCTCTTCCTTCTTTCTTCTTCCTTCCCCTCTTTCCTTATTTTTCCTTCCTTGCTCTCTTCCCATCTTTCCTTCTTTGTCTTTCCTCTTTTCCTTTCCTGTCCCTTCTTGCATGCTCAAATGCAAAAGGGGAAACATTTCTCCTTTAGTTTTGTTATTAGTTTGTTTTGCTAGCCCTCTTGCCAGCAAACTTGGAGGGGGGTGCACGTGGGCCCCCTGGGACTCGTTTTCGGGCGCAACGGCCTCCTGTAGCCCTCTGCCAGTGAAAATAGGGCCCGGATGCAGCCCTCCCGAGGTCTGTTTTCACTGGCAGAGGCACCGTGGGCCAGTCCTTTGCTGTTTCCAGGACAGCCCCGCGGGCCAGATCTAAGCACCCCGTGGGCCGAATTCGGCCCGCAGACCTTGAGTTTGACACCCCTGGTTTAAGTGGTTATTAATGGGTGGGATGTAATTCACAACTTTGAGCAGTGTTGGTTTCACCAGCTGCTAATCTGTTGTTTGTTCTTTGGTAAGACTCTTGAGTGCTTTTTAGCATTGTTCTTTTTAACTCTCTTTTGTGCAGAAAAGATACAATAGTTTATACAATTGTATAAAGGTCATTTTGCCCTCGTTAACAATGACTTGGGAGTTCCCCTTTCCTGATATTTATCTGGTGCTATCTTCCTTTACTGGTTTTGACGTGTCAAGGATTCAACATTCTCTCCAATTGGGAAAAGTTCAACAGTCAAGGCAGATGCTTGGAAAAACATGCACACCCTTTTTCCAGCAACAAAAGAAGTAAAATCTCTGCATTTGTTTGATCCTTCCCTTCTTCCCCTTCCCGTGGATTGCAAATGGGTTTTGTTGTGTGATTATTTCCTTTTCATTTAACGACCCTGTAACTTCTTGCAGTGGGGTGGGGTCGGGCCGACTGAACGGAGCTCCAGCCTTTACTGGCCGGATGCCCTTCCTGACGCCTATGTGGAGTTCGCAGCAGACAATAATTCATTGCACCCAGAGAGAAAAGTATCTGTCACTACCCTAGGAGCAAACTCACAGCCTCCTGATTGTGAGGAGATCTCCACCTCTAGAAAACCGTGCTGCTCTGTTGTGTGATTAAATATTTGCCCTAAATACAAAACTGTTGTTGTGGTCTGTCAGCCGCCGGCCTCTCTAACAGCCAAATCAGAGGAGGAGGAGGCCTGGGAGTCAAGGTCAGCATCAAGGCAACCTGAGAACTCTGAGGGGGAAGAGGGAATGGAGCTGACAGAGAGAGAAACAGAGGCAGAGCCTGGGCCATCCGTCAGCTCTCAGATGGAGAGTCAACAGCCACCAGGTCTACATGTGGCTGATGAGGAAGAGGAACAGCTGGGTCCAGTGCCTGACGCACAGATGCGCAGAAGGCAGAGGAGAGGAGAGTAGTGGAAATCTATGGGCCAGTCCTTGGGACGGAAGAGCCACCATTGCTAGCGATGGGATAAAAGGCGGCCGGGGTGGTGGGGAGATGAATAGATGTGGCAGACAATTATTCATCTCCCGGCCGGATGGACTTGTTAGCTTGCATTGAGAAACTTTTTTCCGGGGCTGCTGACGCTCCTAATAAAGGAATCTCTGAGTTAACTTCAGAGGGTTTGTCGTGTTTGGGGAGCTGGATCAGAACAGCCGTGTTATTTAATGAAAGAGCAACAACCCACATGCAATTTTGTACAAGTAGGTTTTCATAAAAGACGAAACCAGGCAACTCCTGATTTTCCTACCTACCTTCTACCGTGAGAGTACCCATTTTTGACTCGAGAAAGTCAAACAAAGTGCTTGGAGCAGATGGCCTCGCGTTTCCAAGTTCTTCCTCATCTTCAGGTCTTATTCGGCCTCTCCCCTTTCCTTTTCCTAAAGATAAGCCACACAGCCTAGTTAGACAGGGGAAAGAAACCGAGTCTATGTTGTAAAGCATTTAAAAATCATTATTTTACATTTCCTTAAAAAATACAGTTAAGACCTATGCCATTAAAGTATACCTCAAAGCACAGTACAGAGCCCATTTAATCTGAAATTCTACTTAAAATGGAAAACAGGTAAATGGAAAACAGCATTTTGAATGGAAATAGTATTATAAATGGAAAATAGTTAGAATGCAGTATTTGCAGGCTAACTCTGCCCACAGTCAGGAGTTCGATCCTGACCGGCTCAAGGTTGACTCAGCCTTCCATCCTTCTGAGGCCAGTAAAATGAGGACCCAGATTGTTGGAGGCAAGAGGCTTGAATTTGTAAACTATTCTGAGAGTGCTGGGAAGCACTATGGAAGGGTGTATAAGTGCTATTTATCAGAAGAATAGCTACACATATAAGGGCCAAAATCTGTAACTCCTAATACAAACTTGTTAGTGACGATATTTTATGCAAAAGCATTATTTAAAATAGCAAAGGTTTTGCAGCTAAACATGTGGCACGTTTCAAACATTAAGACTTCAAATTAGGCTTGAATTTAAGCTCTTAATTACATGCACCTCTGTTCTCCACAATCTCTTCCAAATTTTTCAATCGGTGGACCGGATTTTTTTTTTTCCTTCCTCCTTTCATATTTTCTATCTTCCCCCACATCTATTATAGCTCCTCTTTCGAATTCTCATCTCATTTCTTTTTTTTTTTTTTTAAAGTATTCACACAACCACACACACCCCTTCGCTTCGTGGCGAAGGTTGCCGAGAGTGTGGTGGCGAGGCAACTTCCTCAATTCCTGGATGAAGCTGTCTATCTAGATCTGTGCCAGCCGGGCTTCAAGACAGGTTACAGCACGGAAACGGCATTGATCGTATTGGTTGATGATCTCTGGAGGACTCGGGACAGGGGTTGCTGCTCTTCTGTTCTGGTCCTCCTAGACCTCTCAGCGGCTTTTGATACCATCGACCATGGTATCATGCTGCGTCGGCTAGAGGGGTTGGGAGTGGGGGGCACCGTTTTATGGTGGTTCTCCTCCTTCCTCTCTGACCGTACACAGTCTGTGTTGACGGGAGGGCAGAGGTTGACCTCGAGGTTCCTCACTTGTGGGGTTCCGCAGGGATCGGTTCTCTCACCCCTCCTGTTCAACATTTATGTGAAGCCGCTGGGCGAGATCATCTGTGGCTTTGGGGTGAAGTGTCAACTGTATGCCGATGACACACAGTTGTACATTTCAACCCCAGGCCACCCCAATGATGCCCTTGACGTGATGTCCCGTTGCCTGGAGGCCGTGCGGATCTGGATGGGGAGGAACAGGCTCAGACTCAACCCCTCCAAGACTGAGTGGCTGTGGTTTCCAGCGTCCCGATATAGCCAGCTCACACCATCGCTGACTATTGGGGATGAGTTCTTACCCCCCTCAGAGAGGGCTCGCAACTTGGGCGTCCTCCTGGACTCACGGCTGTCTTTGGATGATCATATGATGGCCTTGGCCAGGGGGGCTTTTTATCAGGTTCGCCTGATTTCCCAGTTGCGCCCCTTTCTGGATAGGGACACCTTGCGCACAGTCACTCACGCTTCGTCACTTCCCGTCTGGACTATTGTAACGCTCTCTACATGGGGCTCCCCTTGAGGAGCACCTGGAGGCTCCAACTGGTCCAGAATACGGCCGCGCGAGTAATAATGGGGGCGACCCGTCGCTCCCATGTAACACCCCTCCTGCGCGAGCTGCACTGACTCTCGGTGGTCTTCCGGGTGCGCTTCAAGGTGTTGGTTACCATCTTTAAAGCGCTCCATGGCTTAGGACCTGGCTAGCTACAAGACTGCATTCTGCCACCGATTGCCTCCCACCGACCGGTACGCTCACACAGAGAGGGCTTCCTCAGGGTGCCGTCAGCCAAACAATGTAGACTGGCGACCCCCAGGGGGAAAGCCTTCTCTGTGGGGGGCCCTGCCCTCTGGAATGAATTACCCCCGGACATACGAAGGATCCCCAACCTCCGTGCCTTCCGTCGTGCAGTGAAGACCCTGTTATTCCAGCAAGCCGCTCTGATGGGATAAATGATTTTAATTTGGTTTTAATGGGGTTTTAAAATTGGATTTAAAATGAGAGTTTTAAATTCGGCCTATGATTTAATTATTTTAATCTGCTTTTAAATTCTATTTTGTACATTGTTTTTATTATGGCTGTTCACCGCCCTGTGTTCTTCGGGAGAAGGGCAGTATATAAATAAAATAAAATAAAAATAAAATAAATAAATAAAATTACTCCTTAAATAGGCTAAGGGAGTGGCCAATTAGCCCCAAGCCTTACTCTCAAGGAGACCTCCTCCTGAGGAGCCACTCCTGCCTTTTGGCAGCTCTGCGCGCCCGTCCATTGAGAAGAGGCTCTTCCTCTTTGTCCTCTTCACTTAAGGGAGCCTCTGGAAGTTTTGAAGGCCCTGGCTGAATCCCTGCCTCTGGCACCACATCCTCTTCAGCCTCCTCGCTGTCTGACTCGAGCGCCAGCTGAACAGGCTGCTGGTGCAGTACCACACCAGCCTCCTTGTTGTCGGAATCAGCTACAATCTGCACAGGCCGCTGACGGGCCACAACACCAAGTGAGTAAATAAATCTATACTGTAAGTTAATAAATCTGTACTCCCCCAAAAAATCAGATCCTACAAAAATCCTTTTCTGTCTGATAGATAAATGAAATTATACCTCTAGCGGCTGGTCCTTGAGCGGTGGCTTGTTTATTGCTGTTGAGGAGGAAATTTAATGAAGCTTCAAGGTTGTTGCTATTATCCATGAGAGCCTGCCGGGCGGCCTCCTTGCTAAAGCCCATTTCTGTTATGTGTTTGAGCGCCTTTTCATCAACCTGGGAGAGAAATGAGCAAAAAAAGTCAATTTGAAGATGAAACAAAACAAAACCCTTACATTTAAAAACGGAAATAAAGAGGGGTGTTTTTTTTTAACTATTGTTCGGTGTTTGATTTTCTTTTCCTGAATATAACTGAATATCTGCTTTTTGTAAAAGACTCTATTGTGGGGTTTTTTGGGGGGGTAGAACTCTATCATCATCCTCTTTTAACGATCCCATAATCCCTTGCGGGGTGGAATCTGGACAACTGGTTGGAGATAGCAATGTGTTGTAATGGCCAGATGCCCTTCCTGTCGCCAGTGCGGAGTTTTGTTCAGAAGATATATTCTCATTGTGCTCAGAGAGAGAGAAATATCTGCCTCTACCTAGGATCGAATTCACAGACTCCTGATTGTGAGGCGAGAGCTCCAACTCTAGGCCACCACACCATCACCACCGCTTGGGTAGAACTCTATGACCCGGCTTAAACCCCAAACCCCATTTTATGTCTTCCCTTCCCTTCCCTTCCCTTCCATTCTTCCATTCCATTCCATTATTCCATTCCATTCCATTCCATTCCATTCCATTCCATTCCATCCCATTCTTCATTTTAATTACTCTATTCTATGCCACTCTACTCTAATTCTATTCTGTTCTATTTTTCATTCCAAGTACTCTACTCTACTATATTTTAATTCTATTCTAATCTTCATTCCAATTACTCTACTCTACTTTATTCTTACTCTTCTTTCCAATACTCTACTCTATTCCACTCTAATTTAATTCTACTCTAATTCTATTCTATTCTATTTTTATTTATTTTTTTAGAGATGTGTATCTTACCAATTCACGATAGACACCTTCATTTTTTCCTTCAGGCTTCGTCTTCTCTTTCTGGAATACGTCTCTGCTCCGATTCCCTACTGCATTCAAACTGAGGTTGCTTCGAGTATTACTTCCACCGCCTCCAAAAGTCTTGGTCTTTAAGGAAGAGAACCATGCTTTAGCAATGCCACCGCTACGTCTTTCTAAAGTGAAAGACTTGAGAAGCACAAGTTGATCACAAGCATTCTTCGATTTACGACCACAATCGAGCCCCAAATTTCCATTGCTAAGTGAGGCAGTGAGTTGAGTTCTGCCCCGTTTTACAATTTTTCTTGCCACGGCTGTTCAGCGAATCACCACAGTTAACACAGTTGGTTAAGGGAATCTGGCTCCCCCATTGAATTTTAAATGGGTGTATGTGTGTTTTTAAATTGAGGGCCAATTTTATATATTCGATTTTAATTGGTTTAAAATTTTATAAATCTATGTGTTTTAATATGGCTGTACACAGCCCTGAATCCTTCGGGAGAAGGGCGGTATAGAAATCTAATAAACTTTCAAACTTTCCATTGTCAGAAGGTCGTAAAAAGTGATCAGATCACCCCAGAACGAATACACGCAGCTGAATTTTGATCACGTGCCTAAGGGAATGCTGCAACGGTCGTTAAGTATGAAAACGGTCATAAAATCACTTTTTCTCAATGCCGTTGAAACTTCGAATGGTGGTTATCTTCGAAATGAATGGTTTTAAGTCAAGGACTATCAATGTTTAACATTTTGGGTGGGAAACAGGACTAGCAACCACCTGATTTGCACGAGTTAAAAAATACAGCTGGTATAGGTAGTCCTTAACTTATGAAACTTCATTTAGTGACCGTTCGAAGTTACAGCGGCACTGATAAAGACTGGATTTTGCATACAGGGAGTTCTCGACGTACAAGCACAACGGAGCCCAGAATTTATGTTGCTAAAGTGAGTCATTTGTTAAGTGAGTTTTGCCCCACTTTACGACTTTTCTCACCACCGTTAAGCGGACGACCGCAGCTGTTAAATTAGTAACCCGGTTGTAAAGTGAATCCGATTTCACCCTTTGGCTTTGCTCGTCAGAAGGTCACAAAAAGATGAACCTGTGACCCCGGGATCTTGCAACCGTCATAAATATGAGTCTGTTGTCAAGCATCTGCATTTAAATTCTGTGACAATGAGGTTGCTACGATGGTCATTACCGTATTTTTCGGAGTATAAGACGCTCTGGAGTATAAGATGCACATTGGTTTTTGGGGAGGGAAACGAGAAAAAAAAAATTCTGCCTCTGCCTACTAGCATTCATCGGTATTCATCTGGCTAGCATCCTCACAGCAAACAGCAAACTGCCTGGTCAGTTTCAGCATGTTACTGCAGCCTGATTTAGCACGAACAGCTGATTGGCGGTTGGATCGGCCTCCGAGAATACACCCAACTGGCTCTTCCAGGCTGCAGAGATCGTCTCAGCCCATCACCACCTCTGTGCATTGCGTTTTTGGCTTCCGCGTGTCGCAGGTTTGGCCTCCGCGGATTGCATTTTCGGCCTCTGCATGCTCCATTTTAGACCTGTTCCAGGCTGCAGGGATTGCCACAGTATATCACTGCCAATTGCCGCCTCCATGCGTCGTGTTTTTGGTCTCCATGCATTGCATTTTCGGCCGATCCCCACCGCCTGGAACTGTCCAAAAATGCAACGCACGGAGGCCAAAAACGGGGCATGCGGAAGGCGAAAACGCAACACGCGAAAGCGGCAATCGGCAGCGATGTGCTGTGGCGCTCCATCTAAAATGGAGCGTGCAGAGGCTGAAAAAAAGAACACACGGAGGCTGAATATGGCCAAAGTGGGGGCCAGTGGGTGGGCGGGGTTTCAGCAACATTATGTTTGTTTGTTTGTTTGTTTGTTTGTTTGTTTGTTTGTTTGTTTATTATTTATTTATTTATTTATTTATTTATTTATTTATTTATTTATTTATTTATTTATTTATTGGTTCGATTTATATGCCGCCCTTCTCCGGAGACTCAGGGCGGCTTACAATGCGTTAAGCAATAGCCTTCATCCTTTTGTATATTTATACAAAGTCAGCTTATTGCCCCCACAATCTGGGTCCTCATTTTACCTACCTCGAAAGGATGGAAGGCTGAGTCAACCTTGAGCCTGGTGAGATTTGAATTTACAGCAATTGCAGGCAGCTAGTGCTACTTAACATCACTTTAGTGTGCTGCGCCACCAAGGCTCTTTGTGTATAAGAAAGTAACTGAATTTTCACCCACTTGGGGGGGGGGGGAGTGCGTCTTATACTCCAAAAAGTACAGTAAGTGTGAAAAATGGTCATAACTCACATTTTTTTCAGTGCCGCTGTAATTTGGTACAGTCACTAAACAAAACTGTTTGTAAGCATTATCTGTATTCCAAGGTTTTATTCTTCACACTTCACATCTTAAATCCTGTACTTTGGAAATTCCCTGTTCTTGATGGATCCCAGCAAACGGCTTTTCGTTGTCTTTTCCTCAAAGTTCTATCCAGAGATCATTCATGCACAGATAGTCCTCGACTTACGACCACAACTGAGCCCAAAATTTCTGTTCTTACGGGAGACATCTGGGAAGTGAATTTTGTCCCATTGGATGACTTTTCTTGCCACAGTGAATCACTGCAGTGGGGATGCTGGAGACGTCGTAACTGTGAAAAACAGTCCTCAGTCCCCTTTTTCAGTGCCGTCATAACTTTGAACGGTCACTAAGCGAATACTGTAAGTCGTGGACTGCCTGCTTGGTTCATTAAACTGATTATTGAAAACGGAAATAATTCCTGATATAACAATCCATCAACTTTGGGAAGAAATCCAATGTTTGAATGGAGATACGAAACAGGTGAAAGGTGAGAGTGGATCTTATGGAGCATAAATTGGAGAAGACATTCTCTATGTGAAGCTGAATTGGAAGAGATAACAATTCTGGAAGCTCCGATTAAAGAATTCTAATTAAGATTTCGAGGAATTCCTGAACAACCAGGAGAACATATTAGACTAAGGATGGTGAAGGCTTTGGCTCAGTTAATTAATAGCGGAAAAAGATTTCGATGGAGATATGGACAAGTAAACTCCAGATCTGCCGCCACAAGCAAATTACCGAGGGACATTGTAGTCCACTTCGCAAGAAGAATAACAAGGGACCAGGTTTTGGATTAGATATATTTGGATTTCAAATATAAGCTGAGAATGGAGAACGTTGATATTATTGTTCTGAGGGAAATTTCAGTTAGAATTTTGAGGAAAAGGAAAACTTATGCTTTCCTCACTGACATTCTGAAGCAGAAAAAACATTAATTCCGTTGGGATGAATTGGAAGGGGTGATAATTACTTACTGTGAGCAAAGATTTAGCCCAGGTGTCGGCAACCTGCAGCTCCAGAGCCGCATGTGGCTCATTTAAAAATTCTAGTATAAAATAATAAATAACAACTAAAATCTATAATAAAACCCAGTCTGTCAATTTCACGTGGTCTAACTATACTACAATCACAATCCATAAACTATGTGGCCTGTTGTAGGTTCAACGCTAAAAGAGAAATTGATTGATTGATTGATATAACAGAATAACAGAGTTGGAAGGGACCTTGGAGGTCTTCTAGTCCAGCAACTGGCATGAATTTATGACAGTTGCAATGTCCCAGAGTCGAACTTCGAACACTCACTAAACGAACTGTCGTAAGTCGAGGACTACCTTGTATTGTTTCAAAACAAAAAGACAAGAGGCATTCGTACTCACCTCCTTGCTTTTTGCAACTTCGGCAATAGCAGCCGTCCGCTGTTTTTCAAATTCATCGTTGTCGCCCATCGGCTTCACCACGTTCGTCACCTGCAGGGTTTTTCGGCGGTCCAATTCCTTGCTGTCCACTTGAAGCTGAGATACGCATCTCTGGCGGCGCAAAAGCACACTTAAGCAAGAGATAAACCTACGGCTACAAATATTCTCTTGTCCTGGCTTCAACGTATTTATTGAGCAGGGTGTTTGTAAATATTACATGCTTTTAAATGTCAACTTCCCCCCCCCAAAAAAATTCCAATAATTTAACATTGCAGGAGATTAAAAAAAAACTGTTGAAATGATAGAGAAGTTATTTTTCACACAAGACTATTGCGAACAGATATTTCAAATACAAGACAACAGAGTGTGAAGAAGGCAATGAAGATGTCCAAGGCCAGAAAGCATATCATACCTGTCCAAAAGGGAGAAAGGGAGGAGGCCCTCCTTCTGTTCCTATGTTGCTTCTGTTGTGCTTTGATAAACTCTGAAAAATTAAAGCAGCTTTCATTAACTGATAAGGGTGGGAAACACAGAGTAGCGTGTAAATTACTGACACTGTTTAATGCTGTTGCCTGAAAGCTTCTCGCTGCATGAATGCTATAGATGTTCTAAAGATTCTACTCAGAATCTGTTAATTAAAAAGAGAGGAAGGCTTGAAATCACTGAACACACGTGTGCATACAAACACACACACACACACACACACACACACACACACACACACACACCCTAAGAGGAAAAAATGGCTGTTCATAATGGGATGGATGGATGGATGGATGGATGGATGGATGGATGGAATAATATAATGATAGGTAGGTAGGTAGGTAGGTAGGTAGGTAGGTAGGTAGGTAGGTAGGTAGATAGATAGATAGATAGATAGATAGATAGATAGATAGATAGATAGATAGATAGATAGATAGATAGATAGATAGATAGATAGACAGGGAGGGAGGGAGGGAGGGAGGGAGGTGGATGGACGGAATAGAGATGGATATATGGATGGAGAGAGAGAGAGAGAGAGAGACAGGGAGGAAGGGAAGGGAAGGAAGGGAGGGAGGGAGGAAGGAAGGGAGGGAGGGAGGGAGATGGATATATGGGTGGATGGATGTAATAGAGATGGATATATGGATGGAGATAGAGAGAGAGAGAGAGAGAGAGAGAGAGAGAGAGAGAGAGAGAGAGACGGATTAAGAGAGAGAGATGGAATAGAGATGAATATATGGATGGATGGATATGGATATAGATATAGATATAGATAGACTACCTGTAAAAAATTTGAATTTGTGTTATCTAATTCCCAGGTTGAGGTTAGCTGTTACGTTCCATTTGATTTCCAAATATAAATATGAAGGATTTTGTATTCAGCCGCAACAGGTTCATCTTCCTGTTTGCTTATCAACCCATATATTGTATCAAGTTCTATGCCCGTGATGACGAACCTATGGCATGCGTGCCACAGGTGGCCTGCAGCACCCTCTCTGTGGGAACGCAAGCTGTCTCCCCAGTTCAGCTCTCCCGCGCATGCGTGCACGCCTCCCGCCAGCCAGCTGGTCGTCGGGTCTCTGCCGCACATGCGCAGGGCGCGTGCAGGGGGGGCGCGTGCATATGTAGGGGTGGAGCACGTAGCATGTAGGGGGGGTGCATGTGCATTGCATTTGGAGGGGTTCGCACGCATGCACTTTAGGTACTCAATCCAGAATAGGTTCGCCATCACAGTTCTATGCTGTTAAATCTTTTGGTTACAATAAACAACTCCTTAAGGATATTCATCAAGTCAATGCTTCACGAGGTGTAACTGTCAGCCCTATAAAATAGACCCGATCTAAAAACAGACACCGTGTAGACCTAAAGCTACTTTCATTAGAATAGCTGTAGTAACATAAACCTTGCAATGAATATACTTCCTCTTTTATCACCTTATGTGAATTAAGGTGTTTGGGTGGTATTGGAACTGTTACTTCTTATTATGACTGCAAGCCACTGTTGCCTGATTCGTTGCCTTTGTAATGGAGTTTCCCTCTGTCCATCTGTTTCTCAAACTTGGCAATTTTAAGACCTATGGACTTCAACTTTCAGAACTAGCTGGGGAATTCTGGGGGCTGAAGTCCACATGTTCTTAAAGTTGCCAAGCTTGAGAAAGACTGCTCTCCCCTCTCTACAGTTATAGGATAAGAACCAAGTTCAGTAAAGAATTTAGTTAACGAAGTTGGTTATTTCTGCTCTAATTACTCGTCACCAAAAATAAGATGCTGGCATTCATCTGCTAACGTATTTGCATATCCGCCCCCCTTGTAACATCCTTAGGAGGTAGGATTTAAACAAACTAAAGGATCTAGCTGGCAAAGACTCTAGGATACCATGTCCAAGAAATAATTAAGAGGAGACAAGCAACTGTTGCTTATAAAGAGAAGAATGACATGAAGGTTAATCCATTTTCTCAGGCATTTTTATCTGATGCTTCGGGATGTCAATAAAATTGACCTGACCCCTAAATTATCCAGATTGAAATACTGCCTTTTTCAAATACTGGAATGCTGCTATCGTGTCACCCCCCTAGTCCTTCTTTTCTCTGGAACAGAATATATCTACATAATATATCTGGATATCTAGATATAATCTAGATAAAATAGGGCAAGTCCCCACAGTAAAAGAAAGCAAAAATACATCATCCTTAAATGTGTCCAACAAGCCAGCTGGAGTTTTAACGTTTTTGGTTTAAGGTGGGAAAATGCACCATGTTACCTCACCCTTTGCAACTCCCATTTTTCTATCAGATGCTCCACTTCCCCTCCAAGAACCACCGTGTTGCTGTCATCCAGAAGGAGAAAGCCATTTTTCACTTCCACGATTCCCAGCAGCTTAATTTTTGTTCCAGGAGGTGTGTTCAGACTACAAGAAAAAAAAAAAAGGAGGGGGGGAGAAAAATACAAGTGTTAGGATGAGATGGCGTTATTCAAGTTACGTTGCTCTAATTCAGGGGTGTCAAACTCAAGGCCCGGGGGCCAGATCCGGCCTGTGGGTTTAGGTTTAGGTTTATTTGATTTGTATACCACCCTACTCCCGAAGGACTCAGGGCGGTGAACAGCCAACAATAAAATACATAAATACAAAAAATTTAAAAACCAGATAAAATCAAATTAAATCATTTTGGCCCAGACAGATTAAAACACCCCAATAATTTAAAAACAGATTAAAATTTACATATTTAAAAAGGGAAGAAATTAGGCCAAGCCCGCCTGATGGAATAAAAAGGTCTTCACAGCACGGCGGAAGGAGCGCAGATCCGGGATCCTCCGTATCTCCGGGGGGAGTTCATTCCAGATGGTAGGTGCCCCCACAGAGAAGGCTCTCCCCCTAGGGGCCGCCAGTCGACACTGTTTGGCTGACGGCACCCGGAGAGTCCCTCTCTATGAGAGCGTACTGGCCGGTGGGAAGCTATTGGTGGTAGTAGGCGGTCCCGTAGATAACCAGGTCCTAAGCCATGGAGCGCTTTAAAGGTGGTAACCAAAACCTTGAAGCGCAGTTCTAAGTGGGGTACTTAGAACTGGCCCATGGAGCCGCCCTAGACACAACGAAGGACCAGCCCGTGATGCCTCTGCCAGTGAAAAGGGAGCAGTCCCCTCGAGCTCAGTTTTCACTGACAGAGGGTTGCAGGAGGCTGTCCCAGCCAAAAACGGAACTCGGGAGCCCATTTTAACTGGCAGAGCGCTCAGGCACAAGTGCCCCCGACATGAGTGACATCAAGCTGGCCATGCTCACCATTGTCATGCGCACCAGAGATCAAACACAACTCTGATGAGGCCCTCAATGAAACTCAATGACACTCCTGCTCTAATTCAACTCAAGTGCGACAATTCAAATTATTTTATACACGTTTGTGTTAGTTCGAACCCAGCACGGTGAAAACCAAACTGCGTTGTTTTAATGATGCGATAAAAATAACACCCTCTCTGCAAGCAAGTAACTTGTCTGCATTTTACAAGATAGCGGACAGCCATGGAAAAAATGTGGGCCATCATTATCACTTCATCCACAAAGTGTCAGAATCCATCTCTGTCCTTCTTCTGACAGCGGTCTTTGAAAGCCTGGCTTGCTGAACAATTTCCATCGAGTGTATCCATTGTTCATCGTCAAAGCAGGGAAACCCAAAATACGATTTCAAAGCCACAAAGAACATCAATCATTTTCGGCCGCCAAGCCCATCCATCAAACGGACAGAATATTGAGGAAATCAGATCCCAATAACTTCAACGATCTAGTTGAGGTGATCGGAACTTGGGCAAGAATGAAGCCAATTTAGGGGAACAGGAGAACTGCATCTGTAGCCACAATCGAAAAGATAGAAGATGGAAGCAAAATTCTTCAAAAAAAATAAAATTGCCTTCTCTTCCAAGATCAACGCCATAAAAAATTTCCTTGGCAACTGTAAGCAATGGATTTGGAACTGCCTTCTTCCAGGATGTCTTTCCAGCTTACTTTACAATTTAAATATTGGGGGGGAGGGCTCCCATCCAACTACTAACCTTGCTGGACACTGCTTAGCTTCTCGTGTGAGAGAAGGAAGGTCAGTCAGAGAAGCAATCCTAAGGTTTACAAGCTCCTAAACTTTGTAAAATCTTCTTTTACAAATCTTGTTTAACCTTTGTTAGAGCTGCAATAAGATTTTAGATGATATGGCTTTGGTATGATCTTGAGAATTATAGCATGGGCCCTCCCTCCATAAACCCATAGAAAACAAGTGTTTTTTTTTTAATTACTGAAAAGAAGTAGAATTCATCAAATACACAAGCACGGCCCTCAACAAGCATCATAGATTTAATTTTTTTGACTTCATAGTCTCATGTTCAGCCTGGAACTCTCTTGACAAACTGCCCAGCTAAGCAAGAGACAGGCTTAACTCTGATGAGTATCCAGACAAGGCCAGGGAGAACATTTCACATAATATGCTATAATATACAGAAGCGTATTTTGAATTGCAGAAAAGATAATAAGTGTGCTGTAGGGGAAAAAATAGATAATAAGGGTAGATAATAAACGTGTTGTAGGAGAAGATAATAGAGTTGGAAGCTTGCGAGCCGTTTTTTTAAACAACTATTTCATCTATGCATGTAATACGTTAATAGTGTTTTCACAGCATCGGTAAAATTACATTGGAAAGTGTGCAAACTCCTCCTTGAGATAATATGAACTGTAATTTTATCGGTAGTAAAACTACAGAACTACGAACTTGCCTCTAGCAGCAACTGTCGCTACTTTTGCCTAAAAATAGCTTATGAATAAAGGTGGGAAAATCCTTTGTTCAAAATATTAGTAATGTTACTTCCCTCGGACAGACTTTATAATGAAAATTGACAGCACATCAGTAATGAACTTCAGTTCGTTCAGACAAACCAGTCAATGAAATCTGGCCTACAAATGTTGTTTTCTCTCTGTGGCCCAAATTCCAGCCTACTAATGAGATAGCAATAGCACTTAGATTTATATACCGCTTCTCTAAGTGGTTTACAGAGTCAGCATGTCGCCCCCCAATAATCTGGGTCCACTGTGGCCAAGCTTGACCGCTTATGAAAGGTGAATTAGGTGCAATATTATAATAATTAGTTTCTCCTTCGGGTTTCTTGGGTAGCTCTGTGTGCATTTATGGTACCCATTAAGCCATGGTGGCGCAGTGGTTAGAGTGCAGTACTGCAGGCTACTTCTGCTGACTGCCAGCTGCCTGCAATTTGGCAGTTCAAATCTCACCAGGCTCAAGGCTGACTCAGCCTTCCATCCTTCCGAGGTGGGTAAAATGAGGACCCAGATTATTTAGACCAATAGGCTGACTCTGTAAACCGCTTAGAGAGGGCTGTAAAAGCACTGTGAAGTGGTATATAAATCTTATTGCTATTGCTACTGGCAGTATTCTCCACACAGAAATAGCAATAGCACTTAAGACTTATATAAGGCTTCACAGTGCTTTGCAGACCTCTTTAAGCGGTTTACAGAGTCAGTATGTTGCCCCCAACAATCTGGGTCCTCATTTTACCGACCTCGGAAGGATGAAAAGTAAATCTTGAGCCACTCAGAACCGAACTCCTGGAGTGAGGAGTTAGCCTGCAGCACTGCATTCTAACCACTGCGCAATCTTATAAAATGTTTCATCTTAACTTGGAACTCAGCTCTTTGCCTTTAAAAAAAAAAAAAAAAATGTTGACAAATAATTTGTTTCTTAGAGATAATTCTTCAGCACCGGAAAGATGTGATGTGTTAAAAGCTGCAAGAGTCATCATAAAGCACAAACAAGCTTTGTTTACCTTATTTTCGACATGTAAGTATATTCTATCGCCGTGCAGCTTGTGTGCCCATCGGTCATCTGCAAACGCAGCATTCTGGGAGCCACCGAAGATTCTTCATTGTCCTTCGGTGCAGCTATATTGCGGATTTTTTGAATCTGCAGAACACAGGGGCCTTCTAGCTGTGATGACAAAGGGGGGAAAAAATAACTATAAAAATGTTGGACTGATACCCCAAATAGGCATGGGGAAAACGCTTTTTTTTTAACTCGTTCCCAAGTCAAAACAAAGCACATTCCAGCCGGCCACGTCAAGGTCATATCCACGTAGACCCACAGTGGCTGGAGGGAGGGACCTCTTACAAGCCATGAAATTGCTTCATTGGAGAATGTGACTGATGACACACCTTGGGGGGGGGGGGGAAACAGGGTCAGAGCCAGGATGCAAATTAAGTGAGGTCAGAGTTGGCTTCACTTGGTCCGTGCCGACATGAAGCTCTTAATAAATAACTGGATTTCTTTTGAAGCTTGGCTTGAGGCTCATGATTTAATTAGGGCATCGGTAGGAAACTCTGATAAAGGGCACAATTGTCAAGGACGGGAAAATCAGAAAGTCCAGGCAGTTCAAAAGAATATAAAGGTTTATTGGAAGCTTGTGTTCGCTACAAGAATCTGAACTACTAACAGTCAAAGCAAATAGGTGGTAGATAAGAGTCAATGGAATTCAAGGTGGGCTGGACTTAGATCCCTTGTGGGTACGAAGAGATTCGAGGCTGATGACAGGCTTGACTCCTCCTTCTGGCTCAGCCTCGGCATCCCCCACAATAGTCTGTCTATTGTCTATAGTCTGTCTACTGTATATTATTTCAAGGTCCCAAAGGTGCTTTTTTCAAGAGGCAACTGGAATTTCTGGTACCAGAATGGTACCATACCAGAAAGTCCAGCTGCCTTTTGAAAAAACACCTTTTGGACAACCATGACTTGAATGACTGAGAATCTCCATAGTCATACTATGCCAAGTAATGCAGCGGTGAAATCCACTTACCTTCGCTACTGGTTTGGGAACGGGAGTGTGCGGGAGTGCATGCATAGCACCCACGCGCCACTTCTGCACATACGCAGAATTTTCTGCGCATGTGCAGATGGTAAAAAACTGGGATGTAATGACATCCCGGTGGGTGGGTGGAGCCTCCCGCCACTGGCGCTACCGGTTTGGCGAGCCGGATAGAACTGGGGAGATTTCACCGCTGAAGTAATGTATTTAAGCTATTTTATGAAGAAGGTCTCCTACTTAATCTTAAAGCTCTAGAGTTATGACTTATTAGAGGTAAAAAAAGCAACCCATCATTTATAACTGAGTATTGTGAGCTTGTATCCAGCTATTCTTGGGTCTACTAATTGGAATTTTTAACACTTTTCCACCGGTGGATCATTTTAGCCAGAAGTTATCTGCTTCTGCTTCGTGCCTCTATATTCACCGAAACCCAAGACAGGTTTATAATCTAGGAGAGACAGAAACATCTCTGTGAAAAAAAAAAAACACCTGTCAAATTGTGTATTGTATTATCGCTTCAGGAAAGTTTTCCATGCTGAGTATAGTCGCTTTAATGCACCAAGGAAGATAAAAGTGTGACTGAATTTCCTCTCTTGTTGCTTAAGTGAGAGATTTAAAAAAACATGTCCAATTATTTGTGAATGCATGGCGGTTCTGGTTTTTGTTCGTGCTTTCAAATGCCAGCGTCCTCCTGTACAGTATAAGCAAAGAGACTTCGGCTTTCTATAGCAGTCTGAAGAACATGCTCAGCAACCATAAATATACTACAGGTAATCCTTGACTTACAACAGTACGTTTAGTGACTGTTCGAAGTTATAACAGCACTGAAAAAAGCGACTTATGACCGTTTTTCACACTTACAACCATTGCAGTACCCCCATAACCATGTGATCAAAATTCAGATGCTTGGCAACTGGCATGTGCTTAATGACGGTTGCCATGTCAATGGGGAAGCCTGATTCACTTAGTAGCCATGTTCTTAACAACTGCAGTGATTCACTTAACAACGGTGGCAAGAAGCGTCATAAAATGGGGCAAAACCCACTTAACAAATGTCTCGCTTAACAACAGAAATCTTAGGCTCAATTGTAACAGTAACAGAGTTGGAAGGGACCTTGGAGGTCATCTAGTCCAACCCCCTGCTCATGCAGGAGACCTGTACTAGGGATTCGAACCGCCGAACTGCCGAACAAGCTCAGTGTCTTAGCCACTGAGCCACCTAGTGAAACAAACACTTATTGTGTTTGTAAGTCAAGGACTACCTGTATACCCATACAAATACCTGCATATTAAGATATGTTTAAAGAAGCTTTTTTTTATGTTAAATAGGCTGGACTCTAAGTTATTTCTGAAATACTATATCCAGGGAGAAAGCAAAATCATCTTAATACTTCAAGCTAAAAAATATTAGATCTGACCTTCAGTATAATGCAAGCAACAAGAAGAAGCAGAAAAAAAACACCGCCAGGTACCCATGTTTCAAGCACATACCTTATTTTTCAGAGTATAAGACGCACCTTTTTCCCCCAAAAAGGAGGGTGAAAATCTGAGTGCGTCTTATACTCCGAATGTAGCCCTGCCCAGCTTCTCAAACGGAGGTTTCAGAGGCTGAAAAAACATCAGTAACGAAGCTTCAGGAAAAGAAGCCCCCAACAGAGCTTCAGAAAAAAAAGCCCCCAAACAGAGCTTCAGAAAGGAAGCCCCCAAACAGAGCTTCAGGAAAAGAAGCCCCCAAACAGAGCTTCAGAGGCTTTCTTTCTGAAGCTCTGTTTCGGAGGCTTTCAGAGGCAGGAAAAAAAGCAAGGCACAGAGCTCACAACCAAGGAACCTGTTGCTAAAATTCACCTCTGGGAACAGTTGATTGGGTGTATTCCGGGAGGCCGATCCACCTGCCAATCAGCTTTTTTCTTATTTTCCTCCCCAAAAACTAAGGTGCGTCTTATACTCCGAAAAGTACGGTAACTAAGATTTTTAAAAGATGTTTGCAAAAAACATCCAACTTCCTAACTTAGAATGTCCAAAGTCATCCAACAATCTTTAATCAGGAGGGGGGGAAATAGTGTTTTCCTTGTTTTAGCTTTAAATTGGTACAATCTGTTCAAAAACAGTGTTGAAAAATCAAGCAGGACAGTGTTGGGAAAAAAATCAACCTTCCTTTTATACACCCAATGATCATGACTGACCAGTCTGAACTATATTTTAACTCTACAATAAAAAAGAAAGAAAAAAAACCTGTCACAGAGTACGTTTAACATTATTTTCTTCAAGTTTAATCAAATACAGCCATCTTGTGGCTGAACCGTGTTTTTACAGTCTACGGAGAATTTCTACATTTGCTCTTTTACAACTTTTGTTCTTCGGAGAAAAACAGCAGTGTTTATAAGAAATAACACACACAAACACACACTTTTTTTTCAAACTTTTGCACAAGCTTACTAAAGACAGAACGAGGATATTATTATTATTATTATTATTATTATTATTATTATTATTATTATTATTTTACCTTTTCTACTTTTCCGCCATTGATGTCAGTTGGGAGAAACTTCTTGCCGATGGCTCTCAAGTCTGTCTAAAGTTGAAAGAAACATTAAAGGTGAAACGTTGCTTTTCGAAAGGCAGAAGACGACGAAGAAAAGGGAAGCAACCTTTGCAATAAAGATGATTTGACCACAGACCACGATGATCAATGTAGGTTTAGGATTTTTTTTTTTTCCAGATCTTATATACTGCATTTTCTTTCTTTCTTTTTGGAAACTTAAGGCACTCTTCAAAAATTAAAATACAACTTTGTAAAGCGCCCGATGAGCAGAGAGGAGCTACCAAAAGCAAATTGCTTTTCCCTAATTTTATTTTTTACTTTTGGTAATAGTTTGAACAGTGTTGTTTACCATTAATATCAAGCAAATCATCAGACTCCAGATAGAGTTCCTTTGATTTTATAAGCCATGAAGGGTTGCAGTTTAAATCAGGGTGGATTTGATTTAAATCGAGTTGATTTAAATCACAATTTAAATCATGATTTAAATCACTAGTAAAAAGCCTTGATTTAAATCAACTCGATTTAAATCATAATTGTTAAAGAGCAACTGTCATCTCTGCTACTCCTTTGACCCACTGTTGACTCACCGATAGTCCCAGTGTTGCAGAATATACAGCCTCCTGCTACAGAACTAAGCTCCATTTCATACTGAATAAACTAAATTATTTATGTATCTTAAATAGAAAACTATCTTACGATAGATTTTTACCCCAAAAGTTTTTTATTAAAATAAATCCGATTTAAATCAAAAAAATCCGATTTAAATCAAAAAAATCCGATTTTTTTGATTTTTTTAAAAAAATCATTGATTTTTATCCACCCTGGTTTAAATGCTGGTACTTGCTTACTCACCCACCTCGCTATTTCCATTAAGATTCATTGTGGACTATTAAAAAAAGACAATGAATGTTCTAACTCCTTTCCATTTGGTTCGGTGTCTCAAAACACATACAGGTAATCCCGTATTTGAGACGCTGCCACAATGAAGAAGGGGTCATTTTAATTTTCCAAAGCACCAGAGGGCAGGCCAAGAAACAACGGATGGAAACTAATCCAGGAGACAAGCAACCTGGAATTAAGGAGAAACTTCCTAACGGTGTCGATCAAAAGGTCGGCAGTTCAGCGGTTCAAATCCCTAGTGCCGTGTTAACGGGGTGACCTCCCGTTACTTGTCCCAGCTTCTGCCAACCTAACAGTTCGAAAGCACGTTAAAAAAAAAAATGCAAGTAGAAAAATAAGGACCACCTTTGGTGGGAAGGGAACAGCGTTTTGTGCGCCTTTGGCGTTGAGTCATGCCGGCCACATGACCACGGAGACGTCTTTGGACAGCGCTGGCTCTTCGGCTTTGAAACGGAGATGAGCACCGCCCCCTAGAGTCGGGAACTACTGGAACATATGTGCGAGGGGAACCTTTACCTTTTATCTTATCTTCCTAACAGTGAGGACAATTAACCAGTGGAACGGCATGCCACCAGACGTTGTGGGTGCTTCATCACTGGAGGTTTTTAAGAAAGGACTGGACAGCCACCTGTCTGAAATGGTATAGGGTCTCCTGCTTCAGCAGGGGGTTGGACTAGAAGACCTCCAAGGTCCCTTCCAGGATCTATTCTGATTGAGTTATGATCGTAACTGAACCACACAATTGCAGCTATAAGTCATTGTTACCACCTTTCTTAAGGGAACGTGGCAGTTGTAAAGGAAACACGGTGATTGTAAAGGGAACCTCTTGTTTGCTAGGTGGCTCTTTTTGTAGGGAGCCAGAAGCAAAAGCTGGTTTTGAGCAAAAAAACACCATCATTTGTGGTCAGCTGACTGCACATGGGTGTGAGTGCAGGCTGGCTGCTAAACATCCATAATGCTGCCATGTCACCACGCTGAGGCAAATGTTGGAACGTCAAAACCAGCTTGTAAGTCTCTTTTTTGGCGTCAGATGGTCACTTAACAACCAGTTGTAAGTTGAAGAGTATCTTATTTTTATATAAGGTTGGGGACTAAAAGACCCATGGGCATGGAAGCCAGCTTAGGGGACCTGGGTCTAATCATTGTCTCTCAGCCCAAATCAGCATCTGCAATAAGCTGGCTGATAAACCAAGATCTTTATAACCTCGTGAATCAGGTACTTAACAGATTAACAGAGCTGGAAGCAGGGTGGATTTGATTTAAATCGAGTTGATTTAAATCACAATTTAAATCATGATTTAAATCACTAGTAAAAAGGCTTGATTTAAATCAACTCGATTTAAATCATAATTTTTAAAGAGCAACTGTCATCTCTGCTACTCCTTTGACCCGCTGTTGACTCACCGATAGTCCCAGTGTTGCAGAATATACAGCCTCATGCTACATAACTAAGCTCCATTTCAGGCTGAATAAACTAAATTATTTATGTATCTTAAATAGAAAACTATCTTATGATAGATTTTTACCCCAAAAGTTTTTTATTAAAATAAATTCGATAAAAATCAAAAAAATCCAATTTAAATAAAAAAAATCTGATTTTTTTGATTTTTTTTAAAAAAATCATTGATTTTTATCCACCCTGGCTGGAAGGGACCTTGTAGGTCATCTAGTCCTACCCCCCCCCCCCGCCCAAGCAGGAGACCCTACACCATTTCTGACAGATGGCAGTCCAGTCTCTTCTTGAAAGCTTCCAGTGATGAAGCTCCCACAACTTCTGAAGGCAACTTCTGTTCCATGGGTGGATTGCTCTCACAGTCAGAAAATTTCTCCTTATTTCCAGGTTGAATCTCTCCTTGATCAGTTTCCATCCATTATTCCTTGTCTGGCCTTCAGGTGCTTTGGAAAATAGCTTGATCCCTTCCTCTCTGTGATAGCCCATCAAATATTGGAAGACTGCTATCCTGTCTGCCCTGGTCCTTCTCTTCACTAGACCAGCCATGCTAAGTTCCTGCAATTGTTCATCGTATGTTTTAGCCTCCAGTTCTCTAATCATCTTGGTTGCTCTTCTCTGCACTTTTTCTAGAGTCTCAACATCTATTTTAACATCTTCTAATTTCAGAAGAAAGATCCTGTGACAAACTGGGAGAACATTTTACAAGGGGAGATGGTCAACAAGAAATGAGAAGGAAACCTATTGGATAGAACATCTCAGATAATTCTGAATTGAGGAATAATAATACTACTACTAAAGGATCTAAGGATACCGCTCTTCTCCTCTTTTAATTTTCCGCATAGTGACAAGTAAGTTAATAAATATATATCCCCCTCATTTCGCCTGGTCTTCTGTCAAAACAAGACAGTAAACAATTTTGAAGGTTTTAAGGGTCTCTGGATGAAAATATGCTTTGAATAATGGATATTTCCTCCGAGCCCTTCAAAAATAGGCAAAAGAAATATTGAAGGAACTTGCATTATAATAATAAAAAAAAACATGAAAATAAATCTTCAGCTAAATTTAACAGATCAAATTTGAATCTGTAAACCAAGAAAGTCATGGTTTATTGCCTTATTTCTAAAGACATATAAATCAGAAATAGGTTCAGTTCATCCCGTTAGCTGCACATTTGTTATTGCAAACCAGTGACCAATTAAAAACGCATTTTTCATAAGATGCGTGGTTTTTAAAAGTCTAGGAAATCCTTCTAGATGAAAAGTTGACAATGAAGAGTTTTGAAAAACTCAATAATGAAGGAGAAATGGATTCAAACTTGGTCAATATTTAACGAATTATTATTTTTTCCTAACAGATCACTTTCAACCATGTAAGCATCATGCGGGACAGAAAATTGTAAATGTTCTGAGCATATAGATGATTTTTAAAAATTCAAACTTTTTTTTTTGTTACAGTATTTTTATTCTGTATTTTTTAGTGCTAAACATTTTTTTTTTAGGAAAAACATTCAGGAAGTACTAGATAACACAATGCTCAGGATGTGCAATGGCTAGTAACATGAAAGTTGAAAATATATACAGTAAGTCCAGTTCTTTTACCAAGAAAATGTCAGTTTTTACTTACATACACAATTAAATTTTTAATGGTGTCAAATTTGCGTGTCAAATTTTTCAACTTTCAATTCCCAAACATTAAAGGCGGTCAAAAGTTGTGACATGCCTTGGGGATTGTACAGATATTTTGGTTACTTTAATATAATTTAGATGTGCTTGGTAAGTAACTACATGAATATCATAACTTTTTAGCATTTTGTTTGTTTCATACCTATCATCAGTTATTTTACTGTGTTCCACCAGCTTTCATATCATCCTACGTTTTATCCACTTTCCATTTGGAAGTCTATCTTGTCACTTTTTTTTCAAATAGGAATTTCTCTTGTTGCAATAATTCTACTTCGAGCTAGGCTTTTATTTTCATTTTTTAAAAAACCAATAAGCTTCTTTCTTTGCCTTCGTAGTCTATTTCTCCCCACTTCCGACACTATCAAAGAATGGTGCTTCAGATACTGAACTTCTCATGGTCCTTGTAATTCCTGTATTCTTAAGCAATCAAACCACTCGTGCTTTTAAATGAATATTCATTCGTCTGCCACTTCGGTATAAGAAATGGATTTAATTATAATTAAACCACCACTTTCAGTTCTATGTGTGTCTCAATAAAATTCACTCCAGAAGATCTTTATTCTGTTCTATTACATACTTTCCGTTTCTCTTAAATTCACAGAATTTACAAAAAACGTTTCTACTTTTCTCTTTTCCGTGTCATTTGCTAATTCGTTTTTAAAAAATAATTTACTCCTCTTACAGTCGACAATCGAATCATCCAGATATCAAGAATGTCACCAGATGGCCCCATATTCTCTTCTGCTGTCTCTTATGGTTTTGGGCAATCAAGGATCCATAAAACATTTTAATAAGTAGAAAACTTACTAAAGGATTTGTTACCCTGAGCTGCCCTCATTCTACAGGCATCCTCCTTACTAATAAAGACAGTAGCAGTTTTGATGTGGACAATTTAGGCCAATATGACAGAAGTAAAACTAAAGTATAACCAGTTTTATCCTAATATTACTGCCATTCTAGGCAAATTATAATCTCTAACCTAGAAACCTCCTTGCAATCTAACCGACTATTATTTGCACCTTCTACTAAACACAGAAGGAGGAAAATTAAGTACACTGACATATACATAACCTTTAAACTCTCCCAAGACCAAGCAAAATTTCAGTATGTACTTCTAAAGAAATTCTAAACAGAAATCAGATTTGGACTGTGTTTCCTTCCTTCCTTCCTTCCTTCCTTCCTTCCTCTTCCTTATTGCTCCTTTCCTATTCCCCCCTCTCGCTCCCTCCTTCCTTCCTGTTTTCCTCTTATTGCTCCTCCTTCCTATTCTCCCTCTCCCTCCCTCCCTCCCTCCTTCCTTCCTGTTTTCCTCTTATTGTTCCCTTCCTATTCTCCCTCTCCCTCTCTCTCTCCTTCCTTCCTGTTTTCCTCTTATTGCTCCCTTCCTATTCTCCCTCTCCCTCCCTCCCTCCCTCCTTCTTTCCTGTTTTCCTCTTCCTTATTGTTCCCTTCCTATTCTCCCTCTCCCTCCCTCCCTCCTTTTCCTGTTTTCCTCTTATTGCTCCCTTCCTATTCTCCCTCTCCCTCCCTCCCTTCTTTCCTTGAGGTTTTTAATAAGAGACTAGACAGTCACTTGTCTGAAATGGTATAGGGTCCCCTCCTCAAGGTTAGACTAGAATGCCTCCAACGTCCCTTCCAGCTCTATTCTGATTATTTCCTCCCTCCCTCTTTAAAAATATATCTTTATTATTTAACGACAAACAATACATGACTGACCAGAAGGTATAAATTTGAACAACATAAAACAGAAGGCTAATAAATATTTGTCGAAGGAAAAATAAAATAACCAGCCTAGAACATTTTCATTTCTAGAGCTAGCTAGGGTATTTTAAAAATCTAACTAACAAATGACCACAGGACCCGAGTGGATATACATTTTAAAAGTTCGCAAATTGTACCTACATTAAGTGCAATCAGGATAATATCGTTGATGTTGACTTTTTCAGGTGAGTTTGTGCAAGCCTCGATCCCTTCATCTGACAGGTACCTATTTAAAGGGGGGAGAAAAAAACCAGAACTTCAGTTAGGTTAATTAGAATTTTTTTTTTCATTTTTTTTAAAATTTGATTTATATGCCGCCCTTCTCCGGAGACTCAGGGCGGCTTACAGTGCGTTAAGCAATAGCCTTCATACTTTTTTATATTTATACAAAGTCAGCTTATTGAATGAATAAATTTCAATAAATTAGCTTATTGCCCCCACAAACTGGGTCCTCAATTTACCTACCTTAGAAAGGATGGAAGGCTGAGTCAACCTTTATTTATTTATTTATTTATTAATTTAATTTGTATACCGCCCTTCTCCCAGAAGGGACTCAGGGCGGTGAACAGCCAAAATTAAAAAACATACAAATGCAAAAGTTAAGATAATTAAAAGAATTAAATCATTGGCTACCCAAATTTAAAACCCCAAATCCATAAAATTTAAAATCCCAATTAAAAACCATTTAGGCTAGGCCGGCTTGATGAAATAAAAACGTCTTCAACCTTGAGCCTGGTGAGATTCGAACTTACAGTAATTGCAGACAGCTGGTGTTAATCACAATGCTATCAGTCTGCTGAGCCACCAGGCCCAAAATTCAGACAATGAATATGATAATGTGTGTTCAATACGTTATGTTTTGACGTGTTTTTTTAATATGTGTGTGATTGTTTTTTGTGTTATTTTTTAAAGACAAACTGTTTAATAAAAATTATTTTTTAAAAAAAGAAAAGAAATTCAGACTAATAACAATCCAGCTAATTGCAAAATGCTGTTTTAATCAGAGACGTACGTTAGATAATAATGATTCAATAGACAATGGAGAGCAGGAATTGTCTAATGCAGCACAATTTTCCATTTCTAAAGTTTTGAACACTTCCCAAAGAGACTCTTTTTAACCCACCTCTCCGTTCCGTAAGATATCAGGATCTTATGAATACAGAAACTCCCAATTTTTTTAAAAAGAACTATGTATGTACAGTTTTTATAGCTTTAGTAATTATTAGCTTTTGAAATTATGGAATTGGGTTTTTTTTTGTTTTTTTTTTAAATGGTTATAGTTCAAGAAAAGAAAAACCATGGCAGTGAAGGTGTAGATACAATCCTATACAACAAGGATGACTTGTACCTAACAGGAAAATAGGCACTTTTAATCATCTTCTTTTAATGACCCCATTAATGCAGGACCGCCTTCTGCCGCCGATAGCCTCCCACCGACCAGTACGCGCCCACAGAGAGGGACTCCTCAGGGTGCCGTCAGCCAGGCAATGTCGGCTGGCGACCCCCAGGGGGAGGGCCTTCTCTGTGGCAGCTCCTTCCCTCTGGAACGATTTGCCCCCGGAGATACGAAGGATATCAGATCTCCGGGTCTTTCGCCGTGCCCTGAAAACTTTTCTTTTCCATCAAGTAGGGCTGGCGTGAACCCCCTCCCCCCTTTTTTAGTCTTTTTAGTTTTAAATTGTCATGGGGTTTTAAATTGAACTGTTTTAAATTGGGCCAGTTATATAATTCTTTTAACAATTTTAAATTTTGTATCTGCATGTGTTTTAGTTCTGGCTGTTCACCGCCCTGAGTCCACTAGAAGGGCGGTATACAAATTGAAATAAATAAATAAATAAATAAATAAATAAATAAATAAATAAATAAATAAATAAATCCTTTGCAGGGTGGAGTCTGGGCAACTGAATGGAGCTGAGTGTTTACTGGCTGGATGCCCTTCCTGTTGCCAATGCGGAGTTATTTCCAGCAGATATATCCTCATTGTGCCCAGAGAGAGAAATATCTGCCTCTACCTAGGATCAAACTCACAGCCTCCCGATTGTGAGGCGAGAACTCCACCTCTAGGCCACCGCACCACTCAAAATAGTCAACTTTAAGAGTGCGGAAAATATACAGTTCTGCAAAGGCGAATTGATACAGCATAAAAAATATTTGCTCCATTGCTTCTCACCTTATCATTTAGATATAGAGGAGCTCAAAAACTGAATGGATTAATATGAGGATGTTTGGATGTCGAATATATACAATTTTACGCTCATAGAGGTACGTTGAGAGAATGGATGACCAAACACGTCTATTCGGCGTGGTTTATGGATAAAAGTGCACATGAAGTCACTTTGATTTACAACTTACAGTGCTAGAGAGAATGATTTTTTTCCCCTTTAGGTATAGCTGAAGTGAGGTGGGACACGGTAGCTCAATGGCTAAGACACTGAGTTTGTTGATCGAAAGGTTTGTGTATTACTAGGTTTTATGTTGTGTTTATTCAAATAAAGCAAATATTAAACTATTTTTTTATTGCAAAAGTTTTACAATTACATTTTTAGCCCACTTTCCCCCCCAACCCACTCCTCACTCCCCACCCTAACCCCCCCAAACCCCCCTAACCCTCCCCCTGACTTCCACTGAATATAATCCCATCAAAATCCCTTTTTTTTATAAAACTTGAACCCCTCAACCCCCTTATAATTTTTTCTCTTCACAATTCATACATTCATACATTTCTATTTTTATATAATACTTTCAGTGAAAAGCTATTTGATACTTCAGCAAATAGCAAATTAAATATTAAACTATTGACAAACAATATTCAATGCCTTATTAGTATAGAATGAAGCCGTATGGAATAGATTTTAATCTAAATCCAAGTGTTGTTGTTGTTTTTAATTTGATGGGTTGATATTTCGGCCTGCTTGAAATGATGCTAAACTTATTGGTAATCTTTTATTTAATGATAAAAAAAAATCTCAATCTTTAAAACATGTATTCTTAGTTTACATCTAATAGTAGTCCATACACACACATATGATGGCTCAGTGGTTAAGACGCTGAGTTTGTCAATTGAAAGGTCGGCAGCTCAGCGGTTCGAATCCCTAGTGCCGCGTAACGGATGAGCTCCCGTTACTTGTCCCAGCTTCTGCCAACCTAGCAGTTCGAAAGCAGGTAAAAAAAATGCAAGTAGAAAAACAAGGACCACCTTTGGTGGGAAGGCAACAGCGCTCCGTGCGCCTTTGGCGTTTAGTCATGCCAGCCACATGACCACAGAGACGTCTTCGGGAGAGCGCTGGCTCTCGGCTTTGAAACGGAGATGCCGAGATCCAAAGTTTTGCACTGGGTCAGTTTGTTCCATTCCCTCAGATTATGCCTTAAAACTAGTTATTGGCAATTAACAAGAGAAAGGAGAAGGCGGGTGAATTGAGTTACAGGTTTAGACCAAAGTTAACACTAGATTTCTCATCTCAGCCATAGAATATGTCAATCATTAATAGGAAGGCAGAAAATGAAGTTACCTCAAAGCCTGAATGAAAATGGAAGCTCATTTATTTACTGAGAGAATAACTAGCACAAAGGCACCCAGTCGGGTTTCATGCTTGAGGTGAGACTAGAACACACCGACTCCTAGTGATTGGCCCAAAGTCACCAGCTAGCTTTCATGCCTAAAGTGGGACTAGAACTCACTGTTCCTAGTGATTGGCCCAGTCACCCAGCTGGCTTTCATGCCCTAAGGTAGGACTAGAACTCACCATCCCCTAGTGACTGACCCAAAGTCACCCAGCTAGCTTTCATGCCTAAAGTGGGACTAGAACTCACCGTCTCCTAGTGATTGGCCAAAGTCACTCAGCTAGCTTTCATGCCTAAAGTGGAGCTAGAACTCACCGTTCCTAGTGACTGGCCAAGTCACCCAGCTGGCTTTCATGCCCTAGGTAGGACTAGAACTCACCATCCCCTAGTGACTGACCCAAAGTCACCCAGCTAGCTTTCATGCCTAAAGTGGAACTAGAACTCACCGTCTCCTAGTGATTGGCCAGTCACCCAGCTGGCTTTCATGCCCTAAGGTAGGACTAGAACTCACCATCCCCTAGTGACTGACTCAAAGTCACCCAGCTAGCTTTCATACCTAAAGTGGGACTAGAACTCACCGTCTCCTAGTGATTGGCCAAAGTCACCCAGCTAGCTTTCATGCCTAAAGTGGGACTAGAACTCACTGTCTCCTAGTGATTGGCCCAGTCACCCAGCTGGCTTTCATGCCCTAAGGTAGGACTAGAACTCACCATCCCCTAGTGACTGACCCAAAGTCACCCAGCTAGCTTTCATGCCTAAAGTGGGACTAGAACTCACCGTCTCCTAGTGATTGGCCCAAAGTCACCCAGCTAGCTTTCATGCCTAAAGTGGGACTAGAACTCACTGTCTCCTAGTGATTGGCCCAGTCACCCAGCTGGCTTTCATGCCCTAAGGTAGGACTAGAACTCACCATCCCCTAGTGACTGACCCAAAGTCACCCAGCTAGCTTTCATACCTAAAGTGGGACTAGAACTCGTCTTCTCCTGGTGATTGGCCCAAAGTCACCCAGATAGCTTTCATGCCAAGGTAAGACTAGAACTCAGAGTCTCCTGGTTTCTAAGCCAGCAGCTCAACCACCACACCAAACTGGCTTGTGCGATCCAAGAATAAATGCTTTGTTTTAACCGCTGGCTATTTTCTCTGCTCTCACACAGTTTCAATTTAAATTTGATTTCAATTTCAATTTACTGATTTAAATTTAGAGCAGATGACAGATGAGATACAGCTTTAAATCAGAAACGGGCTGATGTAAATGTAGTCGGCAATTCATCAACACTGTTAACGGTAAAGCCAGTACTGTTAGATTTATACAATTGTTAAGGGCCAACAATGCTGAGCTATTGTAACACAAGTGGCACTTTATAAATATGTTTTGTATAGCATACAGCTTTTTTATTAAAAGCTGAAAAACAGTAATAGCTCCAACAGGAATAATGACATTTGCCAATTTGTTCAACCCCAGATGAGGACAAGCAATAGTGGGAAAATATAAGAAGCTTCAAATTAAGTTCCCAGACATATAAATAGCATATTGCATGACCTATAATTTAAGCTGTAACAGTTTAAAAGCTAAAAGAGTGGTCAGTAAAAAAAAAAGAAAAGCAACAGCATGCAGAAAAACTGAGTGTAAACATGAAAATGTCTTTTATCCAAGTGCCTGTAACTGGAAACTAGAAATTATTAGCCATCATCACAAAGAGAAGATTATGAAGGAAAAGGGTTTGGTACAAATTACCTAATTAATTTGAGTTAAGATTGAGTAGGTTTGGTTACTTCTACCCACTTCTAAGGAACATAAGCATAGAGTGCTCTAAGGATGGGAGAAATTAAGACGAACTCAGCTCTTTTCCTTATTAAGAATAAGGTAAAAAGGTTGAGAGAGGGAAAAATCCATAAAATTAAAAAGGACAATGGAAAGAAACAAAGATCAGAATAATAGAGTTGGAAGAGACCTTGTAGGTTTTCTAGCCCAATCTACTCAAGCAAGAAATCCTATATCATTTTAGATAAATGCTTAGGCTGTTGGTTTGAGCTCTGATCTTGGCAATTTGGCTGCAAACATTTCGTCACCATTCGAGGAGACGCCGTCAGTGCGTTTTGAGTTGGGCTCGTCGTCAGAACACAGGTCTCTAGCTATCTTTTTATGGGATGAAAATTAGTCTGAATGTTGTTTGTTGGCTCAGAAATATCCGAACCAACAAGAAAATAAGAGGAGGAAGAAATATCAGGCATGTTTGCTGCCTTATTTATAAAAATAAAGGTGGGATAACAACAAATACATAATAGTCCTGTAATAGTGTGGACTAAAAGGTAAAGGTAAAAGTTCCCCTCGCACATACGTGCTAGTCGTTCCCGACTCTAGGGAGCAGTGCTTATCTCTGTTTCAAAGCTGAAGAGCCAGCGCTGTCCGAAGACGTCTCCGTGGTCATGTGGCCGGCATGACTAAATGCCAAAGGCGCACAGAACGCGGTTACCTTCCCACCAAAGGTGGTCCCTATTTTTCTACTTGCATTTTTTACGTGCTTTTGAACTGCTAGGTTGGCAGAAGCTGGGACAAGTAACGGGAGCTCATCTGTTACGTGGCACTAGGGATTCGAACCGTTGAACTGCCGACCTTTCGATCGACAAACTCAGCATCTTAGCCACTGAGCCACCGTGTGTGTGCATTTATTTATTTATTTATTGGTTCGATTTATATGCCGCCCTTTTCCGGAGACTCAGGGCAGCTTACAATGCGTTAAGCAACAGCCTTCATACTTTTGTATATACCTGCTTAGTAGAGCTTTCGCCCCCCCCCCAGCGGTGTTTTTTTTTTACACAGTCAGTTTATTGCCCCCACAATCTGGGTCCTCATTTTACCTACCTCGAAAGGATGGAAGGCTGAGTCAACCCTGAGCCTGGTGAGATTTGAACTTGCAGTAATTGCAGGCAGCTGGTGTTACTTAACAGTGCTTTAGTCTGCTGCGCCACCAAGGCTCTTAATAGTATGGACTACTATTAGATGTAAAATAAGAATACATGTTTTAAAGATTGAGATTTTTTTTTATCATTAAATAAGGAAGATTACCAATAAATTTAGCATTATTTTAAGCAAGCCGAAATATCAACCCGTCAAAAGTAAAAAAAAAAGCACTTGGACTTAGATTAAAATCTATTCCATACGGCTTCATTCTATACTAATAAGGCATTTGAATATTGTTTGTCAATAGTTTAATATTTAATTTGCTTTATTTGAATAAACACAACATAAAACCTAGTAATACACAATACTCTGGTGTATTAACTTTTCCAAGAACATTAATTTATTTTTCAGCCATGTTATGTTTTGTACTATGTTTGAGGTTCTGACCACAATATACCCTCTAATTTTGTTAGAAAATATGATGGCTACGCAAAGCTTAAAATATATTAAAACAAAAGTTACAGATACAGGCACAGAAAATACCAAATACATCTCACCGCTGATTTCCATTAATGTTATAAATGAAGATCAACAATACATTTAAATATGACAATTGTTACAGATATAAAAATATGCCATGCAGTGGTGGGTTTCAAAAAAATTTTTACTACCGGTTCTGAGTGTGGCTTGGTGGGCGTGGCAGGGGAAGGATACTGTAAAATCTCCATTCCCACTCCATTCCCACCCCACTCCAGGAGAAGGTTACTGTAAAATCTCCATTCCCTTCCCAATCCAGGAGAGGATTATTGCAAAATCCCACCCAAATTGGGACTTGGGAGGCAGAGAACTACTCAAAATTTCCGCTACCGGTTCTCCAGAACTGGTCAGAACCTGCTGAAACCCACCTCTGACGCCTGAAACTTTCACTGATTTGCTATTTGTGAGATGGTTTTCTATCACATACTAATTTAGATTAAAATGGAATTACGTAGTCTGTTGATTGTGATAGGATTTGAATCACAATCTTGGCATGTATGAATCAAGCTGAATAAAAGCTTATTAATCAAGCTGAATAAAAGGTTATTTGTCTGGACAGAGCATGTAATGAGGGAAACCAGCAATTGTACTTTGCTAATTTGATTTTAGGATTTTAGCATGTAGGATCAACCCAGCCAAGTAATAAAAATAGTAGAGAGAGATTTCTCTTCTAGACTAACAATCTTAAATACAATCTTCCCCGTTTTTTTCTTTTTCATTTGTTTTTTTCTGATCCCAAGGCTTTGTACAACTGTAAACTTAATCTTCTACTTTATCTTTTTTTATATCCACCCATTAACTTCATTTTTTTTTAACCATTTAAACTTTTCCAACCTTTTTTTCCTTTCCAACCCAACACCTGGAGCAATCTTATGTAGATCTAATCGAATAGAAGTGACACTGATCAGTTCACACTTAGAGTCAATTACAAGTAAAGCAGCAAATAAGCCTGATAAATCAAATTACTGGGGTTTGGGGGCTCCCTGAGCGCCATTGAGATACTCAACAATCCTATAATTGAACCATGCATTACATATATTCAATAATATTGATATAAAGTGACCACTAAAGAAGATTGACATCACAACGTTTCTAATATTCCCAATTTTTGCCAACTCCCTTCTAGCACTGCTGATGTTACCTAGTTTGGTAATGAAAACGTCTGCAAGGAAAATAACCAAGGTCAGAGAGAGTCAAAGATCCCACATTCCAGTGGTGAAATCCATTTACTACCGGTTCGGTGGGCATGGTGTGGCGTGGCTTGGTGGGCGTGGCAGGGGAAGGATGCTGCAAAATCCCCATTCCCTCCCTACTCCTGGGGGAAGGATATTGCAAAATCTCCATTCCCACCCCACTCCAGGGGAAGGATACTGCAAAATCCCCATTCTCTCCCCACTCCTGGGGGAAGGATATTGCAGAATCTCCATTCCTACCCCACTCTGGAGCGAGCCAGAAGTGGTATTTGCCGGTTCTCTGAACTACTCAAAATTTCCACTACTGGATCTCCAGAACCTGTCAGAACTTGCTGGATTTCACCCCTGCCACACTCCCAACTCTATTCTTGGTCCATGCAGGGATCAAAAAAAGAAACACCAAAGAGGTGAGTAAGACTTCTATTTCTCCACCTTGTCCACAGAGGCATTTATTTATACTACTTAGCCAGACGCTCTCTACAGATAGTCCCCAACTTACAACTCGTTGTAAGTGACCGTTCAAAAATCACAACGGCACTGAAAAAAAATGTTCTTCATACTTCCGACCACTGCAGCCGCCCCGTGGTCACGTGATCAAAATTCAGACACTTGGCAACTGACTCGTATTTATGACGGTTAACGTGTCCTAGGGTCATGTGATCTCCTTTTGCGGCCTTCTGACAAGCAAAAGTCCAAGGGGAAAGCCCGATTCACTTAACAACGGTGCTACTAAGGTAACAACTGCAGAGGATTCAGTGAGCAACTGCAGCAAGGAAGGTTATAAAATGAAGCAAAACTCGCTGAACAACTGTCCTGCTTAGCAACAGAAGTTTTGGGCTCACTTGTGGTCGTAAGTTGAGGACTACTTTAGCATCTCCTGCTGGATGCTGTCCAAGATTCTGATAAGCCCTCAAACGGACTCTACCCCAAAAGATTCAATAAATGTATATTTATTACAATCTGGATTTCTGGCCAAGTTTTTAGATTTTATAGATAACACAATCCTAGTCGAATGAGGCAGAACCCTTAAAACCAACTCAACCTTCATTCTCACCTATTAGTATATATACTCCTGATGAAACAGATTACATTTAATCCATTACTATGAAAGACGGTTCTGCATAACGTCTCATTCATCCAGGTCATGGTTGTCCCAAAAATGCTTTCATTTTCAAGGCCACTGGGCTTTTGTGATTTTTTTTTAAAGACATTTCACTTCTCAGCCAAGAAGCTTCTTCCGTTCCAACTAACTGGTGGGGAATGGAAGGGATTTATACTCTGCAATCAGCCAGCTGTTAGTATTCTGAAACTACTACCTTAGTGGCTAATCTACCTATTAACTCTATCTATCAAGCACATCTGGAGCCTTTCCTACAAGAAAGGATTGGAGTCAGTATGAAGTCCAGCAACTTACAAAGAGTGAAATTACAGCGATTTCACCCAGAAAGGTATTAAAAGGTATTTCAAACAGTTGTTCCCCATCAAAGTAATCTACAATCAAGACCACATCAAAAACAAAGCTAATTAAAATACATCTAAATCAGAATCATCAAAAGGTGAGCATTAAGTCCAGCCGTAAGTTGTCTAAATAACGTATTATTGTGGTGTTATGTGGATGCCATTTAAATCTACATTCACTTAAAGTTAAGCCATGCGTAATAGGATATAAATTGCAAGGATATGAAAATCACAAGAACTACAGCACAAGGACAAAGAGTTGGAGCCAGTGGAATAAATATTTTTTTAAAAAAAATAATCTTCTTTCTTAATCCAAGAAGACAGTTAAAAACTAGTTTATGTTTCAGTGTTAGAGCTATACATCGCTCAAACAAAAATATGATTTGTTCTACTATTTCTGAGCCATTTATGGATAATATTTATATATTTAATAACATTTTATATAATAATTTGACAGCTATTTAGCTATAACAAATAATGCCACGTGAAATGGAGTTGCACTGCTGGATTTAAAGTTCCGCATAAAAATATAAGCAGTTATAAATGGATGATACTAATATCTACTGATTATCAAGTGAGGTACTAATACCACTCTATAAAGCTTTAGTAAGATCACACCTAGAATACTGCATCCAGTTTTGATCACACTATAAAAAAGATGTTGAAACTCTGGAAAAAGTGCAGAGAAGAGCAACTAGAATGATTAGGGGACTGGAGGCTAAAATATATGAAGAACGGTTACAGGAACTGGGCCTGGCTAGTCTAGTGAAGAGAAGGACCAGGGGAGACAGGATAGCAGTCTTCCAATAACTGAGGGGCTGCCACAGAGAGGAAGGGGTCAACCTATTTTCCAAAGCACCCGAAGGCAAGAAAAGAAACAATGGATGGAAACTGATCAAGGAGAGATTCAACCTAGAAATAAGGAAAAATTTCTGACGGTGAGAACAATCAACCAATGGAACAGAAGTTGCCTTCAAAAGTTGTGGGAGCTTCATCACTAGAAGCTTTCAAGAAGAGACTGGACTGCCATCTGTCAGAAATGGTGTAGGGTCTCCTGCTTGGGCAGGAGGTTGGACTAGATGACCTACAAGGTCCCTTCCAACTCTGTTAATGTGTAATCTAGTGTAACTTCACTAATGTCTTTGTTTCTGGGGAAGATGTTTAATCCAGAGAAGCTACACAGCTTTTTCTGACATATTACCCATTTATAGTTACTTTGCCAAACTGATCAGGTTCACTGTTTGTATGAGGAGGGGTTTAGCCAACTCTGCCCCAGAAAGGAGAAAAATGAGATGAAACCGGCAAAATTTAATACTTATAAATGCCCCGAAGCCAATAAAAACTGAAGAGTATCCGATTTTGGCAGCGCTGATGACAACAAAAATTTTTTAAAAATCATTGTGAAGATTCCAAGTTCATCGGAGAAAACGTAGACAGAACCATATATCTAATTTTTTTTTAAAAAAATTAAAAATGTACACCAGGCTTCAAAGTAAGGGTCTCTCAAGGTGATGTACACCACAGTTAAATTTTGTTTTGACTTTTAAAAGTTTATAAAACTGTTATAGTGTGAGCATTACTTCTGGCACTTATTTTTTAAAAAAGAGGTGGTTGTCCGAGATATCAAAAAAGAGATGTCTACTGTATATTACACATACACATACACACAAACACTAAAGCAGAGGTTTATACTCTGCTTTATATACTGATGCACTGATCGTATTTGTATGTGTGTCCATATTTATATACAGTATATATACACACATATACAATCAGTGCATTGGTTGCTTGATAACTGTAGTACATTATAACACAACTAGAAAACGTGCAACCTACATTAACCTGCATTTGGCTCTGGTATTATTTATTGTTTGTTTGATTGATTTATATGCCGCCCTTCTCCGGAGACTCAGGGCGGCTCACAATGCATTAAGCAATAGCCTTCATACTTTTATATATACCTGCTTAGTAGGGCTTTCGGTCCCCCCCAAGCCGTGTTCCTTTTTATACAAAGTCAGCTTATTGCCCCCACAATCCAGGTCCTCATTTTACCTACCTCGGAAGGATGGAAGGCTGAGTCAACCTTGAGCCTGGTGAGATTTGAACTCGCAGTAATTGCAGGCAGCTGGCAGCTAAGTGCTACTTTAACAGCACTTAGTCCACTGCGCCACCAAGGCTCTTATATTATATTTGATTATCCCGTCCCGTCTTCTTCTGAGAATCCTTTTTCTTTTTAAAAGTTCTCCTGGCATCTCCCCTTGGTCTCCCACCCCAGCTCCAGGATACAAAAATATATGGATTTTTAAAGACACCCAAGCCAATAAACACGTTTTCTCCATCATTGAAAGACGTGTTGCTTTTCCCAGGACGGCCGCTCCCTTCCTTGCCATCCCAGGAAAAGATGCATTCGGCTGAAAGCTTTCAGTTTACATAGCCGTTTAAAGTAGGTCCTGAAAGCTTTTAGCAATTTGGTGAGTCCCAGAGGTTGGATGCAGGCCTGGTGCATCAGGGCCTCTTGTTTGGCTCCATTATCGCAAATCCTCACCCGTAAATCAAAAGCCATTTGGACAAGGAGGCGAACGTTTAAAACGTTGTTTAAAAATGCGTAGCGCCGGGGGGCTCTGAAATTGAAAACACAACACAAAGGGTGCAACACACATCAACCTGCATTTGGCTCAGTTATTGTGTCATATAAAATGCAACACAACTTGAAAGGGTGCAACACACCCATCAACATGCATTTGACTCTATTATTTTATTTATTTATTTATTTATTCATTCAATTTGTATGCCGCCCGTCTCCGAAGACTCAGGGCGGCTCACAATGCATTTAAAATCATTATAAAAAACATTTAAAAATTAAAAACATCAAAACTCATTCACACCATTCATGGCCGGATCTCGCCGGATCACAAGAGCAAGATCAACGGCCCCAGGCCTGCCGGAAAAGCCAGGTCTTCACCACTTTTCGGAAGGCCAATATTATATAAAATGCAACACAAGTTGAAAGGGTGCAACAGACATTAACGTACATTTGGCTCATATTATATTCTAGAAAATGCAACACAACTGGAAAGGGTGCAACACACACTAACATGCACTTGGCTCTGTTGTATTGTATAAAATGCAACACAATTTGAAAGAGCGCAACCCACATTAACGCGCATTTGGCTCTAGTATATTATATTATATTGTATGGTATTACATATTATATTCTAGAAAATGCAACACAACTGGAAAGGGTGCAACCCATATTAACATTTATTTGGTTATTATATTATATTATATTGTAGTATTATTATATTATTATATTATATATTAAAATGCAACACAACTGGAAAGGGTGCGACCCACATTAACAACACGCATTTGGCCCTGTCATTATATTTTATTTTCTCATCCCGCCTTCTTCCGAGAATCCTTTTTTTTTTCTTTTTATAAATCCCCTCCCCCCTGCATCTCCCCGTGGTCTCCCATCCCCACAGTCCCAGGATGCAACTGATGGCTTATCCTGCTAGCAACCATGTGTACTGCAAGACTTTCTGGGATGCAACTATGGGAGAAACCAGAAACGGCCCAGAAACACAACACATTGGGGAGGGGGGGTGTTTGTGTGTGTGTCTAAAACCACAACACGGTTTCATCCTCATCAGCGAGGAAGGCGGCCTTTCGGGGTGGTCGCCCATCCAAGGACGCGCCAGGGCCGACCCTGCTTAGCTTCGCTGACCTCCCGCTCGCGCAGAGGAAGGAGCCACCCGCTCCCTCCCCCTCCAGCGGGCGGCGGCCCTCGCGGCCACGGAGCCAGGACACCGGCCGTCCGGAGAGCGAACCGTCCCGGCAGACAACCTCCCCAGCCGGGCACGGAGACCTCCCGGCTTCAGGAAACTTACCAGCCGGACTCGGAGAGGGTCGCGGCCGCCGCCGCGTCAGCCATGGCGCCGCCGCCGCCGCCTCCCGCTCCCCCCACCCCGCGTAGGGAAACCGAGGCACGGCGGCCGGAGAGGGTCAATCCCGAAAGCGTTTCCTCTTCTCCTCAAGTTATTTATTTCAAAAAAAAAAAAAAAAAGAGCGGGGAGGGTGAGGGAAGAGACCCTGCCCCCTCGGCCTCGCTCCGGCTGCCGGAAGTCCGAGGAACCCGACGCCAGCCTGCGCAAGCGCACGCGCTCACCGTCTCCGTTTTTACGGCGTCCGCCCGGAGCCTAGAGAGTCTCCTCTTCCGGCCGAGAGGGCGGGTAGGAGGGTCTGGAGCGCGAGTGCCCCTGGCGGATCCTAGTGGAACGGCGCCTGTCTTGGAGCATGGAAGAGCATGCAGAGGGAATCCTGAAGGCAGCAAATAAGTGGGAAAAGCAACCAGCACATACACAAAAAAAAGAGAGGCTGATTTCAAGGTTTTTGGGGTTTTTTTCCTGCGCACCCAGCAAATAGTGGAAAAAGTAAGCAGAACCAGAAGCTGGGTCCGCAGGAAAAACCTTGAAATCAGGTTTTTTTTTTCGTGGTTCTATCTAGTTTTTTTCCAGTATTTGCTGCATGCAGGATTTTTTTAAAAACCCTCTCTGTCTTCTTTTAAAACTTGCAGCAAAGTTTTGACAGCTAACAAAAGCAGAATGGTACGATTAGAACAAGCAGCCCCTCACCCAAGATCCGACGCAGGACGAAAGACCATTAGCCACACTAGGAATTGCCGACATCCTTTAGAAACACAAAGCCCCTATTGCACAAATCCCAAACTTCGAAGTTACGGAAACTATAAAGATCCAACAAGACAGACACAGACTTCAGAGGATAATTAGAACTGCAGAAAAAACAATGGTTACCAACCTGTCTTCCATTGAGGACCAGTATACTGCACAAGTCAAAAAGAGGCTGTGGAAATATCTACAGACCCCTCACATCCTGGTCATAAACTGTTTCTACTCCTACCCTCAAAACGACACTATGGAGCACTGCACATCAGAACAATTAGACACAAAGAACAGTTTTTTCCCGAATGCCATCACTCTGCTAAACAAATAATTCCCTCAACACTGTCAAATTAGTTACTAAGTCTGCAGTAATATTAATCTTCTCATCGTTCCTATCACCCATCTCCTTCCACTTATGACTGCATAACTGTAACCTTGTTGCTAGTGTAGGAAGTTAGCACCCACCCCTTTCCTGGAAGAGTGAAATATTTTAGGAAATATGAAAAAGGCAGAATATTATATTTCCCTGGATAAGAAATGGAGAAGCATATTTTACAGACAAAGCAGCTCCCACCTTCCTGCCCCCCACCCTTTGTCAATGGGCCATTAAGACCTGGGCCAGTCTACTCTACATAACAAAGATCTACCTCCTTCAGGCAGAGCCATACTAGGAATTGCCAAAGATCCAACAAAGATAGGATTAGCCCTCTACACAATAGCAGCAGAAACTCACCACATGTGACCTGGGAAGCACATGTGACCATCAGCCAGCAAGGCCCCCACCCCCTGGGAGTCTGACAACCAATCAGGATACTCTTTCGGGGCCCCAAGAAATGCAGAGCCAGAGAGAGCATAAAAACCCGAGGATCTACTGTATCTGCCCTTTTCTGTTCAGGAACTCAAGCCATGTGATCCTGTCCACCATTAAACCATCTTTCCAAGCAGTCTCCATGTCTCCAGTGTCTGTTTCCCCACTTGGAGCAGAACCCAGAAGGATGTTTCTTCCAACACTAGTATCCTTAAGATTTATATTGACTGTTTCCCTATGACTATCATTAAGTGTTGTACCTTAGGATTCTTGACGAATATATCTTATGTACACTGAGAACATATGCACCAAGACAAATTCCTTGTGTGTCCAATCACACTTGGCCAATAAAGAATTCAATCTATCTATCTATCTATCTATCTATCTATCTATCTATCTATCTATCTATCTATCTATTCAGCCATTTGGTCAGCTGCCCCAGAACCACAAATCTTGGTGGTTCTGCTTCATCAAGAAATGGACTCTCTCTCCAATCTTTCCAATTTACATTCCATTATTGCATTGTTGGAAGTTAAAACCCACCCCTCTCCTAGGAAAATGAAATATTTTAGGATATACTAAAAAGGCAGAATATTTCCCTTAAAGGAGAAGTAGAAACTCAGAGAAGCAGAAACTGGGGTCTCAGCTAGGCTTGCTGGCTGATGTAAACTTCCCAGGTGCCATGTGGTGAGTTTCTGTTGCTAGATGGGTCCTATTGTGTTAGTTTCTGTTGCTAAATGGGTCCTATTGTGTTGCAGATGATGGTCCATTGACAAAGATGGGAGGGAATTGAGTTTCTGCCTCTGGCCCATTGATAAAGGGTGGAGGTGCAAGAAGGTGGGAGCTGCTTCGTCTTTAAAACATGTTTCTCCATTTCTCATCCAGAGAAACATAATATTCTGCCTTTTTAATATTTCCTAAAATATTTCATTCTTCTAGGAAAGGGGTGGGTGCTAACTTCCTACACTAGCAACAGATAGGAGAGGATCTAGCAATAGGATCTAGCAACAGAAACTCCCCACATGGGCACCTGGGAATTTACATCAACCAGCAAGTCTAGCTATGACCTCTGACAGCAACCAATTAGGATACTCTTCCTGTGCCCCAGGAAGTTCAAAGCCAGAAAGGGTATAAAACCCAGGGACTCTCTGGCTTTTGGAGCATCCCTGCCCTTTTTCTGCTCAGAAACTCAAGCCATGTAATTCCTGTCCACCATTAAACCATCTTTCCAAGCAGTCTCCATGTTTCCAGTGTCTTTTTTCCCCACTTGGAACTGAACCCAGAAGGATATGTCTTCCAACAGCATTAAAAGGGGGAAAACTTTCCCAAAAATTGTAGGGCGAAACAATGAAGTTGCTGATGAGAACCAGCCAAACTTGAATCCAGTCTCAGCCAGCAGATTGGACCATTTGGTGTGATTCTCTTTTCATCAAGCTTGGTGGGGGGGGGGGGTTGGAATTGGTGGAGAAAGTGTTAAATCTGTCGCCTGGCATCTCTGAAGGAAAACCATCAAGATCAAGGGAGGTATTAATACCACTCTGTAAAGCCCTAGTAAGACCACACCTAGAGTACTGCATCCAGTTTTGGTCACCACGATATAAAAAAGATGTTGAGACTCTAGAAAGAGTGCAGAGAAGAGCAACCAAGTTGATTAGGGGGTTGGAGGATAAAACATACGATGAACGGTTGCAGGAATTGAGCATGGCTAGTCTAGTGAAGAGAAGAGAAGGACCAGGGGAGATATGATAGCAGTCTTCCAATATTTGAGGGGCTGCCACAGAGAGGAGGGGATCAAGCTATTTTTCAAAGCACCTGAAGGCCAGACAAGGAATAATGGATGGAAACTGACCAAGGAGAGATTCAACCTAGAAATAAGAAGGAACTTTATGACAGTGAGAGCAGTCAACCCATGGAACAGAAGTGGCCTTCAGAAGTTGTGGGAGCTTCATCACTGGAAGCTTTCAAGAAGAGACTGGACTGCCATCTGTCAGAAATGGTGTAGGTCTCCAGCTTGGGCAAGGGGGGTTGGACTGGATAACCTACATGGTCCCTTCCAACCAGTGGTGGGATTTAAAAAAATTTACTACCAGTTCTCCAGAACTGGTCAGAATCTGTTGAAACCCACCTCTGCTTCCAACTCTGTTAATCTGTTAAAAAAAACAAGATATGAATCAAATGGAAGAGCCTGGTGGCGCAGCAGACTAATAACCTGTTATTAACATTCAGCTGCCTGCAATTACTGCAAATTCGAATCTCGCCAGGCTCAAGGTTGACTCAGCCTTCCATCTTTTCTAAGGTAGGTAAATTGAGGACCCAGTTTGTGGGGGCAATAAGCTGACTTTGTATAAATATACAAAAGTATGAAGGCTATTGCTTAACGCACTGTAAGCTGCCCTGAGTCTCCGGAGAAGGGCGGCATATAAATCAAATTAAAAAAAAAAAAAGTAAACAAAGGAGTCGGATACTTTTATTCAGTTGCGACGAAAGAAGGCCCTTGCAAAATGCATGAGCCGGGAGCGAAGCATTAGCCCTTCGAATGCGTAAGCAGCGACTTTGCTCTGCTCTGCTGGGGCTCCCATCACTCCTGGCGGGTATGTGCCTTCATCTATGGACTGCCGAGAACCCCTTTTGAAGCCATAGGTGGCCTTCAAAAAGACACCATCGCTTCAGTACTTTGCGGAGAGATTGCTGCACCCCTACTGTGCTTTGCAAATTGCAGCTTTCGGGAAAACCTCTTTGCACAGGTCTCAGGCAATCAGGCCTCAGATATATTATTTAGTCTGTATTCCACCTCTTCCCTATGAGACATTAAGGGATCTTTTTAAAAAATATATTATTATGGCGTTTTTTTGACTGTTGTGGTATCTGAACAGCTAAATATCCATGCACAGAGAACTTTTATTTTGATATTTATTCCTAATTTAATGTAGATAAAAGAAATAATGTGAATAAAATAGGAATCATACAGAGTCAGATATATGGGCTCTGGAGGACCCTCTCTATTCACATTATTATAAGGGGAAGACGTGCTTGGATACATGAACTCTGAGAGAATCTCTCTATTCACATTATTATAAGATAGAAAAGTGCTCGTTGGAAATTACATTAACAAACAGTTAAACCCCATTAAGTGGTAATATATCTTCTGAGACCTAGATGTCACGAAAGGACAGCCATATGGAAAACATCTGAGTGACCTCACTATGAATGACACAAAGACATATATGTTACAAAGAGTTACTTAATCCAATAAATTTACCCAAGGACAGCAGTAACTCTCCCATTAACAACTACGAGCACTTAAGGAAAAGTTGTGTGGCTAAAATAATTTTATAAACTAAAATTAATGGTTTAAATAATTAGATGAACATATTATCCAATGTATATAACCATATAGGGAAAATCGGATGTATGATCTCATGTTAACCATATATGGAAAATGTATGATCTCACTGAATCCTTTGTCTTAGAAATGTATAAAACCAGTTGTATCAGAGTTCTCTCCTTGTTCAAAGCTTCAGGTACAAAACTGGCTCTGAACCTTGCAAAATAAAACTGTCTCTGGCTGACCCAGGAATGTTGTTTGGTCTCATCATTCCACAACAAATTCATAATCAAGTTTCTCTGATTACGGCATGTGCATTAAATCTGTCCTCAAACATCTGCAAAATATGGATCAGTTATTTGCCTCTGTATTCACAAATGTGTGCAAAGCCCAATAATTTCTTACATCCATCCAAAACCTGACGATAATCTACTAGTCCACATGGAATATTTCATCCATGGTCTGGGTGCAATATATCCATCCGTCAGATGAGAATCTCCGAACGTCATCCACAGATTCCTTTTGTAAGTTTGTTTTCAAAATCATTTTTCCCCCAATTTTCTATTTAATAAGCAGAATTGCCAAGCTTGTACTGCTTCTGCCTCTCCCATATTTTGAGTTAAATCACAAAAGATCTTTCACCTGATTTCTTTTTCTTTGATTTTTTTTAAAAAAATGGAAATTAGGGAAGCTGAAACTGGGAGGGTATCAGGTCGATATCAAGGGTGTACAGTCACTCTTCTACTTATTTAGGTCTAATTAAACATGTCAAATGCATATTAATAAAAATGTGTGCCTCAATGAGTCGGAGCAGGGAGCAGAGAGAATTAGCACACAGTGGGTCATTTATGTTAATAATTTTGATATTAAGTAGAATAAGTGATTGTGTTTATTCTATTGGTGTATAGAATTAAAAAAACAAACTCTGAAAATAGCAAAGAAGCAAAGAACATGCCCAATATTACAAGAGCCAGCATTCTCTATAATCCCAAAGGTGCTTTTTCAAGAGGCAACTGGACTTTCTGATTTTTCTTTGAAGACCTTTCGCTTCTCATCCAAGAAGCTTCTTCAGCTCTAAAGCTTCTTGGATGAGAAGCCAAACATCTTCAAAGAAAAAACCCGAAAGTCCAGTTGCCTCTTCAAAAAAAGGACCTTTGGGACAACCCAAAGAGCCTTGATGGTACAGTGGTCTAAGCACCCTGTTATTAACACAGCTGCCTGCAATTACTGCTGGTTCGAATCTCTCCAAGGCTCAAGGTTGACTCAGTCTTCCATCCTTTCTAAGATGGGTAAATTGAGGACCCAGTTTGTGGGGGCAATAAGCTGACTTTGTATAAAATATACAAAAGTATGAAGGCTATTGCTTAACGCATTGTAAGCCGCCCTGAGTCTCCGGAGAAGGGCGGCATATAAATCAAATTAAAAAAAACAAAAAAAACACCCATGGCTTAGGACCTGGTTATCTACGGGACCGCCTGCTACCACCAATAGCCTCCCACCGGCCGGTACGCTCTCATAGAGAGGGGCTCCTCCGGGTGCCGTCGGCCAAACAATGTCGACTGGCGGCCCCTAGTGGGAGAGCCTTCTCTGTGGGGGCACCTACGATCTGGAACGAGCTCCCCCCGGAGATACGGAGGATCCCGGATCTGCGCACCTTCCGTCGCGCGCTTAAGACTTTTTTATTTCATCAAACTGGCCTGGCCTAAATCTTCTCCCCTTTTTTAAATGTTAATTTTAATTTGTAAATTTTAATTTGTTTTAAATTATGGGGTATTTTAAATTCAGCCAAATTTTTTAATTCGTTTTTAATTTATTTTAAATTTTTGTATTTATGTATTTTATCTTGTGGCTGTTCACCGCCCTGAGTCCTTCGGGAGAAGGGCGGTGTAGAAATTTAATAAAATAAAATAAAAAATTAAATAAACCCTGACCTGGATGACGGAGAATCTCCATAGACATTTACATTCTCTATAGCGCTCTTTCTTATTTCGACTTTTTGATTAAATCTGATATCTACTTCTCAGGATTTTCTCCAAGTTTAATAGTCTTTCTCTCACCTCAAATAACCTTTGTCATTAGAGTGTTATTAAAACGTCTGTTCCCCCTCCAAGAGATGTCACTGAATGACATTTTCTAAAATTCTGAGGAACAAGTTTATTCTTGCTCCCTTCTAGATCTACACTGTAATTTTTTCTGCATTTCTTCCCTCATCAATAGGATTTGTTTCAAGCAGCAAAGTTTTCTGCTTAAGAAAAGGGGAGAGGAGGAGGAGAAGAAGGAGAAGGAGAAGGAGAAGAAGGAGAAGGACGAGAGGCAGAGACAGAGAGAATTTAGGTATGAAGTGGTAAACAAAAAGTGAATTGTGACACATTATAAAACAAGAGTCTCAAAAAATCAATTGGTAAACAGACTTTTTCTGCCCAGCAGTCTTTGCAAATTAATGGTAATTGAAAAGGATTGATTTATTTGAGGCAGCCTCTGTGAGAAACAGATTCATTTGAGGACTTAATTGATTTAGGCTAGTTTGGATGAAAAATGGTTGTCTGTTGTTGTTGTTTTTTTGGGTTGGGGGGGACAGGGCTTGTCAAACCGAAAATCATAATCATTATTTCCAAACGTGCCTATTATAAGGTATTTTGTATTTTTGTGGCCTTTTGCCACAAAATCTCTTTAATTGCCTTACATTTCTCCTCCGGAATTAACTAATTGGTAGGTTTATAAATACGACAATAATCCTTTGACAAGGTACTCTGCAGTTGGAATAAAAACCAAGTTCCAATTTATCCTATTAATGTGTTGTACAGTAGGTTAGATTTTAGAGGGTTTTTTTTAATCCCTTTACTCCTTTTATAAGTAAGTGAAAGCAGCAAACATCCATAATTCTCCTCCTATTTTCCCCCCACAGTAACAACCTTTTGAAGTGGGCTGACAGTGTATGATTAGCTCAAAATCAGCCAGCCAATCTTCATGTCTTAAGACAAGATTCTAACTCATCGTCTCTTGGTTTTTATAGACTTTTGGCAATATTCCTGAAGTTTAACAATCTTTTCTAACCAAGTAATGAAATTAATTTATAACGGATACTTCCGAAGAGCAGCACAGCGAACATAGGAAATAAAAATCCTGGTTGAATTATATACACCGGGAGATTGCATGAAAGAGAACAATATTTATAATCTAGTCGCTTGGCAGTGTCTGCGTGTCACGGAAAGATTTTAGATCTCTTCTACAGCTACCACATGCGGTTTTTAAGTGTAATTGCTGAATATTTGTCAACGCGCTAAGACAGGTTTTGACAGGTTAAGCCGAGGAAAGCAATAAAATTAATTTAGGAAGTGAAAATAAGATTTGCCTCTGATTTTATTTGTTGCTGTAGGCATTGCAGCTTCTGTCAAATGTGGTCAGGTTAGAAATAAATTTATTTATTTGTTTGTTCATTTGTTTGTTTGTTTAATTTATATGCCGCCTTCCTCCGAAGACTCAGGGCAGCTTACAATGCACTTATAGCAATAGCCTTCATTCTTCTGTATATATCTGCTTATTAGGGCTTTTGGCCCCCCATAAGCGGTGTTTCTACAAAGTCATCTTATTGCCCCCACAATCCGGGTCCTCAATTTACCTACCTCGGAAGGATGGAAGGCTGAGTCAACCTTGAGCCTGGTGAGATTTGAACTCGCACTAATTGGAGGCAGCTGGCAACTTAAGTGCTACCTTAACAGCGCTTAGTCCTCTGTACCACCAAGGATCTCCAAGAAATGTAGGTGGTCAGACATATTTGCTGATAAGTGAATTAGGCAAATGCACCAAGGTTTTGAAAGTCAGCTCAGACAAGATGCTAGATGCGGAGAACTTAATTCTGGATACTAGTGCCTAAGATTTGGTTGTAAATAAAGTGAAGAACAAATGAAACTCTGGCCCTTCCTTTTCATAGCAGATACGAACATTTCCATTCAAGTAATGTTTGGGTTCATTCTACATTTGGGAACCCAAAGATGCGTTTTCAGGAGGCAACTGGACTTCCTGGTTTTTCTTTGAAGACGTTTCGCTTCTCATCCAAGAAGCATCTTCAGCTCTGACTGGATGGTTGGGAAGCGAAGGATTTATACTCCTTGCAGACAGCTGGTGATTTGCATCCTTTTCGAGAGACGTTGAGGCCACTTGGATGTTTATCTGTGTCCTCAGTGGTGCTACTGGTTCCTATAGCTTGCAATCCCTCTGGAAATCCGTTCATACTCCCACACCATTCGAAGGGTGTTCATCCCAAATTGCATAGCTAGACGTCTGTAGACATTCTCAGTCATCCAGGACAGTGGTGAAATGTAAAATTTGTTACAACCGATTCTGTGGGCGTGGCTTGGTGGGGAGGGTAATATGACTGAGTGGGCGTGGCCAACTTTTTTTTTTTTTACTTTTAAAACCATTTTTTCTGCAATCTCTTCTGCCGAAGAGGTTGTAAAAAATGCTTTAAAAAGCCTCTGACGATTCCCAGCTGACTTGCCTGATCTGCAGAGGCTTTTTCTATTTTTTTTAAGCCTCTGACGATCCCAGCTGAGTTGTCTGATGGCAGAGGCTTTTTTTTCTTTTAAAAACATTTTTTTCTACAACCTCTTCGTCCAAAGAGGTTGTAGAAAAAATGCTTTTAAAAGCCTCTGACGATCCCAGCTGAGCCGCACGATCATCAGAGGCTTTTTTTTTTTTTTACTTTTAAAAGCATTTTTTCGGCCAAAGAGGTTGTAGAAAAAATGCTTTTAAAAATTAAAAAAAAGCCTCTGATGATTGTGCGGCTCAGCAGGGCATGGGAGTGGGGGGACAGGGATTTTTGCTACCGGTTCTCCGAACCACCCACCGCCATCGCTGCAAAAGGAGAAAGGAACTATTAAGAAGGGATTTGGAGAAACTATTACTCAGACCTGAGATTGAAAGAAGCGGGCAAAAGAATCTCAAAATTGACCCTGCCTTGATTCTGTTTAGAATAAGAGGAGATGCAGAGAAACTTACACAGACTTTCAAGATTTTCAAGTCCTGGGAAAGTAGAAAACAAGACAAGGGTGCTTAAGATAATCTCCAAGTACTGCAATAGTATGATGACCAGTAACCATGCATCCATTGCAGTGGTGAAATTCAAATTTTTTTACTACCAGTTTTATGGGCATGGCTTGGTGGGCATGGCAGGGGAAAGATACTGCAAAATCCCCATTCCCTCCCCACTCCAGGGGAAAGATATTGCAAAATCTCCATTCCCACCCCACTCTGGGGCCAGCCAGAGGTGGCATTTGCCGGTTCTCCGAACTACTCAAAATTTGTGCTACCGGTTCTCCAGAACCTGTCAGAACCTGCTGGATTTCACCCCTGGCCCATTGTCTAATCTTCCAAGTAGATTACTACCCATTTGGGATTTTTCCTTTTTAAATTCTTTGGAAATACCTAGTTTAAGAAGATACGAGAGCTGAAATCCGCATTCCCAAAGGGAAACTTTATCCTGAGTGTGAATATAGAGATGTATTGTGCGATTGTTATTTTTATCACTCTTTTATCACTCTAATCATAGAAATTATTATTTCTATCAGTCTTACTACTGCTGACAACAGCATCACCTTACAGCGGTGAAATAACATGGTAATTACTCTTGTAAGCGTGAAGATCAGTTGTAAGATACCAAGATACCTTGCCCCGAGTGACATTAATAATAATAACAACAACCTAAAACCAACTTAGCCAACAACTTACAGAAGTATAGACCCCCTGCTTTAGAGCTATCACAACAAATTGCTGGCACTTCCTTTTGGGTTACTCAATAGCACTGTGCACCCCGAGGTGGGTTTCACTTACCCTTACCACCGGTTCGCCACATGCCTGCTCGCTTGCTTCGTGGGTGTGCACGCTGTCCGTGCATGCGCCTGGCCTTCCACGCAGGAACTTTGCTCCCTCGCATGCCTTCTGCGCATGTGGCCAGCCTCAAAAATGTCCCTAAATAGCACGACTTGGAGCCGGGGCTGGTGGGCAGACCCACCCCCGATCACTGCTACTGGGTCGCTTGAAGTGGTGCGAACCGGCTGAATACCACCTCTGGGAGCACCAATACTCTGTATAAAAGATTTCCAAAGAAAAACAGCAACATTTGCCAATATTTGTAGAAGTAGTGAGCTGAGTAGGTATTTTTTTGGCACCTGTCAGTATATAAATTAGAAGGAATGTGTTAGCACCTTTTGAGATTAACACATTTTATTCAAAGACGTAAACTTTTGTGAGGAACAGCTCACGTCACTCAGACCCTTCCGATGTTTGGCTCCGACAGACTAACACAGGTCTCCTCCTACAGTATCTATCAGGACAGAGATATCTTGATATCAGGTGTCCAATCATCAGCAAACCAACACCTTGGTTGAATGAGGATGAGGCTATATTGAAGGTGAAAATCAAGGAAAAAAAATAGGCAGAAATGATTGACCAGGGGCAGGAAAGAAACGGGAGGAGGGGAGAATATACCACAATGGTTGCTCTCCGAATCAGAAATCATTAAAGATATAAATATAAACCTTTCATGAGATCAAAAGAAGCATTCAGCGCTTTGACTTGTTTTCCATGACATGAATCACAGTCTTTCATTCCGGTTTCTTAGCAACAGGTATGAGAAGCATTTCAAAATGGCCGTGTGTTTGTGTGTGTGTGCTGAGCTAAAAGCAAAACACTCAACTTTCCATAAAGGGAGCATTTTAGGCGTATAGGTATTCCTTGTTGACCTTGGTCCTTTGGTTGCTGGTGTTAAGAAAAGAGTTTAGATCTAGTTATCTAGGGAAATATTTTTCACCTTTCTCTAGTTTGTGGCTTGCTTTTCTTTTGGCATTTTAGTCATGTGTCAAATGGCTGACAGGTGTTTGTGTCCATGGTGGGTTTCAAATTTTCTTACTTCCGGTTCTGTGGGTGTGGCTTGGTGGGCAGGGCATGGCATGGCATGGCTTGGTGGGCGTGGCTTGGTGGGCATGGCAGGGGAAGGTTACTGCAAAATCCCCATTTCCTCCCAATCAGCTGGGACTTGGGAGGCAGAGAATAGATGGGGGTGCGGCAGAAGTGAGTTTCAGCAGGTTCTGACCAGTTTTGGAGAACCGGTAGTAGAAATTTTGAGTAGTTCGGAGAACCGGTAGTAAAAATTCTGACTGGCCCCACTCCCATCTATTCTCGGCCTCCCAAGTGCCAGCTGATCGGAAGGAAATGGGGATTTTGCAGTAACCTTCCCCTGGATTGGGGTGGGAATGGACATTTTACAGTATCCTTCCTCTGCCACGCCCACCAAGCCATGCCACATCCATCAAGACACACCCACAGAACCAGTAGTAAAAATTTTTGAAACCCACCACTGTGGTGCGGCCAGTCAGAACTACTCAAAATTTCTGCTACCGGTTCTCCAGAACTGGTCAGAACCTGCTGAAACCCACCTCTGGTTTGTGTGCGTATCAAATACTTTTTTCCAAGGTTACTACATGAGGTTTCATTATCTGTTTTTCCTAGGCTGGAGCAAACCAAGCTACTCGTGGGACGAGAAAGAGGTGCAGTCATGAAATGTTTATTTCAAACTTGAATAGCAGAGGGATGAATGACAAACACTGACAATGAATTCTGAAGAGCCAATTCCGAGTTCTATACCTGAAGTGTTAGGTAACTCAATCAGCAAGCAAATCTGCTTGTTCCACCAGGAACTGAGGAAGAGAGAAAAAAGAACTCTTGCAACTAAGACACTGAGACATCACAGGTCTTATTTCTTCCAGCCTTGAATATGAGTTGATACTAGAAGACCCAGCTTGGACCACTACGTCATATGAAACCCACAGATAAGCTCCTTCTTTCATAGCCATTCCCTACATGTTGAGTTCAAGCGGTTTTCAACTTTCCTGGAATTTGTAGAAAATGATATCTGTATGAAAGCTATGGAAGGCTGAGCACCAAAGAATTGAGGCCTTTGAACTCTGGTGCTGGAGAAGACTCCTGCGAGTCCCTTGGACTGCAAAGTGATCCAACCGGTCAGTCCTAGAGGAGATCAACCCTGACTGCTCTTTAGAAGGCCAGATCCTGAAGATGAAACTCAAATATTTTGGCCACCTAAGGAGAAGGAAGGACTCCCTGGAGAAGAGCCTAATGCTGGGAACGATTGAGGGCAAAAGAAGAATGGGATGAAAGAGAACGCGATGGCTGGATGGAGTCACTGAAGCAGTCAGCGTGAGATTAAATGGACTCTGGGGGATGGTAGAGGACAGGAAGGCCTGGAGGAATGTGTCCATGGGGTCGTGATAGGTCAGACAGGCCTTCGCGACTAACAACAACAATATGAGATAAGATAAGATAAGATAAGATAAGATAAGATAAGATAAGATAAGATAAGATAAGATGATAAGATAAGATAAGATAAGATAAGATAAGATAAGATAAGATAAGATAATTTTAATTTCTATACCGCCCCTCTCCCGAAGGACTCGGGGCGGTGCACAGCCAAGTAAAAACACAATACAAACATCACAATTAAATTTAAAAATTGTTAATTGTTAAATTAACCAGCATCCCCACTGACAATCCCTGTTCTGCCTCTTTCAAATCATTGTTGTTCATCTGAAGTTCTTCCAAAGCAAAAGGTAACAAGCCAACAGTTTCACCTGCTGAAGATGCTTTTAATACACCTAAGAAGGACATAAGGTTGACTCATTCACAGGATGGCAATTAAGGCAAAGGCAGAAAGAAGAGGGTGCACTGAAGTGTTGCACCCTATGGTGCCCTTGATTTGTTACACACAGTGTGTACTTTTCACATTTGCATGCGTCCAATGCCAAGCATGGAGTAAATCACTCGATTGATCGATCAGAATAGAACTGGAAGGGACCTTGGAGGTCTTCTACTCCAACGTCCTGCTCAAGCATGAGACCCTATAAATCCTTCCATTCCCCACCATCCAGTCAGAGCTGAAGAAACTTCTTGGATGAGAAGTGAAACGTCTTCAAAGAAAAACCGGACAGTCCAATTGCCTCTTGAAAAATCACCTTTGGGACAACCATGACCTGGAAGACTGAGAATCTCTATAGACAGGAGACTCTATACCATTTCACATAGATGGCTGTTCAGACTTTTCTTAAAAACTTCCAGTGATGAAGCACCTACAACTTCTGGAGGCAAGCCATTCCACTGGTTAATTGTCTTCACTGTTAGGAAGTTTCTCCTTCATTCCAGGTTGCTTCTCTCCTTGATTAGTTTCCATCTATTACATCTCATCCTCAGGTGCTTTGGAGAATAGCTTGACTCCCTCTTCCTTGTGGCAGCCCCTCAAATACTGAAATACTGTCACCCCTAGTCCTTCTTTTCTCTAGACTGGCCATACCCAATTACTGCAAACTTTCTTCATATAAATTTTAGCCTCCAGGCCTTTAATCTTTTTAGTTGCTCTTCTTTGCACTTTTTCCAAAGTCTCAGCATCTTTTTTGTAACGTGGTGACCAAAACTGGATGCAGTATTCCAGGGGTGGCTTTAGTAAGGCTTTATAAAGCGGTAGTAATACTTCACATGATTTTGATGCTATGCCTCTGTTTATACAACCAAGGATTGTGTTGATTCACAGCTCTAGCGAAGTTTTATTTCCTGTTTTATTGCTTGCCTTCTTTGGCTGCACATGTGTATATTTCACTATTATAAGGCAGTAATTCGAATGAAAAAATATTGTATTTATGTATTTATTCAAAAGTGCGCTACAAATAAAAATTTAAAAACAGGAAAAGTTGGAAATCGTGCTTTATCTTAGAGTCGTATTAAATTTAATTTTCCAGAAGGTTACATCCCATGTTTATAAAGTGTTCTTTACATTTGGTAACAGATGGTACACAAGCGTTTTCGATGTTTCTGCTAAACAGCAAGCAAGTGGTATCGTAACATAAACACAATATTGTAGGAAGTTATTAACATTTCTGCAATCTGGCAGCTAGTTTGCACATTTAAAGCCGTCTTATTCCGACACCACCACAAACAACAACTGAAATTACACTTCTACATACCGATTCAAGGACTTACGGATATTTTTAATACCTAAATTCATTGTTCCAAATGTGCCCTTTAATCTTGCTTGAAGGATGCTCATCTCTAAACAAATATAGCAGTAATAATGTTAACAAACTTCACTTTAGGGGGTGAAATCCAGCAGGTTCTGACAAGTTCTGGAGAATCGGTAGCGGAAATTTTGAGTAGTTCGAAGAACCGGTAGCAGAAATTTTGAGTAGTTCGGAGAACTGGCAAATACCACCACTGGCTGGCCCCAGAGTGGAGTGGGAATGGAGATTTTGCAATATCCTTCCCCCAGGAGTGGGGAGAGAATGGAGATTTTGCAATATCCTTCCCCTGCCACGCCCACCAAGCCACACTCACAGAACTGGTAGTAAAATAATTTGAATTTCACCACTGCTCCACTTGCTAAGGAAAACAGGTGGGTATGGAACGGTGCAATTACACCAGATAGTTGAAGAAGACAAAGGGGCATCGGAAGAATATCTGAAGGACGGTGAAGAAGTTGGTACATTGAAGCTACTATACCATGAAAGCTAACAGAATGCCGTAGAGATCAAAATGGACTGCAAGATCGATCAAATAAAGAACGGAAATGAGACATTACAAGGCAAAGAATTACCTGGCCAGGAGATTTTTTTAAAAAAATAGCAAGCAAGGAGAATAACAAGACTTGCCAAGAGCAGTAAAGTTGAAGAAAAAGAGAGAAGGGCTCATTTTTCCTGCCCAAGACCAAGCCTTGAGAACAAACACATACAAAGCCAGAATTTAGAAGATGGCAACATACAGATAGTACAACAAGAGTTGGAAGGTACCTTGGAGGTCTTCAACTCCAACCCCCTGCTTAGGCAGGAAACCCTACACCAGGGGTGTGGATTCAGCTTGTGGGGTGCTTAGATCTGGCCTGCAGGGCTGACCCAGAAACAGTGAAGGATTGGCCCGTGGTGCCTCTGGCAGTGAAAATGGAGCTCAGGAATGCTGCACGTGGCCCTCCTGAACTCCATTTTTGCTGGCAGAGGGTTTCAGGAAGCCGTCACAGCTGAAAATGGAGCTCGGGAGCCCGTTTTTGCTAGCAGAGCACTTGGGCCACCACAGGCACTCCCGACACAAGTGATGTTGAGCTGGCCACACCACCTTGGCTATGCCCCCGCCTCCGGCCCCTCTGAGATCAAACACAATGCTGATGTGGCCCTCAATGAAATCGAGTTTGACACCCCTGCCCTATACCATTTCAGACAAATGGTTGTCCAATCTTTTCTTTAAAAACTTCCAGTGTTGGAGCATTCACAACTTCTGGAGGCAAGTTGTTCCACTGATTACTTGTTCTCACTGTCAGGAAATTTCTCCTTAGTTCTAAGTTGCTTCTCTCCTTGATTACTTTCCACCCATTGCTTCTTGTCCTGCCCTCAGGGGCTTTGGAGAATAGCTTGACTCTCTCTTCTTTGTGGCAACCCCTGAGATATTGGAAGACTGCTATCATGTCACCCCTTTTCCTTCTTTTCATTAAACTAGACATACCCAGTTCCTGCAGCCATTCTTTAGATGTTTTAGCCTCCAATCCCCTAATCACCTTTGTTCTCTGTAGCAAATGCCACCTCTGCAAAGAAGGTGAAGAAAATAGTGGGGCACCTAGTTAGTTGCTACAAGATTGCACGGACTAAGTAGCAACAACGGTGTGTCAGAATATCTGCAAGAAATACCATTTGCCTGTAAGCAAAAACTGATGGCACTGCAAAGAAGACAATGGTGGCAAAAGAAAGCAAATGTAATAATAGGTGCCTAGGATGAAATCCCCAAACAATTGGAGCATCTCTCAAACACCATCGGCATGGAGAAAATTGCCATCAGTCAACTGCAAAAGGCAGCTTTACTTGAAACAGCTTACATCCTGTGGCAATAACTTTTAACACCATGAAATAATAATATACCCCAGATTCTTGGAAAGGACTCAATAGGTAGATAAAACTGGCCTCCTTTTATTATCTGTCCATGGATGAGCGTCAAAAATTTTAGCAAGGGGTTCTCTGCCCGGTTACTGGGTGGGTGTGGCCATGGTGGGTGTGGCCTAGTCAGCCTCCTGTACCATGGTGGGGAGGGGCTTTTTGCCTTCCCTGGGCTCCGGAGGCTTTCCTCGAGCCTCCGGGAGAGTGAAAACGGCCTCCCCAGGCTCCGGAGGCCCTCTGGAGGCCAAAAATGGGCTGTTTCTGGCCTTCCTGAACTTCTGGTAGACCTGTTTTTTGTCTTCCTTGAGCCTCTGCATGTGCTCTGCACTTACCTGTATCCAAAACGGGCCGCATGGGGACTCCTGGGAGGCGAGGGGCAGGGTGGGCAGGGCCAGCCAGGAATGGGATTTGGGAGTTCTCCAAACTGCACAAAATCTGAGCTAGAGGTTCTTCCGAAACCCTGCAAACCCCCAGGAGCCCACCCCCATATCTTGTCACACTGTAACTGTAACTGTATGGTGTATAAGTGAATATATTTTTCAAAACTAAGTAAGCAAATCAGCACATAAACATGCATATCTTACCTGTACTAATGTTACAACAAAAACTTATTTTTTAGAGAGGGGAAGAAATGTTCTCTTTTTCTTGTTTTCTCTGAGCGAGGAGAATTTGATACCACTCTTGCAGACGAATACGGGATTCTTATTTGCAGGTTACTTGTGTCTATGTGATTGTTTGTCTTAGCCATCCCAAGGTTTTTCTAACCTTTTTGGCTTCAGTAAAATGCGAAGCAAAGAGATCGCGAGAAAACAATTCCTGAAAGACTTTTGAAAGACTTCTTGAAAGATTCAGAAACTGCAAGATTAGGAAAAACCTAAAGCTTATGTAAAGTGTGTGTGTGTGTGTGTGTGTGTGTGTGTGTGTGTGTATACACAGCTCATATATACCATATTTTTCGGACTATAAAACACACCAGACTCTAAGACACACTTACATTTACAGGAGGAAAACAAGGAAAAAATAGTTTTGGGCCTCCGCGACCCCCAGAAGCACTCTGCAGTGCTCCCCTCGGCCTGTTTTCACCAAAAATGGACCCAGTTTCACCAAAAACGGATACGTTTTTGGGCTCCTAAGCTCTCCGCATGCCTCATTTTCACCCTCCCAGGCTCCCAGAAGCACTCTGCAGTGCTCTGCATGGCCAGTGTTCACCAAAAACGGGCCAGTTTTCTCCAAATTTTCTTCAAAAAGTAAACATTGATCTACAGGTACATAAATTTACCCCTGGATACAGAAATTTCTGATTCTCAGTTGTTCATCCCAGAACTAAAATAAATTCTTACCACCTCTATTCTATGTATTGTTGCTATAAAAAAGTTTGATTTTTAAAACAGTTTAGGAGTTGTGTCCTGTGCTCCAGCACTATCAGATAGATAGATAGATAGATAGATAGATAGATAGATAGATAGATAGATAGATAGAATAGATAGATAGATAGATAGATGGATGGATGGATGGATGGATGGATAGATGGACAGATGGACGGGTGGATGGACGGGTGATTGAATAGATGGATAGATGGATGGGTGGTTGATTGGATAATGGATGGATAGATAGATAGATAGATAGATAGATAGATAGATAGATAGTTGATAGATGATAGATAGACAGACAGGGTAGCATTGCAATATAAAGTAGGTCCCACAAAAATAAAATCTGTCCACTCTTGATGCATTACTCTTTGTTATTAAGTGTGATTATGGGCCACTCATTGTCTCTGGTGTAAGTAAGTAATGATGCTACCTGATTGCAAGATGCAAACTGTATTGCATTAAATCCATGCCGTAATGCATCGCTATTTCCATACACGACATCTTTACTCAAAGAGGCATCAAATCAATTTTCCTTCCATCTTGTTTTGTACTTTAGTGGGAAGTAGTGGGCGAGGGGAAGGCTTAGCCTATTTGTCAAATTCAGTTTGTACCTGAGTTGATACTCAAGTGCAAGGAATTATTCATGCATTAGTCATTTAAAGCAACATCTTGAATTCCAAATACAAAGAGGATTTACATCTAAACACTCTGCTTTCTCTTTATATTTATGCAGCCATTTTCTTGGCAGAATGGCAATATCCATCTGTCATAAGCTACACGCCATTACACGAGTTGTGTGCTGTAGATCCTGATATGTGTTTCCACTCTGCATATTTTGCATATTGAGGTCATTTGTTAGCACAGCCCATATTCCAGCCATTACAATGACTGGCCAGAAATGCCAACACACACAAAGAGAGGCTATTCGTTCCAAAGGCATTATTTAATTATTTAATTCTCAAATTTATACTCCCTCTTCACCAGTGGTGAAATCCAATTTTTTGTGGGGCATGGCTTGGTGGGCGTGGCAGGGGAAGGATACCGCAAAATCTCCATTCCCACCCCACTCCAGGGGAAGGATATTGCAAAATCTCCATTCCCACCCCACTCCAGGAGAAGGATACTGCAAAATCTCCATTCGCACCCCACTCCTGGGGGAAAGATACTGCAAAATCCCCATTCCCTCCCCACTCCTGGGGGAAAGATATTGCAAAATCTCCATTCCCACCCCGCTCCAGGGGAAGGATACTGCAAAACCTCCTTTCGCACCCCACTCCTGGGGGAAGGATATTGCAAAATCCCCATTCCCACCTCACTCCAGTGGAAGGATACTGCAAAATCTCCATTCCCACCCCACTCTGGGGCCAGCCAGAGGTGGTATTTGCCGGTTCTCCGAACTGCTCAAAATTTCCGCTACCGGTTCTCCAGAACCTGTCAGAACCTGCTGGATTTCACCCCTGCTCTTGACCAACATTTTCAAAGGTTCAATTCCCATCCCCTACAGCTCTCTCTGAGTCCAGCCTAATCATTCTTGGAAGCTCAGGGGCACCTGAATTTATTTCAAGATTGATGCCACTACCGGTTCGCACGAACCGGGGCGAACCAGTAGAATCCCACCACTCGTGGGTGTGAGCGTATGTGTTTGTCTGTGGCGTCCATGCCCTGCTTGAGCTCTTAATGAAAAGACAGGAGATAAATCCAACTGACAAACACACACATCAATTGGAGATTGTGTAGCTTCTACACTTCCAACATTCATTTGACATACCTTTATCCACATAAAAGTAAAGAGGGGACTTTTTATAATTTATGGTGGATGTGTGATAAAGCAAAAAAAATAAATAATAATCATATATTAATATAGAAAATTTTGAAAATGGAGATAAAGATGAAACCAGAACTTTTCCTTTTGGGCCTCATGGAAAAAGAACTGGAGAAAAAAAACTGGAACTTTGTTATTATATATGTTGACAGCCGGAAGACTATTGCACGCACAAGAATGGAAGGACACTTCGATTCCAACTATGGACGGAGGGTGGCAGAAGTTGATGGAGTTGGCCGAAATGGCAAAATCGACTATTTTGATTAAAGAAAAGAACATTAAGTCCTTTTGTTTCCACTTCTGAACTTCGTGCTTGCAATGGAAAGGAATGAAACTTTGATTTTGGGTTTTACCAATTAGACTGATAGACCTTTATAGAAATAGCTTGCTCATATTATGAAAAAGTGAAAAGTTGGGATTTGATGTTAATGCCTTATTTTACTGTAACAGAGAGTCGGAAATCAATGCTTCTTTCTCTTTTTTTTTCCTTTTTCATATCTTTCCCCACTTCTCTTCCCCCCCTTCCCTCCCCCACCCACTGCTTTTCTATTTACTTTTGTATTTTATAATACTGTATAACTCAATAAAAATGTTAAACTGGAGGTTGGGTGGCTTCTTCTTCATCCGCTTTTGCAATGGTACACCCAAATACTGTAGGGGTGGGTTCTACATTTTTTTACTACCGGTTCTGTGGGTGTGGCTTATTTTGTGGGCGTGACTTGGTGGTGGGGGTAATGTGACTCGGTGGGCGTGGCCAACTTTTTTTTTTTTTAGTTTTAAAAGCATTTTTTCAGCCAAAGAGGTTGATGAGGTGGGCAGGGTAAGCGAGCGGCGACCGGGCCAGGGACCGGTTCGGGGGCATGGCCAGCCAATGTTAGTACCAGTTCTCTGAACTATTACAAATTTTTACTATTATCCCATTTATTAAGCACAACATTCTAATTCCGACTCCATCATAGCCAACACTGACTTCCAGACCCAAAACCCTCCCTTTCCGTTCCCCACTCCCCTGCACTCATTGCCCATCTTCCAAGTCATTCTACCCCTAATCTACTGCTCCAGCTCAAAGGAATTTCCCCCCTCCCATCCCATCTCCTCGGGGATATTATCTCCAGGGAAAATAAGTAGGTGAAAAGTCAAACGTCCCTTTCCAGACGCCTTCGCTTCTCCTTATGTCAGCACTAGAGTAAATGCAGCTTGAAGTGCTGACATCAGGGCCATGATGGCGAACCTATGGCACGCGGGCCACAGGTGGCACGCGGAGCCATATCTGTGGGCACGCGAGCGTCGTCCTAGCTCAGATCCAGTGTGCATGTGTACGCCAGCCAGCTGATTTTCGGGCCTTTTGGGCCCACCAGAAATTGGGAAACGGGCTGTTTTTGGCCTCCGGGGGGGTGAGTGGGGAAGACCATTTTCACTCTCCCCAGGCTCCTAGAAAGCCTCTGGAGCCTGGGGAGGGCAAAAAACAGGCCTACCGGGCCCACTGTGCCATCGCGTGCCAAAAGCAGGGGGAGCACGGGGGGTTCACGTGTGCATGCATGGGGGGCAGGGCACATTGAATTATGGGTATTGGCACACGCGCGCTCGACCCCCCACCTCCCCCACACTTTTGGCACACAATGGCAAAAAGGTTAGCCATCACTGATATAGGATCTCCTGCTCGAGCAGGGGATTGGGCCAGATGACAAGGTCCCTTCCAACTCTGTTATTCTGTATTCTGTATCTAAAATAGGCCAAGTCGAGAAACAGATAGGACAGAGTTTTGAAGAATGCTACTTTATTGTTCTACACTATAATAACAGAATATTGAAAGTGCATCAGACGTTCTGCCTGTCCCAAAATCAATCAGTTATTCTGATTTCCCCCCTCCACATTTTTTCTCTCTCATTGTGTGGCTGTTTTTCTTTCCTTAATGCTTTATTTCTTCATTCCCCAATATCATTTCTACATTTTTATGACACCAACATTCACCTAGGCGTGCTCTCAAGTAATCTATATAAATAAAAGCCAAATACCACTCGCTCATCATGAAATCTCCAGAACGGTAAAGCCTACAAACTTGAAATTTGGTACATATGTTCCTCTTAGCTTCTAGGTGCTCGCTAAGAAAGGATTTTTCGAACTGACCATCAGATCACTAGTATTTCATATATAGTATTATATTCACACACTCTGATGCTAAGGAGTTAGATGTTCTACCCCCCCTCCCCACCTGGAAGGAACTCTGTTCCAACTGCCAGTTGTCTTATATTAACATGCTCTGATGCTACCCCTTTGCTAAACTGGGCGTAGGCGTGACCAGCACATGACTCATCTGGCCTGCAGGCTGGGACATTCTACTCCCCCTCTGTTCCAACTGCCAGTTGCCTTATATTAACACACTTTGATGCTATGGAGTTACACATTCTACATTAAGTTTGAGTCTCAATTTATCACGTCCAAGCACAGGCGTCCAGCTAGTGGATCTAAATACTTTATTACAACTTGGAAACCCACTCAATCACTAACCAGGAATCAAAATACCACCTCTAAAGCCTTCTGCCACCAATAGCCTCCCACCGGCCAGTTCGCTGCCACAGAGAGGGCCTCCTCAGGGTGCCGTCAGCTAGACAATGCCGGCTGGCGACCCCCAGGAGGAGAGCCTTCTCTGTGGTGGCAATCTATCCCCCGAGATACGAGTGATCTCCGACCTCCGGACCTTTCGTCGGGCCCTAAAAACTCATCTCTTTCAGTTAGCCGGTCTCTCTTGATTTTATGATTTTATGGTTGGTTTTAAATTTTGATATGGATTTTAAATTGATAAATTTTAAACTATGGGCCAAATTTAATTATTTTAAATCTATTTTTAATCGTATCTATGTATAAATGTTTTTATTTTGGCTGTTCACCGCCCTGAGTCCGAAAGGAGAAGGGCGGTATAGAAATTCGAATAATAAATAATAATAATAAATAATAAAGCGCTGCCTAATCCCTACTCAAATCCCTTTTCCAAATGGGTGCTGGCTGGACCCTGGAATGCGTTGTTGTTTCTTCATGCGGACTAGTACCTTTTAAATAACAACTCCTAATGGAAGTTTCTTCATCAAGTTCAGGAAGAATGTTTCGTCCCGGTGACTTCGGTTTTAGTAAAGATACGCTTCTAAAACTAGCTATTATTAAATAGAAGCAATTTATCTTTTTTGTTCCATTATGCAAATGTCTTTTCAAAAGTGAGCTTAATGCGTAGTTTATACTGAGGAGTATTTCTGTATGAAGTTCCTCAAGAAAGATTTGAATCTTTATAATTAGGAAGGGCAAATATATTAATAAGGATAAAGGGATAATTTTCTAATCTCCTGCGATGCAAATTAGTTTATAATTTTTTATCATTTACTTCAGAACTGGCAGAACAATGAAACCTTTGTTCACCGGCAAAAGGAGCCTCGATTGTCAGCTTGACACGGTAAAACTGCACATTATCTTAAAGCAAGCATTCATAGGCGGAAGACGACTATAAATACATATGAATTAGTTAAGGACATGGACACACTACAAAACCAGCCAATACAAAAAAAGTTTGAATTTTACATGTCAGACTCAATTCCGATCCGTTTAGGGGTATTTTGGGGAGTCTTTTGAGTTGATTTATCTTACTGTTTTCTAGATCAGCGGCCTTCAACCTTTGGGGCACCACGGACTGATTTTACATGGAATGGAGGAGGCATGATTTCACGTGCTGCTTGCATCCCGCAGATGGGGCTTTTACTTGTTTCCGTGGACTGGATTCTGGCATGTCATGGACCAGTTCTGGTCGATGGACTGGGAGTTGCCAACAGACCCCGGGGGAAAGGGAGGGAGAGACTGGAATGTGTATTCCAGACGATAAGAAGAAAGTCTCATGGGAACCAAGGACGTTTCAGCAGGTGTTTGCCAGAGTCGTGGAAATCTTCCCACAACAACACCTGGACACCTAATTGGACAATGTGACCGGCACTAATGTGGGGGGGGGGAGAGGATTCTATACTTTAATTCTACTGAATTGCCCGGGAAATACCCAGAGCTGGTTTTGCTTTCATTCTGTGCTGAAATGATGTACTCAATAAAGTTTTGCATTAAGAGATTGGATTATTCGTCAGTTGGAACCTTGACACAGTATCTTTTCTGTGAGGGAGAACTTATTTATCTGGATGTCAAAGGCTTCAACATTACCTGAACCCTTATTTGTAAGGAGTTCCTCAAAGCATGGAAGTATTATCAAACTATTTTCTTCTCTCCGTGTCTCAGTCTGATACATTCACACATAACAGCGTTTGATTTTTCTCAGAAACAATTTCAGTATTAAAATTGTCAACCCTGAAGCTGGCCTGGCCGAAGCCATCTTGAAGCTCCAGTGTTGCCACACTGGAGCTGAGGGATAGAGAGGAGGGATTAGAGATAGCTGGGGGTTGTATAGTCAAAATAAAAAGCTTTCTCTTGGGAACCAAGGACGTTCTCACACCGGAGGAAGGAGGAGTGATGTCACCAGACCAGCGGATGCTGCCTTGATTGGGTCATGTGACTGATGGTTTGGAGTTGAAAGGAAAACTTTTACTTTTAATTAGGTGAAAACCAAGGGGTCCCTCAGAGTTGGTTTCCACCAGATCTGTGCCAATACAATATTTCCAATAAAGCAATTCTTTGAGGAATCCACCTGCCTAGGAGTTTTGCTTGCGGTGGATCACTTGGAACCCTGAAAAAAATCTTGTCAGTCTAATGCATATGCTATTTGTGTTCTGGCCCTATGTTTCTTTTCAATTTATCAGGGATTTTCTCAATACTATATCTCAATACTATAGTTTGGACGTAAGCTTTGATATAAACCAGGATATGACTTTGCCAAGGGGGCCAAAATATCTAATCCTGGTGGTATCTCTTTATTTGCTGCAGCAGCATTTTCCGAATATATGTAGTCCTCGAAATACAACAGTTCGTTTAATGACTGTTGAAAGTTACAACAGCACTGCAAAAAGTGACTTACGACTGTTTTTCATACTTATGACCGCTGCAGCAGCCCCATGGTCACGTGATCGAAATTTGGATGCTTTGTATTTATGACGATCGCAGAGTCCCGGGGTGACGTGATCCCCCTTTGGCGACCTTCTGACAAGCAAAGTCCACGGGGAAGCCAGACTCACTTAACAACCAGGTGATTCACTTAAGTGATCCATTTAACAACTGTGGCAAGAAAAGTCGTAAAATGGGGGCAAAGTCACTTAACAAATGTCTCGCTTAGTGATATAAATTTTGGGTTCAATTGTGGTCGTACATTGAGGACTACCTGTATTCTGCTCTCTCTCAGCCCATATTCTGCTGAGTATTGATTTTGTCTGGAGGAAAAAAAAGCTGAAACTTTTTCAACTTTCCTTCACATTCTGAAGTTTATCTTGTTTCACGATATTCACTAAATAAAGCAATGTCACGGGCCAAATGTCAATTATTGCAATAATTCACAACGTTTTTCTTTTTCTGGAGTAAAGAAAGTAAGCTTATTATTCTTCAGTTCATACATTCCTGTGGACGCTTTCCTTCTTAATAACTGCCTGACCTGCCTGTGAGGAGATGCACAATTGCTACCAATCTTTTTCAAGGAGGATTTAAGTGCCCTACTTAAACACCATTTTTTATGATTTTGTATAGCACTTAACACAGAGCTGATTGTTATTTGCAACCAGTGATTCGCTGTGTAGAAAATAATGCTCATCACTGTTTACTTTTTAACAACATACTTTTATTAACCCAACCATTATTAAAAATAATAGATTCCACGTTGTTAAAATAGGGTAGCCGTCTTGACCTACTGTTGTTCCCTCAAGTTCTTCACAACATCAGATCTGTTCTCCTATATTGTAGTCATGAAGGCGGCGAATGAATGTGGGGGTTGAGCTTTGTCTTCAATATCTGCTAAATCACTGAACTCACAAACGTTGTATTTACTCTTGTACTGTCTGGATCCTCTGAGTTGCAGGCTGAAGAACGAATTAGAATAGAATAGAGCTGGAAGAGACCTTGGAGGTCTTCTAGTCCAACCCTTTGCTCAAGCAGGAGAACCTACACCATTTCAGACAAATGGCTGTCCAGTTTTTTCTTTAAAACCTCCAATGATGGAGCACCCACAATTTCTGAAGGCAAGCTGTTCCACTGGTTGATTGTCCTCACGGTTAGGAAGTTTCTCCTTAATTCCAGGTTGCTTCTCTTCTTGATCAATTTCAATCTATTGTTTCTTGTTTTGCCGTCTGGTGCTTTGGAGAATAATTGGACCCCCTCTTCTTTGTCGCAGCCCTTCAAATATTGGAATACTGCTATCATGTCATCCCTAATTCTTCTGTTCTTTAGACTAGCCAAACCCAAATCCTGCAGCCGTACTTCATATGGTTTAATCTCCAGGCCTTTGATCATTTTAGCTGCTCTTCTCTGAACTTTTTCCAAAGTCTCAACATCTTTTTTGTCGTATGGTGGCCAAAATTGGTGGCAGTATTCCAGGTGTGGTCTTACTAGGGTTATATAAAGTGGCACTAATACTTCACGTGATCTTGATTCTATGCCTCCGTTTATACAACCCACGATCGTATTAGCTTTTTTGGCTGCTGGTACACACTGCTGGCTCATATTCAAATAATCATCCACCAGGACTCCAAGGTCCCTCTCACATACTGTTTTTGAGCCAGGTCTCTCCTAATCTGTACTCATGCCTTTGATTTTTTCCTGCCTAAATGGAAAACTTTGCTTTTCTCCACATTAAAACTCATTTTGTTGGATAGGGCCCGTTGTCCAAGTTTGTCAAGATCTTTTTGGATCCTGAGCTTGCCTTCAGGGGTGTTGGCTATTCCAGCCAGGAAATCAAACAGACCTTCAATCTGCAGGTAACCTGCAGGCTACCTGGCATTTGCAGCAACTTGAGGAGACGGGGACTCAGCAGGTAATTAGGCACCTAGGATATCTTCAAGAGATAATGAACCTGAGAGCAAGCGAGGAGGCGTGATTTAGATAATAAGGGGACAGATTCCAGCAGGACCTCCTAGTGTAAGGACAAGGTGGCAATCAAGGCACACCTAACAGAGTCAATCAGGAGATCTCCAGGAGAGGAAAGCAATTGTCTAATCAAACCACACCAGCATCTGGAGTTAGGTAAATCTCCATCTCTTTATCTGTTGGAAACAACTTTCTACTTCTAGATCTGTTCTTCTGGTCTTCTCGTTCCTACTTCTAGGAACAAGACTTCTACCTCTAGATCTGACCTGGTCTTCTCGTTCCTTGGTTTGCATTTGGGCCAGGTTCTGGAATTCTCTGTTGGTAGAACCCTGAGCACTTCTCAACAACTCTTCTGTCTCTGCCTCTTCTGCTAGGAGATCAGAAGAGCACAGATTACAGACTCTGAACTTTCTATCTTAGATGTTCCCTTTGTGAGAAGCCCCTCCACCTCCACCCCCAGAAGAATGAAATATTTTGGGCAACTATTAAGGGGCAGAATATTATATTTCCCGAAAGGAGTGTTGGAAGAAGTGTCCATCTGGGTTCGGTTCCAAGTGGGGAGAAAGACATTGGAAACATGGGAGCTGCTTGGAAGGATGGTTTAATGGTGAAGCAGAACCACCAAGCACGTGTGATTCTGGGTAGCCGACCACATGGAGTGGAGAGAGAGAGAGATTTATACCCTCTCTTGAGCCTTGCCCTAGAGCTTCCTGTTCCTGGGCAAGAAATATATCCTATTGGTTGTCAGACTCCCAGTGGGCTATGCGGGGTTCCAGCTGAGGTTGTCTGAATTAAGGTTGGTTGAACCTTGCTGGGTGATGTAATAAAGGGCCTTGGTTGTGCCATGTGGTGAGCTCTACTGATAGATAATCCTATTATGTCCTGGAAGGTCATGTCTTTTGTCTTGTAGATAAGCCGGCACCAAAATATCTGCTGGGGGCAGGGAGCTGGACCTGAGTTTCTGTCTCCAAGAGCATGTTTCTCAATTTCTCACCAAGGGAAGTATAATATTCTGCCTTTTTAATAGTTCCTAAAATATTTCATTCTTCTAAGAGGGGTGGGTGCTAACTTTCTTCAGGAAAAATGGAGAAACATGTTTGTAGAGGCAGAAAGCAGCCCCCAGTCTTTCTTAATAGCCCACAGCAGATGCCGGCACTTAAGGAGATAAAGAGCTTATTGAAAGAGGATGCCAACTATCTAGATGGCTCCATTCATAAGCAAAGCAGACACTGCAGGCAGAAATCCATTCAAGACAGGATATTTCGAAGCTCCTTGCAGCAAAGTTTGACAGCTAACAAAAGCAGAGTGATAGGATTAGAACAAGCAGCCCCTCACCCAAGATCCAACACAGGACGAAAGCCACAATCGGAACATACCCTTTTAGAAACTCAAAGCCCATATTGCACAAATCCCAAATTTCAAAGTTACAGAAGTTACAAAGTTACAGAAACTGTAAAGATCCATCCACCTATTCAGCCAGTTGTCCAGCTGACCCAGAACTGCACGCTGTGCAGTGGTTGTGTGTGTGGTTCCATTCATCAATAAACTTTCTTTCCAATCAGCCTCCATGTTGTTTCCAGCGTCTTTCTCCCAGCTTGGAACTGAACCAGGTGGATTTTCCTTCCAACACCTTTTTAGGCAGTCAGCCCATTATCTACGACAAAGCCTTTCAAACTTATTTTTGTATTGGCTGGAAGAGGATACACTGCGAAGAATCATGCAGGCAGGAAGTAAAATTAAGAGGCGTTTGATTGTTTCATGCAGTGGTGGGATTCAACCGGTTCGCACCACTTTGGCTGAACCGGTTGTTAAATTGCTGGCTGGCCCCTCCCTTCCCCATCCCTCCCCTTCCTGGCTGGCCCGTTATTGCTCTCAGGGGGTTGCAGGGAGGCCTACTAGGCCCAAAACGGGGCATGGGGAGGATGCGGCATGCCCTCCCCCCCATGGCCCGTTTTTGCTCCCAGGAGGCTGCAGGGAGGCCTACTAGGCCCAAAATGGGGTGCGGTGTGGGTGAGTGGCGCGGCCTCCCCCACGGCCCATTTTTGCTCCCAGGGGCATGCAGGAGGCTGCCTGTCAGCCCCTACGGCCACGCACACCATGGCCACACCCAACCAGCCGGTCATTAGGGCAGAGAACCGGTTGTTAAATTATTTGAATCCCACCACTGGTTTCATGGTTGTTTTATAGTTATTGGTTTTATTAATAAAGGAGAATTTTTGTAGCTCAGGGTTCAAATGAGGGGTCCTTGATGCTCTCTCAGCTTGGTTGTTGTTTTTTTGCAGGCATTTCATTACCTATTAACCAAACTAGGGAATATCATCAGTGCTTAGTTAGTACTGATGATGTTACCTAGTTTGGGTAATGAAATATGAAGAAAAGAACCAAGTTCAAGAGCACCAAGGACTCCTGACTGATTTCATTGTTGTTGTGAGCCACCCAGAGTTGTTTAAGATGGAAATCATATATATCTTTTAAATTAATAAGTAAGCACATTTTTATTGCATTTAGCTTCAGAGTTTTAACTATCAATTCTACGACTAAACACTTTTTTCCCCCTGAGCTTGAGCTGACATTTTTGCAAATTTCAAGACCTGTTTTTTTTTAAGTTTATGTACTGTATTTTAAAGTAGGATCAAAGTTTGTTGGGAAGGGGTTTTTTTTATTATTATCTAGGAACATGTCTTCTGCTTGTTGATATGATTTTATCATAAGCCAATGGATCAATGTTACATTTTGGAATAGGATTAAATGTCCTGCATCAAATTCTTCCTTTGTCATTTACTACCATGGTTTTTTTTTTCTTTTCATATTTTCTATTCTTTCTGACAAGCTTATTTCTGTTGAGGTTTTTGGAGCAAACCATGGTGTGTGCTCCTGCATGGTTTCTTTGGTGTCCATTAAAACTACTGTAGAAATGTTGGTAGACTTTAGGAGAAACCCTTCCATACTCTCACAATGCTAGACAACACAGTATCAACAGCAGAGACCTTCAAATTTCTAGGTTCTACCATATCGCAAGATCTAAAATTGACAGCTAACATCAAAAACATCATCAAAAAAGCACAATGAAGAATGTTCTTTCTGCACCAACTCAGAAAGCTCAGACTGCCCAAGGAGCTGCTGATCCAGTTCTACGGAGGAATGATTGAGTCTGTCATCTGCACCTCTATAACTGTCTGGTTTGGTTCTGCAACCCAACAAGAGAGACACAGACTTCAGAGGATCATTAGAACTGCAGAAAAAAACATGGCTACCAACCTGCCTTCCATTGAGGACCTGTATACTGCACGAGTCAAAAAGAGGGCTGTGAAAATATTTACAGACCCCTCGCATCCTGGATATCAACTGTTTCAACTCCTACCCTCAAAACGACGCTGTAGAGCACTGCACACCTGAACAACTAGACACAAGAACAGTTTTTTCCCGAATGCCATCACTCTGCTAAACAAATAATTCCCTCAACAGTCAAACTATTCACTAAGTCTGCACTACTATTAATCTTCTCATCCTTCCCACCACCCATCTCCTTCCACTTATGACTGTATGACTGTAATTTTGTTACTTGTATCCTTACAATTTATATTGATATTGTTTCCTGATTGCTTATTTGTACCCTATGACTATCATTAAGTGTTGTACCTTATGATTCTTGATGAACGTATCTTTTCTTTTATGTACACTGAGAGTGTATGCACCAAGAGAAATTCCTTGTGTGTCCAATCACACTTGGCCAATAAAAAATTCTATTCTATTCTATTCTATTCTATTCTATTCTATTCTATTCTACTGTTCTCTCTTCGTTGACCAGCCAAATGATATATTTTCATTGGTTGCCAGCAGATTAATTATCCCTGCTCTAGATTACTTGACACTTTCTTTCATATAAATGGCAGTTTTCAAGTCTAACATTTTTTTAGTGGAGGCTTAGCTTGTCATCTAATATATTCACAACGCTTGAAAACATAGTATCCTTTTGAGACCAAGTTGTCAACAATATCTTGGCTCCGTCTTCAAAACATTTACAGAATTCTGATTGACAAACAAAATCAGGTTTCTGTTGTAATGGAGAATGTATCTAACATATGATCTAAATGGAATAAAGGAAGATGCAATTTACTCTGTTTGAGATTCACTGGCTTATAAACAGATGGGTAAACCCAGCCATGCTATGCAGGTAAATAGGATTCTGAAACATAAGTATGCAAATCTTTATAATCATCCTGGTTAGTGCTATGTATCCCATCACAAATAATTAAAAACACGGGGCCATGTGGATTTGGGTTGTAAAAACAGGGCACATAAGAATGATTACACTATGCTATCTATATTCTCCCAGCAATAGATTAAAACTTTGCGTTTTGAAGGCCATCTGCTTTGTATGTACGAGACACGTTGTGAAATCGACAAGAGAAAAGACTGTAAAATTTGGGATACGGGTTCTCCTCAAAACGTGATCAGATGTTTAAATTATACAATTCAGTAGGATAAGGGGTATCTCGATAAAGAAATAGGGTAAGTGGGGATTTCCCCACGAAGTTGACATTCGGTAGGTGACAGGTTTGTAACTTGTGGAACAAAACAATTATTGTATCAGCCTGAGTAGTCAAAGTAATAGATCAGGGATAGCAGATGTTCCTTTTTTCCCCTCACAGCATGTGTGAGATTGTTTAACTTGTTCTGCTCGTTAAAAATGGGCTCCTCCAAATGACAGTAGTGATAAAATTTGATACAAGTCCAGAAATTTCTTGACAGTTACAACAATTAATCAGTGGAACAACTTGCCTCTAGGAGTTGTGAATGCTCCAACATTGGAAGTTTTTAAGAAGAAGTTGGATAACCATTTGTGTGAAGTGGTGTAGGGTTTCCTGCCTAAGCAGAGGGTTGGACTAGAAGACCTCCAAGGTCCCTTCCAACTCTGTTATTCTATTCTATTCTATTCTATTCTATTCTATTCTATTCTATTCTATCTATTCTATTCTCCACTCCTTTCCTCTTGTTCTGTTTCTGTTCTGTTCTGTTCTGTTCTGTTCTGTTCTGTTCTGTTCTATTCTATTCTATTCTATCTATTCTTATTCTATTCTATTCTATTCTATTCTATTCTATTCTATTCTATTCTAGTCTAGTCTAGTCTAGTCTAGTCTAGTCTAGTCTAGTCTAGTCTAGTCATACACAGACACATATATACCCACCAGTGGTGGGTTGCTCCCGGTTCAGTCCGGTTCTTGCGAACCGGTAGTAATGGTGGCGGGAAGCTCTGCCCACTCGCCCGGACATCATCATGAATGATCTGCACATGTGCACTCCCGTTGCAAACCGGTAGTGGAGATAAGTAGAATCCACCCAATACACACACACCTCTACATACACATATACACACATACATGTGTATATACACACATGTATACATGTGTATCTATACACACATATATACATACACACACCACACACATATATATATATACCTGTATATATATATATATACACATATACATATATACACACGCACACACATACATATATATACACATATACACATATACCATACACACACATATATACACATATATAAATGTACCTGTATATATATACACACATATACACGCACGCACGCACATACATATACACATATACCATACACACACCACACACATATATACACATATATAAACGTACCTGTATGTATGTATGTATGTATGTATGTATGTATATATATATATATATATATATACACACACACACATACATATATACACACACACACACAAATATATACACATATACCATACACACTCACATATATCAATATACCTGTATATATAAACACATATACATATATACACATGCATACACACACATACAAATGACAGTTGGCATCCTGTTTGTGCATTTCGCCACCTGTCTCCCCTTCGCTCGTCCTTTAGCTCCCGACGACCCCCACCCCGCCGCCCGAAGCCCCCAACGGGACCCCCCCCCCCCCCCCCCCCCCCCCCCCCCCCCCCCCCAAAAGGAGTTCCTCCGCCTTACTCCTAGGAGTAAGCGACTCCTGAGCGACACCTGCGAGGAGGAGACTCCTCAGCGGGCCGAGTGACGTCAGCCGCGCCTCCTCCTCCTCCTCCTCGCCCCCCCCCGTTTCCACACCCTTCCAAAACGACGGTTAAGGCGAGCGGCGATTGGTCACCCGTCTGGCCCAATCCGAAGGCCGCCTTCCGGCCGCGCGGCCCCGCGATTGGCCACGTCCGCGTTAGCAGGGGGCGTGGCCAGAGCGGCGGGAGAATTCGAGCCGGGAGAGGCTGCCGTGGAGGGTCTCGGCTGCCGCCGCCTCCGCCGCCGCCGCCATGGAGAGGGCTCCCCGCGGGAAGAACCAGCCGCCCCGCAGGCAGGCCGCGGAGGCGCTCGGCTCGGAGGGAAGCAGCAGCAACGGCGGCGGCGGCAGCAGCAGCAAGAAAGCCAAGTTCGTAAGTATTGGGGAGGTGGGGGGGGGTCACCAGGCGGGGGGGGGGGGGGGGAAATGGGGAGGGGAGACTAGGAGGAGGAAATTGAGTGGGGAGGGGGGGAGAGAGAGGAAGGGTCGCATTGGGGCTTGTAAGGAAGGGGGCTGGGGAGGGGAGGGGTCCCATGCATAGTGCAGAGGGGCTCCTATCTGGTAGTGCTTGCAAAGCAGCCTTTTAATGAGAAGGGGAATTGTGGTTTCTCTGTGCCATGTAATATATAATGTGGCCAGGTGCATAATTTTAGAATAGAATAGAATAGGAATTAAACAATAGAGTAGAGTAGAATATAATAGAATAGAGAATTAGAGTACAATACAATAGAATAGAATAGGAATTAATAGAGTGGAATGGAATGGAATAGAAATTAAATAATAAGTAGAGTAGAATAGAATAGAATAGAGAAATAGAATAGAATAGAGAAATAGAATAGAATAGGAATTAAACAACAGAGTAGAATAGAATAGAATAGAATAGAATAGAATAGAATAGAATAGAGAAATAGAATAGAATAGAATAGAATAGGAATTAAACAATAGAGTAGTGGAATGGAATGGAACTGGAACTGGAACTGTACAGAATTGGAACTGAACTGGAACTGAACTCTTTATTGGCCAAGTGTGATTGGACACACAAGGAATTTGTCTCCGGTGCATATGCTCTCAGGGTACATAAAAAGACAAGATACATTTGTCAAGAATCATAAGGTACAACACTTAGTGAGAGTCATAGGTTACTAAATAAGCAATCAAATCGTACTAGGATACTAAATAAAGCAATATAAGTTGTAGAGATACAAGCAACAAGGTTATAGTCATAAGCGGGAGGGGATAGGTAATAGGGAGGATGAGTGAGGATAAATAGGAAGGATGAGGAAGGATAAATTTTGCATGTATGTATGTATATATGTTTATGCAGTGTATATTAGTGATGGAGACCCTTTAGGAGCTGCGTGCAACCAAATTTCATTTAACGTATGCCCATTGATGTACATTCAAAAAGTGACAAGTCTAAGTCTAATTGACCTGCCCTGGGAAGGGATAAGGAAATGACTAGGGCATAAGGAAAGGGGGCTTGGGAGGATCCATTGCACACTGCAAAAGGGCTATTTCTAGTGATTTTAAAACATCCTTTTAGTGGGAAGCGAATTGTTGTTTCTCTGTGTTATATAATACATGTGGGTATGTGCATAATTTTGTATTTCTTCTTCTTTTGGTCATGTTTATGCAGTTCATATTAGAGGTGGAGACCTTTTGGGAGCTGTATGCAACCAAATTTTTAATGTATGCTGATTGGGGTACATTCAAAGGGACAATAAAATTTTTCTAAGTCTAATTAGGAGTCAATTCCCTTCCCACTAAAAGAGTGCGGCAGCCCTTTTGCATTGTCCAGGTGACCCTCCCAAGCCCCCTTCCTTATACCCTAATGCAGGGGTCTCTAAACCTGGCAATTCTGGGAGTTGAAATGGCCTTTTAAGGGGAAGGGTGGATAAGAAAGGGGCCTTGGGAGTGATTGGGGTTGCATTAGGGCAGGGGTCTCCAAACTTGGCAACTTTAAGACTTGTGGACTTCAGCTCTCAGAATTGCTTTGTTTAGAGACCCCTGCATTAGGGAATAAGGAAGGGGGCTTGGGAGGGTCACTTGCACATTGCAAAAGAGATGCTCCTAGTGATTTGAAACATCTTTTTAATGGGAAGGGAATTGACCTGCACTGGTCAATATGAGAAAATGACTGGGGTTGTATTAGGGCATAAAGAAGGGGGCTGGGTCACTTCCACACTGAATGGGGTTCTCGTAGTAGTGTTTGCAAAGTGACCTTTTAAGGAGAAGAAATGGACCTGCTTTTGAACAGGATTGACCAAACATTTGGAGTTACACCTGGTGTATTAGGATCATAAAGGGATGAATGACTTCTTTGGTGAGACCTTGGGGTAACTGCTCAGACATTACAAAGGGGTTGCCCATGGTGGTGGTGACATGTTGCACAATTATCTTTTATTGGAAAGGGAGTTAACTGATGCTTGGGCAGGCATGATAAACCATTTGGGGCCGTAGTAGGGTTTGAGAAGGGGATCTTTGACCTCTTGGGAAAGGCCTGACTGGTTGTGAAAGGAAAATTGATTGGTTGTGTCTCCAATTTTCTCCCTAAAATTTCAGGAGAATTGCATATACACTGGTACTTTGTTACTCATTGTTAATTGGTTCCAAGAGATGTGATGAGTACAAAAAATGATGAGTAACAAGCAACTTTTTTCCATAAAGTATAATGTAGTGAGTCACAAGGCAGCCAACACAAGTTCTAGCTTGTGTGTTGAATACCAAACAGATGATGAATACTGGGAGAACATTTTTGCCTCAAAATGCATTGAGTACCAAATTTTATGAGTTTCAAAGCAGTTTGACTACTCAGGTACCACTGTACTTTGCTTTTCTATTTTCTTTGAGGTGTATATAGGCCACAGAAATATTCTTGGTCTTCAGCCTTAGACTACACTCTGGTCTCATTTGTAATTCCTTTTTTAAAATTGTCAGAATCTCCAAAAAAATGCTTAGAGTCATGCAGAGGCCAAATAAGGCCAATATATTTGATAAAGCAAGAATTTTGGACACAATACTTTTATAGACTTTACTTATTGTACAGACAAATCTTAGCAAGATTGTGAAACACGATATTTTCTCGATGGATCCTGTGATCAAAAACCTGGCAAACCTTCTAAAATTGTGTCTACTGTCAAACTATACCTGGAGTAAGCCATGTCCTACGTTACGCAGCTGTATCATGGATTTTCAAGTAGTCATGCATATACAGTAAATATTTTAATGCTTCTATGAAAAAGTTCATAAAATCCTTGCATATACCAAGTCATATGTCACTTGCATAACATTTGACAATGACATCTTTATTGAAGTCTGTACATGCTTATCTGAAAATAAATATTACCGTGTTTTCCCCAAAATAAGACCTCCCCGGATAATAAACTCTCCATGCCCCAAAATAATAAGACCTCAAAAATAAGGCCAAGCACTTATTTCAGGGTTCAAAAAAATATAAGACAGCGTCTTATTTTCGGGGAAACATGGTAGTACATTTGATGTTTCTGAGTAATATGCATAAGATTTTGGCATCGAGTTTATTTCTCAGATGGTAATAGCTATTGTATAAAATGAAAAATTATTTATACTTCATGCAGTGGAATAGATCCTTTTTATACATTCGAGGATATCATGTTTACTAAATTCGTCTATCTTGTTTAAAAGGTTTGATTAAAATACAGTAAGCATTTCTCCCCCCACCCTTTTGATGATAGGATGATAATTCTAAACAGACCTCAAAATCATTTTGGTTTCTTGAATTTTTTTTTTTTCTAAGACTCATGGGAATTTTAGAAATGGCTTACAAGCTCTACTAAGGGCTGTACTTTTGCTTTCAGGATTGAATTTCAATTGAGTGCTGAAACAAAAGCTATGCTTCTAAGGGATTAAAAAGTCTTTCTCAAAACGAAAGAACCAATAAATGGCTGCTAATACTTTTACTTGCCGGTCTTGCTTGGAGTTAACAATTTTCAGGACAGAATTGCATTTCACCCTCTGAATATATAGTGTGATTAATTACTGTACAGACTGCTTGTCTAAAGAGATCTGTAGAGATTCTCAGTCATCCATGGTTGTCCCAAAGATGCTTTTTTAAGAGGCAACTGGACTTTCTTGTTTTTTTTTTCTTTTGAAGATATTTCACTTCTCATCCAAGAAGCTTCTTCAGCTCTGACAGGATGGTGGGGAATGGAAGGATTTATCTTCCTTGCAGACAGCTGGTCCTTTGCATCCTTTTAGAGGGTCTTTGAAGCACTTGGAGGTTTATCTGTGTCCTCAGGGTCACCTGAGTGGTGCTCCTGGTTCCTGTAGTCTGCAATTTTTCCACTGGAAATCCATTCCTACCCCCACACCATTCAAAGGGTAGTTCATCCCAAATTGTATAGCTAGAAGTCTGTAGAGATTCTCAGTCATCCAGGTCATGATTGTCCCAAAGGTGCTTTTTCAGGAGGCAACTGGACTTTCCTGTTTTTTTCTTTTGAAGACGTTTCGCTTCTCATCCAAGAAGCTTCTTCAGCTCTGACAGGGCGGTGAGGAGTGGAAGGATTCATATTCCTTGCAGAAAGTTGGTCATTTGCATCCTTTTAGAGGGTCTTTGAAGCGCTTGGAGGTTTTGTCTGTGTCCTCAGGGTCACCCAAGTAGCGTTCCAGGTTCCTGTAGTCTGCAATTTTTAATTTTTTTTCTCTTTGTCTAAAGAGATGTTTTTGAAGTTCATAATCCCTTGCACTGATCATTTTAAAGTGCATTGTGTATTGCAGGAACAGAAAGTCAGAATATAAATCTAATCCATGGTAGATTACATTGTTCCAATGTTTCCCTTTCTATTATCAATAAAAAAGGCAACTTTATTTTCACCGGTTCAAGGTTGACTCAGCCTTCCATCCTTCCCAGGTCCAGAGGTGGTATTCAGCCGGTCTGGACCGGTTCGCTCGAACCGGTAGCGGAAATCGTGGGTGGGCCCACCTGCCTCGGCTCTATGCCATCCTATTTAGGGACGTTTTTGAGTCCATGCGCGTGCGCTCACATTTGCGAACCGGTAGGGAAAGGGACCCGGTGGCTCAGTGGCTAAGACACTGAGCTTACCGATCGAAAGGTCGGAAATTCAGCGGTTTGAATCCCTAGTGCCGCGTGATATGGTGAGCTCCCGTTACTTGTCCCAGCTTCTGCCAACCTAGCAGTTTGAAAGCATGTAAAAAATGCAAATAGAAAAATAGGGACCACCTTTGGTGGGAAGGTAACAGCGTTCTGTGCGTCTTTGCCATTGAATCATGCCGGCCACATGACCACGGAGACGTCTTCGGACAGCGCTGGCTCTTCGGCTTTGAAACAGAGATGAGCAGAGCCCCCTAGAGTCGGGAACGACTAGCACAAATGTGCGAGGGGAACCTTTACATTTACCATTTATGTATTGAAATATAAAAGTTATAACTAGGGCTCTGTGGCTATCCTTGTGACTTACTCGGAGAAAGAGATCTGAAAGAGTTGGGAACGACTAGCACATATTGCGAAGGGAACCTTTACCTTTAGGGAAAGTAAGTGAATACCTCCTCTGCCCAGGTCCCAGGACCCGGATTGTTGGGGGTGGGGATTATGCTGACTCTAAACCCCTTAAGAGAAGTTTGTAAAGCCCTGTGAAGTGGTATACAAGTCTACGTGCTGTTGCTATTGCGGTATTGTAAAAAAAAAGATTAGTGCAAAATGCTTAGCTTCTTTGTTACAACTTTTATCCAAGACTTCCCTGTGTACAAGGAGTGTTACATTTTGAATTCTCCCCTTGAAGCAGATGGTGAAGAATTCAGAGACCCCATTTATCTCTCCCAAGGAGTTATATAAATTGCTGTTTTTTGTTACTTTTTCTTTTGGTTCCAGGTGAAAGCTTTGCCTTTTACTTGCTTAAGATCACAAACTGTATTTCTTTGTGCCGCAGTTTGTATTTGTTCCTATGTTTATTACATTGTTACATTTTTTTTTTTTTTGCGTTCCGGGTTTTTCTTTTTAATTGTCAGTTCGTCTGAGCTTTCACTGAAAAGCAGCCCCATCAAGTAGAAACGTGAAAAAACCCAAAACCCAATGTAAAAGGCTGTGTTTTATATTTATTTTTAATACAATCAGTAGAGGCTTACCGCCTTGCAACGGACAGGTTTAATGTGGCAAAGTAGTATTTATGATTTTCATAAACTCTGCTAGATAACGTGTATTCGAAAAACCTGAAAGAAGTAAAAGAGGGTGGGGGAAGCCACGCACCCCCTCCTAGAAGAGTGAAAGATTTTGAGGAATATTTTTAAAAGGCAGGATAAAATATTTCCCCTAAAAGAGAAATAAAAAAATCTGAAGGGAGACAGGGATTCAGAGCCCCTGGCCGCAAGCAGATACTAGCTGGGGCAGCTTTTAGAAATGCAGATTTGGTAATCCATTACTCCCTGCAGCAAAGTAAAAACAAAGGCAGATTAGCCCTCACTCAAGAGCAGGGGTCAGCAACCTGCAGCTCTGGAGCCGCATGTGGCTCTTTCACCCCTCTGCTGCGGCTCCCTGTCACTCAAAATATGTGTCACAACTTCCAATGTGCGACACCCGCCGGCATGCGATTTATTGAGCTTTTCAACCTCCGGTAGGCCAACCCCGTAGATAAATCCAGGAAAAGAAAAGTTTCAGAAGAAAACAGAAAGTTTAATTCAACTACATATGCTAGTTTTGTGGCCGCTCAAGAAATAGTCAGGCACGGGAAGGGTTTTGTGGCTCCCGGTGTTTTCTTTTCTGTGGGAAATGGGTTCAAATGGCTCTTTGAGTATTTAAGGTTGCAGACCCCTGCTCAAGAGTCAACACAGGGCAAAGCCATTAAGCCATAATAGGAATCAGGGTGGATAAAAATCAATGATTTTTTTTAAAAAAATCAAAAAAATCAGTTTTTTTTAAATTTAAATCGGATTTTTTTGATTTAAATCGGATTTTTTTGATTTTTATTGAATTTATTTTAATAAAAAATTTTGGGGTAAAAATCCATTGTAAGATAGTTTTCTATTTAAGATACATAAATAATTTAGTTTATTCAGCATGAAATGGAGCTTAGTTATGTAGCATGAGGCTGTATATTCTGCAACACTGGGACTATCGGTGAGTCAACAGCGGGTCAAAGGAGTAGCAGAGATGACAGTTGCTCTTTAACAATTATGATTTAAATCGAGTTGATTTAAATCAAGCCTTTTTACTAGTGATTTAAATCATGATTTAAATTGTGATTTAAATCAACTTGATTTAAATCAAATCCACCCTGATAGGAATTCTAGCATCACCCTCCAAACGTCAACCAAACATAGCTCAGACAAAGATCTAGGATTTGTACTTTGCCTATAGAGCCAGCCATGACCCCTACATGGCCCCATGGGAGTCTGACAACAGCCAATAGGAGACATGTTCTTGCACAGGAACAGGAAGCTCAAGTGCAAAGCCCAAAAGAAGGTATTAAAAACCCCTCACTCTCAAATCCCGTGTGGTTCTGCTTCATCATTAAACCATCTTTCCAATCAGCCTCCCATGTTTCCAGTGTCTTTCTCCCAGCTTGGAACTGAACCAGATGGATATTTCTTCCAACAAGAGTTTGGGCACTTCTGTTTAGCTTATCTCTCCTTACGGGGACCTCTCTGGAAGGGTAATATTGTCCTCAGATCTTTATATCGCTTTGTCTAAATGGAGCAAGTCACATCTTCAGGAGAAGCTGTCACATCTGATAAGCTTAAGCTAAAGGACAAACATAGATTTGTTGAGCTATTACAGTGATGGCTAACCTTTTTTTCTTTGTGTGCTGAAAGCGTGCACATGTGTGTGTGACAGCATACATGCAGGCCGGCACCCATAATGCAATGTGCCCCCTGCGCATGCACACATGACCCTCCATGCCCTGCATGCACGCTCCCCCTGCCCCCCCACACATGCGGACATGACCCACCCTGCCCCCTGTTTTGGGCCTAGTAGACCTCCTTGCAGCCTCCTGGGTCCAAAAGTAGGCCAAAGGGGGGGGTTGCCCCACTCCCGTGCTCCCCCTGCCCTCGTGCATGCGTGGGCCACCCCTGTGCATCCACACGCGACGCCTGCATGTGCCCCACGTATCCCGAAAATCAGCTGGCCGGCAGGAGGCGCGCGCATGCGCGGTGGAGCTGAGTTGCGTGACGGCTCGCGTGCCCACAGAGAGGGCTTGGTGGCGCAGCAGACTAAAGTGCTGTTAAGTAGCACCAGCTGCCTGCAATTACTGCAAGTTCAAATCTCACCAGGCTCAAGGTTGACTCAGCCTTCCATTCTTTCGAGGTAGGTAAAATGAGGAGGCAATAAGCTGACTTTGTATAAAAAAGAACACCGCTTAGGGGGGGCTGAAAGCCCTACTAAGCAGGTATATACAAAAGTATGAAGGCTATTGCTTAACGCATTGTAAGCCGCCCTGAGTCTCCGGAGAAGGGCGGCATATAAATCGAACCAATAAATAAATAAATAAATAAATAAATAAATAAATAAATAATAAATAGGTTCGCCATCACGGAGCTATTAATAAGGTGCAAAAAAACCAAAAGTTGTTATACGAAAAGAGAAGGTCAGTTAGAAGTTGGAGATTTTCATTTGTCTCATATGTCAGCTAGGAAACAAGATGTTTGATTCATGCAATGTATATAACTCTACAGTTACGGCTTGAAGCATCCCAGCAACTTACTTAACATATGGTGCTAAACCATCCTTTAAATCAAAGCACATTCCAGTTTAATTGAGTATGAACTGACTTTTGAATTTTTTTTATTTTTTATTTTTGGTATAATACAAGTAGTATACAAGGCAGGAGAGAAAGTTGAACACTTTTCATATGCCCTGTCTCCGACGTATTCTTGGCATCACCTGGCAGGAGAAAGTTCCAAATAGCGCAGTCTTGGAACGTGCTGGAATTTCTAGCATGTATACACTATTAAAACAGCGACATCTACCCTGGCTTGGGCATGTCGTGTGAATGGCTGATGGTCGGATTCCGAAAGATCTCCTGTATGGAGAATTAGTGCAGGGAAAGCGCCTCAGAGGGAGACCACAGCTGCGATATAAGGATATCTGCAAGAGGGACCTAAAGGCCTTGAGAATGGACATTAACAACTGGGAAACCTTGACCTCCGATCGTTCAGCTTGGAGGCTAAAGACGCAGCATGGCCTTCTCCAATTCGAAGAGACACTTGTTCGGCAGGCCGAGGCAAAGAGGCAGTCCCGGAACCAGCGAAATCCGGGGGCTGGGCAGGGGACAGAATGTATCTGCCCTCAGTGTGGAAGAGATTCCCACTCTCGAATTGTTCTTTTTAGTCACACAGATGCTGTTTAGGACCTCTTTCCAGAGCATGGTACCATAGTCTTTTAGACTGAAGGATGCCAATGAATGAGAATTATACAAGTATTGGCGTCGCATAGATATAGTCGTATATATTTACATTCCACCTAAATTTGAAATACGTAGTAGCAGCTATCGCTTTTGTGTGAAAACATTTCTTCGTTTCAGTTTATATTTTTAATCGCCTTAACAGATGGTTTGTTTCATTTACAGCCCTTGCACCTCAAGATTTTGACAGATGATGTGGTAAGCGATTTTTGTCTTCCTTGTTATGTCGTAAATTTAAGGAGAATATGTTTGGGAAAATATTCTGTTACGTGTTTTGCTTCTTTGGCTAGAGCTGTCTGTTGAGATATAAAGCCAAACTCTATAGCTCCTTCTAGCAATTCCAACTGTTCATCCAACATATTAACATGTTGTGTGATTGTCCTGATTTTGTGTGTTGTGGAAACACAATCACCACCTTACTCTCTCTTTACTGAGATAAATGATGGCTTGCTTTTATATCCTACCCACGCAAAGTTCCTTGTGTCAGCGTTCCAGAAAACCCCAACTCCAATTAAAAACTCCGAAGCAAGCATTTTCTCAAAGTTCCATTTATTAGAATAGGTATACTGGCACATCTGGGAAACCCCGAATCTTAAAAATTCCGGGTTTTCCCTCGGTATTTCGGTAATATTTCCAAAACCATCCCGTAACTTATCAGTCCATCACATGCTCCAATCATCATCCTTCCCATCTCGAGACATCACTCCAGCTACTCCTTCTCCAGATGCAGGATTGTCCTGATCTTGACCGAAAGGAAGAATGCTATTTTGTCTAAATTACATTCCCTCTACTAAATCCCCCCTCCTACTTTCCTCACACATGAGACGGTGGCAGCGTGGAAGCTTCCGGAGCTAATATGGCTTCTAAAGCTGACACCTTGGGCCTAGAAATGGAATTATGATCTAAACTTAGCTTCTACTTCCTTATGCCCTAATGCAGGGCTGGGCAATTATGGCCCTTTTATGGACTTCAATTCCCAGAATTCCTGAGCCAGCATGCTGGCTCAGGAATTCTGGGAGTTGAAGTCCATAGGTCATAAAGGGGCCACAGTTGCCCACCCCTGACCTAATGCAACCCTACTCACTTTCTCATCGCTTCCCAGTGCAGGTCAGTTCCCTTCCCACTAAAAGGGTGCTTTTAACATCACTGGGAGCATCTCTTTTGCAGTGTGCAAGGGACACGTTTGGTCAGAGTTATTTGTTTTAATTGGACATCTATCAAGATTAGTGTTAGAATTTGGACCTAATAGCATTTGAAAAATATGTCACATCCTGATTAGGAGATAGAAATGTATGAGTCAACAGCAACTTTGCCAAGTGTCTTGTTGCTCAACAGCTGATTTCTCATGCCAACAGCAGTTATCAACCAAGATGCCAGAGATGTTGGCCATGGGCTGATATTCTTCAACATTTTTATGACTTGGTTGATGATATTGTAGTGGTCCAGTATGTGGGAATGGACAGGAGGAAGAGCTGCAGACTAGGCATCTGTCAGACTAGTCAGACAGTAGCAAAGTCCAGAAAAGCAATGGGAGGGGTATCTTAAACATCTCAGAAGGGACAATCTCTGATTTCTTGAACTAAGGGGTTGGGCCAAGCAATGTACTTTCATACCTGCAAGGTTCTGTTAGTATAACCCAGGGGTCTGCAACCTTAAACACTCAAAGAGCCATTTGGATCTGTTTCCCACAGAAAAGAAAACACCGGGAGCCACAAAACCCTTCCCGTGCCTGACTATTTCTTGAGCAGCCACAAAACTAGCATATGTAGTTGAATTAAACATTCTGTTTTCTTCTGAAACTTTTCTTTTCTTGGATTTATCCATGGTTGGCCTATTGGGGGTTGAAAAGCTCAATAAATCGTGTCGGTGGGTGTCACACATTGGCGGTTGTGATGCATATTTTGAGTGACAGGGAGCCGCAGCAGAGGGGTGAAAGAGCCACATGCGGCTCCAGAGCCACAGGTTGCTGACCCCTGGTGTAACCTCACAATAGAGTTGCAGATAGTACTTCTAAGGGGTCCTGGGTGGTTTCTGAGCTTGGTTGTTTTCTTGCAGACGTTTCATTACCCAAACCATTAATCATTAGTGCTAGTCTGATGATGAAGTTACCTAGTTTGGGTAATGAAACAACTACAAGGAAACTGTTGTGGCCCGCCAGCGGCCTGCGCGGATAGTGGCTGATCCCGACGAGGAGGCTGGTGCGGGGTTGCACCAGCAGCCTGCGCAGCCGGCGCTCGCGTCGGACAGCGAGGAGGCTGAAGAGGATGTGGTACCAGAGGCAGAGACTCAGCCAGGGCCTTCAGAACCTCCAGAGGCTCCTTCAAGTGGAGGGAGCAAAGGGGAGGAGCCTCTCCTCAATGCTCGAGCATGCAGGGCTGCCAAAAGGCATAAGTGGCTACTCAGGAGGAGGAGGTCTACTCGAGAGTAGGGCTTGAGGATAATTGGCCACTCCCTTAGCCTATTTAAGTCACATACAGTTAGTAATTTCTTGCTGGAAACAACCTGTAATTATTACTGAGCATGTTGGAGAGTGAGTGTCTTATCGTATCTTGTTTTCTGGGCTGGTTACCAACCTTTGCTGGACTTTGTTTATTCTTGGTACATTGCCCTGGTGGCGCAGCAGACTAAAGCACTTATTAACATCAGCTTCCTGCAATTACTGCAAGTTCAAATCTCACCAAGCTCAAGGTTGACTCAGCCTTCCATCCTTTCTAAGGTAAGTAAAATGAGGACCCGGATTGTGGGGGCAATAAGCTGACTTTGTATAAATATAGAAAAGTATGAAGGCTATTGCTTAACGTATTGTAAGCCGCCCTGAGTCTCCAGAGAAGGGCGGCATATAAATCAAATTTAAAAAAAAAAAAAAGGACCGTTGGTGTGTGTCACAATCCTTGGGAATCCGGAGCTGGGGCACAACAGAAACAATCAAGCTCAGAGACCACCCAGGACCCCTCATTTCAACCCTGAACTACAAATATTCTCCTTTATTGCTAGTACTTCTGGATAAGCTTCCTGCCTGGAGGGCCTTGCGAAGTTGACAGATAAGGAAATGCTTAGTAGCAATAGCACTTAGACTTATATGCCGCTTCCCAGTGCTTTACAGCCCTCTCTAAGCGGTTTACAGTGTCAGCCTATTGCCCCCAACAAGATGGGCCCTCATTTTACCGACCTCGGAGGGATGGAAGACTGAGTCATCCTTGAACTGTTGAGAATCGAACTGCTGCCAGTCAGCAGAGTTAGTCTGCAATACTGCATCCTAATCACTGCGCCATCACGGCTCCTGGTAAATTTGCAGATGACAAAATGCCACCTTGATAGATTAAAAGAGTTGGTTGAAAGTAATCAAAAGTGTAGGTCCAGGAAAGAGGTTCCCTGGCTTGGTGACAGTGACACATGAAGAGACTTCCTGTGGATCTGCAATTAATCACAGATTACACAAAGGTCAGCATTGCGTGACTTGATTTCCCAGATAGCAAAAGCAATTGTAGGCTGCATCCACAGAAGCATAATTTCAAAACCGTAGAAATTTGTCAAGTGCTACTTCAGTTAAAACTGGAACTCGACACTGCAGTGTATCCGTTTTCGGATTAAGTTCAAGGAAGATGATCATGAAACTATGAAGAAGGAACGAGAAAACAGTATAATTTTTGACAAAAGATGACTTTTGGGCGCGCTGACCAATTTTTCAAGTACCTGAAAAGCTGTGATACAGAAGGCATCTCGATCTCTAAGATGGTAGATCTTAGGAAGCAGAACTAATTACATTAAGTTATAGCAAAGCAGATCCTGAATGCAAAATGTAACTTAATAGTTACACGTTTGGTAGTTAGACCTGATTATGAAAAGATGAGCTCCTGTTTTGCAGGATGCGTCATTCTCATCGCAAGTACCGTATTAAATTGGATTCCTGCCTCGAGACGGGACTCGGTGTGCCTAAATGGCCACGTCTGATTCCAGAGGAAATGCAGCTTGCAAAATAGCGTTACTCCATGATAAAGGAAAGAAATGTTTGATGCTCAAGAGTTACGCTTTAATATAAGATTGCAAAACTATTATAATTTTAGGAAGGAAAAAAAATATCTAGGAGCTTTTTTTTTTTTTTAGGATGTAGAAAACAAGTTTTCTTGCAACTGTCTTTATTAACACCTAATTTGCAGAAATAGCAAGGTTTTTCTTTAATTAGAATTGATATCTTGGCTTGGACTTAGATCCATACCATCAGGGGATAAAGTTTATGCCAAATGTTTTAAAATATTTTCCCCATTCTTTTAAAGAATGCATCCTTCACTGTATATGTACATATGTATCTCTATGTCCGACCGTCTATCCATCCATCCATCCATCCATCCATCCATCCATCCATCCATGAGATGCAAAATATAAAGGAGTCTGAAGTAAATGAGAAACATGGCAAGCAATGTTATATCAAGGGTTTTCTTTAGTTAGAATTGGTATCTTAGATCCATACCACATCTCCCTCCCTCCCTCCCTCTCTCTCTCCCCTATCAATCATATATCATATCTATCTAACTATGCTTAAACTGTCAACATTAGATACAAAATATAAAGGAGTCTGAAATACTGTATTTTTCGAACTTTAAGACGCACTTTTTTGTCTCTCAAAAAGGGGTGAAAATGTCTGTGCTTCTTATAGACCGAATGTTGCAGAAGTCCCGCCCACCATTTTTTGGCCGTCGCACGCCCCGTTTTTGGGCCTTTTTCAGGCCTTTTTTCAGCCCGTTTTGTGGGCTTTTTTCAGTCCATTTTTGAGGCATTTTCTGGCCTGTTTTGGGAGCTTTTCCGGCCCGTATTTGAGGCTTTTTTCAGCCTGTTTCGAGGCTTTTTTCTACTCTTTTTTTCCTGAAAAAACAGGCCCAAAAACACCGAGAAACCCCCCCCCCCCCAAAAAAAAGGCCTCAAAAACAGGCCAAAAAAGCCTCAAAAACGGACTGAAAAAAGACCCGGAAAAAGGGAGGCCAAAAACTTTGTTGTTGTTGTTATTTTCCTCTTCTAAATTTGGGTGTGTCTTATAGTCCGAAAAATACGGTAAATGAGAAGCCTGGCAAGGAGTGTTGCGAAGGTGTGCAAAAACTGTTATGTTGGCAGAGTCCCAGTTGACACCACATAATGGAAGAGGCATAAAACGTGTTGGGTTCTTTTGTGTGTGTGTGGGGGGGGGGGGGGCTCTTTAACCAAAGAGAAAAAAAGAATAGCCGTACAATGGATGTGGTTTTCCAGTGTGGAAAGTTTATTCAAGCCTTACTAGGAATCTTAAGTGTCCTGCAACTGACCCATTTCTTCTTGGAGATCTCAGTAACTCATTTTCTCTCTTTGTATTACTACCCTTCCCATTCTCATTTATACTTTCCACAACTCTAATTTGTAGATGATTGGTTTCTAGTCAGGGGGTGGTGGGAATAAATGCTGTCTCGCTTACTGTATAATCAAGGTTTTTGGCTTGCTTTTAAAACTTCTGGGTAATCAATTGTGTTTCTTTACTCCAAATCTTTTTTTGGAGAAATGAGGTGTCTTTTTTTTTTTTTTTTTGGTCTATCTGTGTACCTGCTGAGACATGCTTATTCTTGGTTTTTGTTCAGTTTGATAAATTTTCCAGCATACGGATTCCAGGCAGCAAAAAGGACAGGCCAGCTCTCCCGCATCTGAAACAATCCCATTGCTCATCGAGTGAATGCACCACCCCTGCAGAGATGGATGACTTCAGGCCTACGCATTTGTCAGATCGAGAGATCCTGGCACTGTTTGAAAAAATGATGGTAAGCGTCGCAGACCTGCTTTTGAACTAGATGTGTAATTCCTAACTGCCCTGCGAAAAAAATAATTCCCATGAAAAAGTTAAAAACATTGGACATAGATATGACATCACTGATCCCAAGCATCTTCCAACACTTTAAGTTAATACATAATATACTAGATAATATAATAATATATTCCTTACACCTTATACGTTATTTAAACATAGTATAATAATAGTCATTTATACCTTATTCCTATACAATTATACATATCTATACCTATCTATACAATTCACATACATATTTATCTATAATAACGTATATAATTCTAGTCTAACATTACACATTTGTCTCAGCTATCCTCCTTTTATCTAACCATTCATAGAATTTTCCCCAGATTTTATAGTACAATGTTTCCTTGAGTTCCAAGGTGAGTCTATCCATTTCTGCGCAGCTGAAAATTTTTAGTAGTATTTCCTCTTCAGTTGGGGTATCTTTCTCTTTCCACTTCTGCTCAAAGGCTATCCGTGCCTCTGTAAGTATATGCAGTAGTAGATAATTTACAGACATCCCCTTTTCAACTGAATCCGGTTAGACATACTTTTTAGCATCTTCTTTTAATGACCCCATAATCCCTTGCGGGGTGGGGTCTGGCCAACTGATTGGAGCTGAGTGTTTACTGGCCGGATGCCCTTCCTGTCGCCAATGCGGAGTTTTGTTCAGCAGATATAATTTCATTGTGCCCAGAGGGAGAAACATCTGCCTCTACCTAGAATCGAACTCACAGCCTCCTGATTGTGAGGCGAGAGCTCCACCTCTAGGCCACAACACCACGGTTAGACATACCGGTACTTTTTATAATCACAGTTAATAAAATGACTGGTTATAATCCATGTAAACGTCCAGATAATTTGTCAACCACACTAGCTGAGTATACTCAACCTTAGTGAGTCAAAAATCAAACTATATCCTACGTTGTATGAACCTTTGTGTCAGGTTTCAGTATCGTCTCAAAATAAATTGCATTTTCCAAACAAATAGTCTTTGATGAAATCTTTCATTTATTAAGCACGACAAACTGTCCCAGATCATATCATAGCCAACACTGACTTCCTGACCCCGAACTTCCCTTTCCGTTCCCCAATTCTCTGCGTCTCATTGGCCATCTTCCAAATCACTCTCCCCATATCTACTGCTTCAGCTCCCAGGAATGTCCCCCCTCCCATCCCATCTCCTAGGGGATATTATCTTCAGGGAAAATAAGTAGGTGAAAAGTCAAGCGTCCTCTTGCCAGCTGCCCCCTCTTCTCCTTATGTCAGCACTGAAACGAATGTAGTTTGGAGTGCTGACACTTTGCTTGATTCAGGAAGTAATCAAGCAAAGGTTTCAAAAGTACTTGTTTTTAAAAATAAAGGTAAAGGTTTCCCTGTCCAGTCATGTCCGACTCTAGGGCATGGTGCTCATCTCCGTTTCTTGGCTGATGGAGCCAACGTTGTCCGAAGACATTTCTGTGGTTGTGTGGCCAGCATGGTTATACGGCAAAGGCTCACAGAATGCCATTATCTTCCCACCAAAGTGATGCCTATTTATCTATTCGTAATTTGCATGCTTTCGAACTGCTAGGTGAGCAGGAGCTGGAGCAAGGAATGGGAGCTCACCCATTGTGCGAAGCTCATGTCTCTAACCTGGACTGACAGATTTCTACCAGCTGACAAGCTCAGCATCTTTAACTGCTGATCCATCGCTCAAGAAATAAAGAAAACAGCCTGTTCTTTTTTTTTTTCCTTCAAAGAATTAGACACTGGAAAATTTAGAAGTGAATGGTTAATCCATGGAATAAGAATAAGCTACTAACCTAATTGGCAGAGAGGCTGTTGAATCTTCACAGTTAGTGATGCTGACTTCTCAACCAGTTGGATAAAAAGACCAATGTTACCAAATGAAGGAATTTCTAAAGGGTTCAGTTCCCTTTCCTGTGAATTTCCTTCAAAATGAGAGCAACAATTCAGTATGCAGGTTCATTGATGCCAGGGCCATCTTTGCATCATGCATTTTAATCCATCAGTAAAAGAGGAGGATTCAGAATAGAGCTGGAAGGGACCTGGGAGGTCTTCTAGTCCAACCCCCTGTTTAAGCTGGAGACCCTGTACCATTTCAGACAAATGACTGTCCAGACACTTCTTAAAAACTTCCAGTGATGGAGCACCCACAACATCTGAAGGCAAGCTGTTCCACTGGTTAATTGTCCTCACTGTTAGGAAGTTTCTCCTCAATTCCAGGCTGCTTCTCTCCTTGGTTAGTTTCCATCCATTGTTTCTTGTCCTACCTTGAGGTGCTTTGGAGAAGAGGTTGATACCCCCCCCCCCCTTTGTGGCAGCCCCTTAGATATTGTAACAGTGCTGTCATGTCATCCCTGGTCCTTTTCAAACCCAAATCCTGCAACCGTTCTTCATACGTTTTAGTCTCCAAGCCTTTGGTCATCTTAGTTGCTCTTCTTTGCACTTTTTCCCCAAACATCTTTTTTATAATGTGGTGACCAAAACTAAATGCTTTATAAAGGTTTATAAAGTGGTACTAATACTTCATTTGATGAAAATACTATTTATTTTCTTTCTTTCTTTCTTTCTTTCTTTTTCTTTCTTTCTTTCTTTCTTTCTTTCTTTCTTTCTTTCTTTCTTTCTTTCTTTCTTTCTTTTTGTTTAGAAGATGGGAAATATCAAGAACTTTGTTGGCGTATTGGTTTCTGCCATTATTTGCTGACTTGGAGAAAAAAAAATGAGAGCTTATTTTCTACAGTGAGAATAGAAAGGCAGGATGTTAACCTCCTAAGCAGAGTAGTTAGAAAGTTGTTTTCTACCCTATGGATTGAGAAGATGAGGAGAAAATGGCCAGTGGTTTTTATTTCGATAGGTGGAATTGAACCTCCCCCCCGTCTCTCCCTCTCCCTCTCTCTCTCTTAACATGGAAAATCTGTTTATTGGGGCCAATAGAACAGGCAAGGTGACACAAAGTTACTTTAACTAAATAAAGGCAAGGCAGAAAAGCTTCCTTTTTTTGTTTGCTTGTTCTTGCCCTGTGTTTGTCTTTTGTTTTCTTTGCATGCCTCGCTCTTAAAAAAAACTTTTTAACGCTTTTCTTAAAAAAAACTGTTTCAACTCCTACCCTCAAAACGACGCTATAGAGCACTGCACACCAGAAAAACTAGACACAAGGACAGTTTTTTTCCAAACGCTAAATAATTCCCTCAACACCGTCAAACTATTCACTAAGTCTGCACTACTATTAATCTTCTCATTGTTCCTATCACCCATCTCCTCCCACTTACGACTGCATGACTGTAACCTTGTTGCTGGTATCCTTACGATTTATATTGACTGATTCCTAATATGATTTGATTGCTTATTTGTTCCCTATGACTATCATTAAGTGTTGTACCTTATGATTCTTGATGAACGTATCTTTTCTTTTATGTACACCGAGAGCTTATGCACCAAAGGCAAATTCCTTGTGTGTCCAATCACACTTAGCCAATAAAGAATTCTATTCTATTCTATTCTATTCTATTCTATTCTATTCTATTCTATTCTATTCTATTCTATTCTATTCTATTCTATTCTATTCTATTCTATTCTACTCTACTCTACTCTACTCTACTCTACTCTACTCTACTCTACTCTATTGTTGAAATGCAATTGACTTTTGAGTGATAATAAAGATTATTGTTACGGCCTCTAACTTTGAAAGCAGACCTCCTCCCATTTCTCCCTACTCCCTAAAAACATTTTGGAATACATTTGCGATCTCACACACCTGTGTTTACCTTTTTCATTGTTTTAGGAAGATATGAATTTAAACGAGGATCGAAAAGCTCCGCTAAGAGAAAAAGACTTCTGTATCAAAAAGGAAATGGTGCTGCAGTATACTAGTGCTGCTTCGAGACAGGTAAGCAACGCGCAACGGGGAGACCGCAACATACGCTAGTGAAAGAGACTGATAAAATTTAGAAAAAAAAAAGAAATAGAAACAAGATTTAATTCGGCTGATAAATTCTTTGTTGAAGACCCTGATGTTGGGAAAGATGGAATTCAAAAGAAGAAGGGGAAAGGTGGTTTTTTTTTTTTTTTTTACAACGTGTTTCCCTGGACGCAATGGCGAGGAACGCAATGGAGCCTGAAAAGTAAGACGTGCATCCCGCTTCTTGCCCACCCCACCTGCCACCCCAAAATTGCACCCCTAAGTGTAATTTGGTGGCTAAGCAAGGGGCAGGTGCCCTGCCATGACCGGCGAGGGGCAGGAGAAGAGACGGCAAAGGGAACCATGTCTCGCTCCACGCATCTCGCTTCTCTCCCGCCCCACCTGCCAGAAATGAGTCTTTGTGAGACTCGCTGTGTCGCCGCCGCCTCGTGGAGCAGGACTCTGCAAGGCGTGTCGGTTGCACGCACGAACGGCAGCACCGCCACGAGGTTTGACATACCAGCGCAGGCGCAAGCGGCAGGACGCCAGCTGTGCTGGTATGATGAAGCTCGCAGGGGCGGCAGGACACGTCAGGGCAGTGGTGGCCAGCACGAAGAACAGGGAGGGAAGTGCATGTGTCCCCCCTTTCCCAGTTCCAGCCTCACCACCTCACCTCGTGTTGTTTGTGCGGCAAACAACCAGAGAAAATGGTGGGACCGGCTGCGCATGCATGTAAGTAGTTGATGGGGGGCTTATTTTTTTGGGGGGGGGTTATTTTATCGCATGCGCTGAAAAGCCCAATTGGGCTTATTATATGGAGAGATCTTAGTTTCGGGGAAACACGATAATAATAGTAATAATAATAATAATACAGCCATACGACATAGGTAAATATCCATAGACATAAGACAGTGCTGTGGTAATTAGGTGTTCAGCAGAGTGATGACACAAGATGACAAAAACTATCTGTTTTTGCATGCAGTGCCCAATAGCGATGTCCTGAGGGGAGAAGTTGAAATAAATTTCATATTTCATAAAAAAAAACCCTTCATATTCAGCATGTTTCATATTCAACATAGATCTCTGCATTTTGGAACGAAGAAGGTTCCAGATTGACTGGAACGCACAGTATGTGTTTTTTTAAATGCATGTGAACATTTATTTATATTTGTTTCATAACATGGCTGATTATGTATTTTGGGCCAAAATTATTTGTTTTTTAAACTGTTTTTAACTTTTATATGCTATGTTTTATCTCGGCTGTACACCGCCCTGAATCCCGCAGGAGAAGGGCGGTATAAAAATAAAATAAAATAAATAAATAAATAAATGTTCTTTCAGGGAAGCCTCAAGAATAGAAAGCAGATTTTGCCTCAGGAATTCATTTATGAATTAAAGTCTGGAACAGTGGATGAAAAACTTGTCAGCTGCCTAGAATCTCTTCGGGTATCACTAACTAGTAACCCTGTCAGGTAATGCAACACTTCAGCAAAACTTTCTAATAAAAATAAAAGCTGGTTTTTCATGAACATTGTGTTTATACATTGCAGCCGCCTTCCATTCAGCCTTTTATGGAAGTCAAAATATATAAGTTGTTATATTATTTGTGAAAATAATTCATTACCGACAATCATCGCTTGTTTTAATATGGCTCTCACAGGTATCCTGGATTACGTTTCTGACCGTTTGAATTTGAATTTACAAGCGGCACCAGTCACTTTTTAGAAGTGAAACCGCATATACAGATAGTCCTCGATTTATGACCACCGTTTAACACTGTTGTGAAGTGAGCTTTGCCCCATTTTGGGACCTTTCCTGCCACCGTTGTTAAGGGAATCACTGCGGTTGTTACATTAACAACACGGTTGCTAAGTGAATTTGGTTCCCCCCCGTTGACTTTGCTTGTCAGAAGGTCGCCAAAAGGGCTCACGTGACTTACAGTGCGACCGTCATAAATGTGAGTCAGTTGTGCCGAACATCTTAAATTTTGATCACGTGAACCACAGGGATGGCCGCGACCGTCGTAAGTGTGAAAAACGGCCATAAGCCTCTTTTTCACCGCCGTCGTAACTTCGAACGGTCGCTAAACGAACTGTTAAGTCGAGGACTACCTTTATAGAATTGAATTTGATTGAAATGCAGAGCCGTTGGCCAAGCCACATAGAGAAATACAGGCTTGGTAGCTTAATACATTTCCCTGCATTCTGGAAACTACCGTAGATTTTTTTTTTTTTTTTTTTTTGTAACAAGCTAGAAAAGGTCTCATCAGGAGTTTATTACGGTGCTATTGATGTGCTTCATCTGGTTAAACATTCATTTCTTCTTGAATTAATCTCCATATCATTATGATCTTGTCAGGGGTCTCTGGCACTAAGATTAGAACTTGATTAAGTCAGTGGATATAGGATTTTTTTTTTTTTAATGGCAGTATCTGGATAATTTGCTTGCAGGGGTATATGAACACGAATACGACTGATTTACCCGTAGCCTACAGATTATTATTATTATTTTTTAAATGAAGAACATTTTAGTGGGAAGACCAAAAATAGGTTCTTAATAATAAGAAGAGGTCCGGGATTTTGGTATAGCTATGACCCGAGAAGTAGCGGGTCTACCCGGTACAAAAGTTAGAGCAAAGGTAGCATTTTCTATCTCAATATTTGCTGCGAAGAAATGTGATTTTTTTTTTTTTTAGTTAATTTAAAATATTCTAAAGCATCCTAATCAAAATATACAGTATAAGTTCAGGCAATGCTGGGCTTACAACCTTTCATTTAGTGATCGTTCGAAGTTACAACCAGGGGTAGGTTCTAAATTTTTTTTTCTACCGGTTCTGTGGGAGTGGCTTATTTTGCGGGCGTGGTTTGATGGTCATGTGACAAACAATTCTTTAGGATTTAGCAGAGGTACTGGTCTACCAGGCTTTTAACTGCTTGCAGAGCCGTACCGGTCTACCTATTTGTTTTTGGAGAGTTCCGGTCTACCCATTTGTTTTTGGAGTGCAACGGTCTACCTATTTGTTTTTGGAGCGCACTGGTCTACCACCACACTGCCTTTTACCGCTGATCAGCTGTAGGGCGGCCCTTTGAAGTGCCGCGGCAAGAGTTTAAACAGTTTTTTGCCCCTCTGCCACCACCGAGAGCCTCAGAAACCGTTTTCAGGCAGCTTGGCCTCAATTGCCAATCTACCACCACTGAGCGGTTTACAAGGAGCGGATGGGTTCTAGCTGATCAGTTGGGAGGTTTCTTGGCTTCTCAATTTAAAGCTACAGTGTCTTGTTTTTTTTTTTTTCTCTCTCTCTCTTTGTCCTTGTTCTTTGATTTTTTCCTTCTAGCTGATCAGCTGGGACTTGGGAGGCAGCGAATAGATTGGGGGTGGGGCCAGGCAGAGGTGGTATTTACCGGTTCTCCGAACTACTGAAAATTTCTACTACCGGTTCGCAAGAACCGGGGAGAACCGGTAGCAACCCACCACTGGTTACAACGACACTGAAAAAAGTGACTTATGACCGTTTTTCACTTTTATTTATTTATTTATTTATTTATTTATTTATTTATTTATTTATTTATTTATTTATTTATTTATTTATTTATTGAATTTCTATACCGCCCTACTCCCGAAGGACTCAGGGCGGTGCACAGCCATGAAATAAAACACATAGATATACAAAATTTAAAATCGAATAAAATGAATTAAATAAATTTGGCTGAATTAATACCCAATTTAAAATACCCATATTTTAAAATCCATTAAAAATTTAGAATTTACACTTAAAAGGGAGAAGATTTAGGCGAGGCCAGCTTGATGAAACAAAAGCGTCTTCAACTCGCGGCGGAAGGTGCGCAGATCCGGAATCCTCCGTATCTCTGGGGGGAGCTCATTCCAGATCGTCGGTGCCCCCACAGAGAAGGCTCTCCCCCTAGGGGCCGACAGCCGACATTGTTTGGCCGACGGCAATGACCATTGTAGCATCTCCCATGGTCATGTGACCACTATGCTTGGCAACTGATTCACATTTATGAATGGTTGCCGTGTCCCCGGGTCATATGATCCCCTTTTACGACCGTCTGACAAGCAAAGCCAATGGGGAAACCAGATTCACTTAACAACCGAGTTTCTAATTTAAAAACTGCAGTGCTTCACTTAACATACGTGGCGAGAAAAATGGGGGCAAACTCGCTTAACAAATTTAGCCACATAAATTTTGGGCTCAGTTGTCGTAAATTGAGGATTACCTGTAATGCTGTTCTTAGTTTATAGTTTACAAAAGCAATAAAAATCAAGAAATAACCCTCAATCCCAGAATTGCAGCAGATGTCGCCAAGGTACTTGAGGAGAAATAATTGAAAATAATACTAATGTCCATCAAGTACTAACCATATAGATTCCACTTTGCTCACACACCTTTCCGTGGGTTCAGTAATTGAAACTTCAAGTGGCTTTTTCCGGTCTGAAGCTCTTTAGTAGATTTGCTGTATTATCAAATAAGTTGATCCAATTTCTGACCCTATATAAAGTAGTTTCCCGTATCCCCGTTCTAGAATATATAAGCCTTTTTCCTGACAAATTGTGAGGACTTGAAAGTCAGACACGCATGTCATGCTAACAGTCCCTTTAAGGGTAAGTAAAACTATGCAATGCATGGCATGTGTATCCAAACGAATGGATGTTGGTAATGGCCTGTTGGTCTCTAATCTGTACACAACGGTGTGAGTTTGCGTTGTGTAAAACTGGGTGCAGTGTGCCTATACTGATTGGCGTTGTGTCACTTTTAATCCTCGGCAGGGAATGCTGCATGGGTGTGGCATGGGTGCAACTACAGCTTGTTAACCTAATCCACGTTTCCCTTATCCCGAAGGTGCTTTTTCGGGAGGCAATTGGACTTTCTTGTTTTTTTCTTTGAAGAGGTTTCGCTTCTCATCCGAGAAGCTTCTTCAGCTCTGAGAAGGACCCATCAGAAGCTGAAGAAGCTTCTCGGGTGAGAAGCGAAACCTCTTCAAAGAAAAAAAGCAAGAAAGTCCAGTTGCCTCCCTCCCGGAAAAGCAGCTTTGGGACAACCATGACCTGGATGACTGAGGCGCTCCATAGACTTTTTCCCCTTTCCTTACTAAGAAGTGTGATGTAGTGTGTTATGCAGGCTTTGGGATTGTTTTTTTTGAAATACATGCTTTTGTTTTGAAAGGAAGAGAGATAATGGTTGGAGGGCATGAAACCTCGGGTGGGGTGGGGGAACTCTGTCCCTCTCTTTGCAGAGGAGGCGAGAGGAAAGGCTGAGAAGAGGCAGTGAAGAGTAAATTATAGGAGTTGGGGAAAAGATTTACAAAGAGTAAACTGTGATTAGTAGTGTTGTGGCCCACCAGCAGATCTGGCAGCAGATTCGGACAGTGAGGAGGTTGGGGAGGAACATGGGCCAGTCCTGGAGTCTGGGGAAGTCTCTGATGAGGGCTCTGTGTCAGAGGCAGAGAGGGGGCCAGGGCCGTATGCCAGTTATCAGCTGCCTTCGGAGTCAGACATCAGTGAGGCAGAATAACAGCTGGAGCCTGTTCCAAATGTGCACATGCTCAGAGATGCCAGACAAAGGGAACAGCTAAACATCAAAGGTCGATTTAGGAGTAAGGCCACAGGTGGACGATGAAGGGCCCCTCCCAGAGGGAATAAAAGAGGAGCGAAAGGGGAGTGGAATTTGCAGGAGACAATTAGTTCATTCCTGCATTCTTGCCAAGTATTGTGGTGTCTGAAAGATATCGGCCTGGCCACTCTCCAATTTATTTATTTTATTTATTTATTCGAATTTCTATACCGCCCTTCTCCTTTCGGACTCAGGGCGGTGAACAGCCAAAGTAAAAACATTTATACATAAAGTACGATTAAAAATAGATTTAAAATAATTAAATTTGGCCCATAGTTTAAAATTTATCAATTTAAAATCCATATCAAAATTTAAAACCAACCATAAAATCATAAAATCAAGAGAGACCGGCTAACTGAAAGAGATGAGTTTTTAGGGCCCGACGAAAAGTCCGGAGGTCTGGGATCACTCGTATCTCTGGGGGTAGATTGTTCCAAAGGGTAGGTACCACCACAGAGAAGGCTCTCCTCCTGGGGGTCGCCAGCCGGCATTGTCTAGCCGACGGCACCCTGAGGAGGCCGTCTCTGTGGGAGCGAACTGGCCGGTGGGAGGCTATTGGTGGCAGAAGGCGGTCCCGTAAGTACCCTGGCCCTAAGCCATGGAGTGCTTTAAAGGTGATCACCAACACCTTGAAGCGCACCCGGAAGTCCACCGGAAGCCAATGCAGCTCGCGCAGGAGAGGAGTCACATGGGAGCGCCCAGTCGCTCCCATAATCCCCCGCACGGTCGCATTCTACACCAGTTGGAGCCTCCGGGTGTACCCCAAGGGGAGCCCCATGTAGAGAGCGTTACAATAGTCCAGATGAGAGGTGACGAGTGCTTTATCCAAGCCTGATAAAGGTCGGTAATTGTGAACTACCTTGAAAGACTGTGGGAGAGGAAAGACTTTGCTGGAGAGGAATTCACTATAAATCAAATAAAAGGGTTTTTTGTCGGGACAAGGACTCGGCTTCGTGCTGCTGGGGAAGCCTGGGTCAGAACAATTAACCTCTCCATGCCGCCGGACTAGGAGAGCATGCTAGAATCAACTTTGACCCTTCCAGTGTTTTGCAAGCTATGATAGAAGAGAAGCCGATTAAGGAAAGGAAAGTACTTTCTTTCCTGATCAGGAATGAAAGCGGGGGGGGGGGTGTCTCCAGAAAGAAATCCTGTGTAACAGGCCGTCCTTGACTTCTAACAGTTCATTTAGTGACCGTCCAAAGCTACAACGGCACTGAAAAAAGAGGGACTGACGACTGTTTTTCGCAGTTGCGACTTTTCAAGCATCCCCACGATCATGTGGTCCAAATTCAGATGCGTGGCAACCGGTTCGTACTTATGACCGTTGTTGTTTCCCGAGGTCAGAGGATCCGGTTTTGCGACCTTGTGACATGCAGAGTCAATGGGGAAGCCAAATTCACTTTACAACTGGGTTGATCAACTGCAGTGTTTCACTTAAAAACGGAGGCAAGCAAAGTCGTACAACGGGGCAAACCTCACCTAACAAATTTCTGACTTAGCAACATAAATTTGGGGCTCAATTGTGCTCGTAACTCGAAGACTACCAGTACGTAGCATTAAAATATGGAATTACAGAGACATTTCACCTTCATTGTATGCATGTCTGTAAAAAATCTTGTTAACATGCAGATCTGCCTTCCTACACTTTGAGACAAGAAAACCTCACTATCTTTTTTTTTTTTTTTTTTTGAACTGAGGAGAAGTTCACAAAAGTCGTAAAACAGGGCAAAACTCACTTAACAAATGTCTCCGTGAACAACAGAAATTTTGGGCTCAATTATGGTCGCTAGTCGAGGACTACCTGTATTTTAAAAAGTGCCATTGTTAAATAATATATACTGAATATATGAATATATGTTGCTTCGGATATATCTTCTGTTATGCAATATGATAATAAACAAGAAGGCAGACAAAGAGAAAATGGATGGTTTTTTTTATAAAGATGTATATTATATTATCATGGATATCGTATCCATCTCCAAAATCCCCATTGCCACATTGATTTCCTTTTTCTATAGTCCACCGAAACTAAACGAAACTAGAATTTAGACACTGATTATCATGTTGCATGTATGTGGTTATTGGCTTGGATCCATTTATTATCAATGCCAGAGATTAATATAGAATTTTTTTTTTTTTTTTTTGCAGTTGGGTTGAGAACTTTGGACGTGAAGGACTCGGCTTATTATTGGACCTCTTGGAAAGACTGGTTGAAACCAAACAGTAAGTTTCCTAACAAGTCTCTAATTCTGAGAAAGAGTGGATGGACGGTAACCATTCATGATATAATTTTGGCGTCTTTTATCTTCTTGCGTTCAGACAGGACAAGTTTCTAAAGAAGATACAGCACAAGATAATTCAGTGCTTAAAAGCTTTTATGAATAACAAGGTCAGTACGCTCATTTTGCTTAATTGTTTGAAGTTGAAAGGCTTACAGCAGGAATTGTCAAACTCAATTTCATTGAGGGCCGCATCAAGGCTGTGGTTCACCTCGCAGGGTCCGATGGGTGTGGCCGACTGGGTGGGCGTGGCTGAACTGGGTGGGCGTGGCCATCTTGATGCCACTCACTGGGCATGTCCGACTGGGTGGGCGTGACGCCACTCTCCAAATTGCTGACCTCATGTTCCCTCTTCACACTGGGTAGACCGGGCCGAAATGACGCAGGCCGCTCCCATACATTTTCCAGGATGGCCCCGTGGGCTGAATCTGACCACATCGTGGGCCGTATCCGGCCCACGGGCCTTGTGTTTGACACCGTACACATACAAGCAATGTTTGGCTTGCAACAGTTTGTTTAGTGACCGTTCGAAGTTACAACGGTACTGAAAAAAGCGACATGACCGTTTTCCACATTTACGGCCCGCTGCACCATCTCCATGGAGAGAAAGTCCAGTCACTTTGAAAAGTCACGAAAGAAATGGTTGCCTATGGAGATTCTCAATCATCCAGATCATGGTTGTCCCAAAGGTGCTTTTTTTCAAGAGGCAACTGGACTTTCTGGTTTTTCTTTTGAAGATGTTTCGCTTCCCATCCAAGAAGCTTCTTCAGCTTTGACTGGTTGGTGGTGGGGAATGGAAGGATTTATACTCCTTGCAGACAGCTGGTCATTTGCATCCTTTTAGAGAGAGGTTGAGGCCATTTGGAGGTTTATCTTGTGTGTTGTGGCCCGTCAACGGTTTGTGCAGTTAGTAGCTGATTCCGACAGCGAGGAGGCTGGTGTGGTGCTGCGCTAGCAGCCTGTGCAACTGGCACTCGAGTCAGACAATGAGGAGGCTGGAGAAGATGTGATGCCAGAGGCAGGGATTCAGCCAGGGCCTTCAGAACCTCCAGAAGCTCCCTTAAGTGAAGAGGATGAAGAGGAGGAGCCTCTTCTCAATGCATGGGCGCGCAGAGCTGCCAAAAGGCAGGGGTGGCTCCTCAGGAGGAGGTCTCCTCGAGAGTAAGGCTTGGGGCTAATTGGCCACTCCCTTAGCCTATTTAAGAAGGAACGCCGACTGAAGCAATTTGCAGGAAACAACTTCGTTCACATACCTTCGTGTCTTGTTTTGCTTATCTTATCAGCTTCCTGCAAATTGCTTCTGGGCATTCTACCAACCACAGGAAGCTTTCAGTATTATTCTTTGAATTGTTGGTGGCTGTTAATGCAGGTAATTAACAGCCGTTGTTGTAAAAAAAAACTGGTTTATTTAGTAAACTAAGGTTTGAACGCACTTTGTGTGTGCTGCGTTCTTTGGGGTCCGTACCTGGGGCAGAACACTGTGTCTTCAGGGTCACCTGAGGTGTGCAAATGGGTGTGGATCCTTCTTGGAACTGTTGAAAGGCCTGTGTTGTAGATTGGAGATAGATGATGTCGTATCCCTCCCCCTCTGTTGACAGAGGGCTGCTCAATTTTGACATAGATGGCCTCTTTAAGGGTGACCCTGAGGACACAGATAAACCTCCAAGTGGCCTCAACGACTCTCTAAAAGGATGCAGATGACCAGCTATCTGCAAGGAGTATTAATCCTTCCATTCCCCACCATAGTTATAGTTATAGTTTATTATATTTATATACCGCCCCTCTCCTGGGGGACTCGGGGCGGTGAACAGCCAGCAAATAAAATACACAGATACAAAATTTAAAACAATATTAAAATCCAATTAAATCAATTTGGCCCATAGTTAAAAACCCTATATTAAAACCCCTAATTTTTTTTAAACAATTCTTTTTAAAAAGAGTAGGTCAGGCCAGCCCGGCTTGATGAAACAAAAACATCTTTAGGGCAGTTCGGAAAGCGCGAAGGTCAGGGATCCGCCGTATCTCTGGGGGCAACACGTTCCAGAGGGTAGGTGCCCCCACAGAGAATGCTCTCCCCCTGGAGGCCGCCAGCCGGCATTGTCTGGTGGACGGCACCCTGAGGAGGCCCTCTCTGTGGGAGCGTACTGGTCGGTGGGAGGCTACCGGTGGCAGAAGACGGTCTTGTAAGTACCCGGGTCCTAAGCCATTCACTCAGAAGTGAGGAAGCTTCTTGGATGAGAAGCGAATCGTCTTCAAAGAAAAACCAGAAAGTCCAGTGACCTCTTGAAAAAGCACCTGTGGGAAAGAGGTAGTTGTAAGACAAGGACTGCCTGTACAGCAGTGATGAGTTTCAAATTTTTTTACTACCGGTTCTGTGGGTGTGGCTCGGTGGGCGTGGCTTAGGCGTGGCAGGGGAAGGATATTATAAAATCTCCATTTCCTCCCGGTCAGCTGGGACTTGGGAGGCAGAGAATAGACCGGGGCTGGGCCAGTCAGAATTTTTACTACTGGTTCTCCGAACTACCCAAAATTTCCGCTACCGGTTCTCCAGAACTGGTCAGAACCTGCTGAAACCCACCTCTGCTGTACAGTATATATGTTATGAGTTAACAGCATAACAGAAGTGAGTTGTAAAAACAATATATATGCAAGTGAGAGGAGAAGGAAGAAAACACATTAAATGAAAAGAAAAAGCATTTAAGTCAACCTCAATTTGACCTCTTGTGGAAGCACCCGTTGAAGCTCTTCATAATTTTGCAGGATTTCATATATTTTCTCGAGACGTATATGAAAACATGGCAACTAACCGTCTGCATCTATGCAGCTTGTTAACCATCCCCTTCTGCCTCCTGCTAATTTTTATTCCTTGACTTTCAGTACGGTTTGGAGAGAATAATGAGCGAAGAAAGAAGTTTTTCTTTACTGGCCAAAACCATTGATCCCAAACACATCAACATGATGACTGATGCAGTTAAACTTCTGTCTGCGATATGCATCATTGGAGAGGAAAACATGTAAGTGTAACATTGCCGACGTGGGTAGCCAATTAATGTAGAACAATTTTTTTTTTTTAAGGAATTGAATCATGGCTTTTCATTGGAAACAAATGGCTTTAAACAGAAAAGGCTGCAATTGATTGAAAGAACCAGCAGTTCTGAAAGTAACAATACACCCAGCAACACGAGAGACTATATTCGGATTATCTGTGTAACCTTCAGGAGAGGCTTTGTAAATATTCTCTGCTTCCGGATGGGTTTTGGGAAGAATTCCAAGGCCACAGAAATATCTCTACCCACTTCTAGTTTTGGGTTGTCTAGGCTTTAAGGGGTTGGTCTCAAAGTAGAGGTGATGTTTTTCGACAGATGCTTTGCTTTGTGATCTAGTGAGGATTTCCCAACACAAGTGTTCCAGGGTGGGAATTTCCCTGAAGGTGAACTCCATTGGGAATGGTTGGTGATTGGAGGTTTCTGGGAAATAGTGCTTGATGATTTATTGCAAGCCCCTTGAAATAGATGTATTTAAGGTGTGAGACTGAAGTATCTGTGTCTGTTTAGTTTAATAATAAGCCTCCCTCCCTCCCTCCCTCCCTCCCTCCCTCCCTTCCTTCCTTCCCTTTTTTGTTCCTTCCCTTTTTCCTTCCTCCCTTCCTTCCTTCCTTCCATCTCACATCCCTTCCTTCCCTTTTTTGTTCCCTTTTTCCTTCCTTCCTCCCTCCCTCCCTTCCATCTCACATCCCTTCCTTCCCTTTTTCCTTCCCTCCCTCCCTCCCTCCCATCTCACATCCCTTCCTTCCCTTTTTTGTTCCTTCCCTTTTTCCTTCCTTCCTTCTTCCCTCCCTCCCTTCCCGTTTTTGTTCCTTCCTCCCTCCCTCCCTCCCTCCCTCCCTCCCTCCCTTCTTTTCTCCCTTCCTTCTATCTCACATCCGTTCCTTCCCTTTTTTGTTCCATCCCTGTTTCCTTCCTTCCTTCCTTCCTCCCTCCCTCCCTCCCTCCCTCCCTCCCTCCCTTCTTTCCTTCCTTCTTTCCTCCCTCCCTCCGTCCCTCCCTCCCTCCCTTCCTTCCATCTCACATCCTTTCCTTCCCTTTTTTGTTCCTTCTCTTCTTCCTCCCTCCCTCCCTCCCTCCCTTCTTTCCTTCCTTCCATAGCCTGGAAAAAATATTGAAAGCCTTGACCACAGAAGCCGAAGAGAGAGGTATTGACCGATTTGGCCCCATTCTGATGGGTCTAGAGGAAAATTCAGTCCACCTGCAAGTAAGTAATGTTTTTTGGTGGTGTTTTAAAACCAGTAAATGTAACTAATGCAGTAAGCATACTTGAAGAAAAAGAGAATTCCGGGACAATTATTCAACCTTGGATGCAACTAGATAATGCTCATTCATTAAATTGACTATTACACTTAGAATTTGGGAATAGTCTCTCCTATGCCGCCTCTGTAGTTAAACATTTACCAGGTTAGGGGGAAAAAAATCAACTGCATAGATACTTACAGTTACATAATATCGGCGATCAACCAACTGACCAACATGGACCAACAACCTGACCAACCAACACATTGAGATTTAAGCAGTTACACTATCACGATTTCGGAATTTGCGTTCCTTTTTTTTTTTTTTTTTTATGAAAGGTGCCGTTAATTGCTTTTCCTTTTTCAGCAGAGGAGATTTATTAAATCACTTTAACCAGGGGTGAAATGCTCCCGGTTCAGACCGGATCGGATGATCCGGTAGCGATTGTGGCAGGTGGTTCAGAGCACCAGTAGCGATGGTGGCGCAAGGCTCCGCCCACCCACCCGCGTGTCGTTACTTCCTGCTTTTAAAAGGTTAAAAAAAAAAGGCTCTTGACGATCTCAGCTGTGGCGCGCGATAATCAGAGCCTTTTTAAAAACCTTTTAAAAGCATTTTTTTGAACAACCTATTCGGGCGAATAGGTTGTAAAAAATGCTTTTAAAAAGTAAAAAAAAAAAAGTTGGCCACACCCACCCAGTCACATTACCCCACCACCACACACCAAGCCACGCCCACAAAGTAACAAATTTTACATTTCACCACTGACTTTAACCTAGACATACCTTTCCAAAACATACTAGCTTTCTATGTCGTCTAGAAGAGGGGACCCCAATCCTTAGGCCGTGAACCGGTACCGGGCCATGAGCTGTTAGGAACCGGTCTGCACAAGCGAGCAAAATTTCATTTGAGAAATGCGCAGGATCTGGGTAGTGCACAAAACCACTACACAAACACACACACACATACTCCCCGTCCTGGAAAAATTGTTTATCAGAGAATCAATCCCTGGTGCCCAAAAAGTTAAGTCTGACTTCGAAAGACTTAACCTAAAGGAAATATAATAGCATCATCAGGTTATCTTCGAGACCGCCTTCTGCCGCATAGCTCCCAGCGACCGGTAAGATCCCACAGAGTTGGTCTCCTCCGGGTCCTGTCAGCTAAACAATGATGGATGGCGGGCCCGTGGGGAAGGGCCTTCTCTGTGGCTGCCCCAGCTCTCTGGAACCAATTACCTCCTGAGGTCCGGACCATCCCCACCATATTGGCCTTCCGAAAAGCGGTGAAGACTTTCCGGCAGGCCTGGGGCCGTTGATCTCGCTCTTGTGATCTGGCGAGATCCGGCCATGAATGGTGTGAATGAGTTTTTCATGTTTTTAATTTTTTAATGTCTTTTTTAATGATTGTTTAAATGTATTATGAGCCGCCCTGAGTTTTCGGAGAGGGGCGGCATATAAATTTAATTAATTAAATTAAATTAAATTAAATCACACTTCGATTTTAACCCCTAAAGTTCTTTTAATTGTAATGCCTGAGGCATCTTCTGTTCTTTTAAACACCATATGTTGTTTTAAATAGAGAATAATGCACTGGAAATCGTGTTTATCCAGTATTTGTAAAACCTAACCTCCGTTAAAAGTCTGTAAAGATTCTCAGTCATCCAGGTCATGGGTGTCCCAAAGGTGCTTTTTTCAGGAGGCAACTGGACTTCCTTGGTTTTTTTTTCTTTCTTTTGAAGATGTTTCGCTTCCCATCCAAGAAGCTTCTTCAACTCTGACAGGATAGTGGGGAATGGAAGTGCTTCAACGACCCTCTAAAAGGATGCAAATGACCAGCTGTCTGCAAGGAATGCAAATCCTTCCATTCCCCACTGTCCTGCCAGAGCTGAAGAAGCTTTTTGGATGAGAAGCGAAACGTCTTTAAAAAAAAAAGAAAAAGAAAATCCAGTTGCCTCTTGGAGAAAAAAAAAAGCACTTTTGGGACACACTCCGTTAAATCCCCAAAATAAAAATTAAAATGTGTTCATTATCACTTCTAAAGTTGATGATTGTTTTTTGGCAGAAAAAACAATGGAAACGTTTAATAATCCCCTGAAATGATATAGCTGTTCTCTTTTGAATAACATTATTTTACATTTAACACATTTGTTCATGACATAACAATTTCATAATGTTCATAGCAATAAAATAATAAGTTACTGTTGGCTATGCCAGAGGTGTCTGTTTTCTCTGGATGATTCATACTGAGGGCATATTATGAAGACAACAACCATAAAAGCACATTGGTTAGAATGCAACATTTCAGGCTATATACTGCCGACTGCCAGCAGTTCAATCCTGACTGGCTCAAGGTTGACTCAGCGTTCCATCCTTCCGAGGTCGGTAAAATGAGGACTCGGATTGTTGGGGGCAAGATGCTGACTCTGTAAACCGCTTAGAGAGGGCTGTAAGGCACTGTGAAGCGGTATATAAATCTAAGTGCTAGTGCTACAAATCAATGAAGGCCAGCTAAATCCTGCAGATTAAAGTTTTTGCATTTTGTAGATAGCCTGTATGCAGTTCATCAATGCCTTGGTTACAACTCCTGATGATTTGGACTTCAGACTCCACATTCGGAATGAATTTATGCGTTGTGGATTAAAAGAGCGACTGCCGGTAAGTATGTGTACGCCTGAATTAATATTTAAATTAAAAAGATTCCAATGAGAAGACGTGTGAAATGCTTTGTAGACTTATTTGTTTTTTTATTAAGACAGAGCAAACTGCCTCCTGTAAAAATTGTTTCACAAAGTACATATTTGAATAGGGTAAATCCCCCAAATTATTAGCTTTGGATACATGCGTTTTGTTCAAAATAACTCATTTTAAGAGGCAGTTACTAATTACAATACTGTTGATGCTTTCCTACCGCAGCTGCTGAGATGCATAAAGAATGAAGCTTTGGATATCCAGCTGAAAGTATTCAGTGAACACAAAGAGGAAGATATGATTGAATTTTATCACCGTTTAGATGACATCAGATCAGAATTCGAATATCCTTTAAAGAACCAAAAAATGGGAATTTTGCAATCAATTAAACCAGACTTTGTAGCCAGCATCCAAATTGTGATGTTGTTGTTTGATTCTTAGTTGACTCAATTTATATGGTAAAACTAAACTTTGGCAATTCTCGTCTGGTGATAGTTAAAGTTTGGGATCCTGGATAAAATGTAAGAATTGCTATGTTGTTCTGGAACAAAATTGGTTGTGGCAGATGACTCATTTTGTAGTCAAAAACATACCGTACTTTTCGCAGTATAAGACGCACTTCCCCCCCCCTCCTCCAAAAGAGGGTGGAAATGTTGGTGTGTCTTACACACCGAATGCAGCCATTTTTGGCCTCCCGAAACCCTGCCCCGAGTGTCCCGTTTTTGCCAAAAATACAATGCGTGGGGGGTTTGGGAGGCCAAAAATGGGACTGTGTTTTCCAAAAACGGGGGATGTTTTTGCCCTCCCCAACCCCCAGGAGCACTCTGCAGGCCTCCCAAGCCCTCTACAGGTCCTGTATTTGTGAAAAACGGGCCTGTTTTTGGCAAAAACGGGACACGTAGGGCAGGGTATTGGGAGGCCAAAAATAGCTGCATTCGGTGTGTAAGACGCACCAACATTTTTGTGAAAAACAGGCCCAGGAAGACAAAAACTTTTTTCCCTTGTTTACCTCTTCGAAATCTTGGTGCGTCTTATATTCCGGTGCATCTTATAGTCCGAAAAATACGGTAAATCAGTTTTCCTCACCGATTGAATTTTAAAAATTTTACATAATTTCAGCAAAAATCTAAATAGGTCTTGAAAAGAAGAACATATCTACAACTCGCAAACCATTTGAAATATTCTATCCTTAATTTGTTCACTGATGCAAATGATGTTTTTAATTTAGTGTGGAATACCGTTAAGGATACAAGCGCAGAAAACTACTTCCTTTCTATACTGCAACACCTCTTGCTGATACGAAACGATAATTTTATACGGTAAGGAAACAATTGTACGGTACAAAAAATTTGCTGAAGCTCCTATCTGGATATTTGTTACGAAGTAACAAACATCACGCAACCTGTTGCAGATTTTATTACGGTATCTTAGTTTTATAGAAGACCTTCAAATAAATCTGAATTTAGAAGTAACATCTGTCAAGCCAGATGGGGCAGGCCAAGAAGGCCAGCCTAATTTGAGAGAAAAATTCTGATTCTTTAAGAGTTGACACGTTCCTAAAAAAAACTTGTAGCTCCTCAAAATATAAAAATAGATCTTCAACTGTTACCTTTGTTCAGTGGAGTCAGAAGAAAGATGTGGGTGCCCTGTGTATGTGCCCTCTGGATTTAACATTTGTATTCTTGGCCTCAAAAATGAAATCGCGAGAGTGGAAAAATTTACCAGATAAAGGCTGCCTTGATAATGCACAATAATGAGCTGCTTTTTCATAATTTGGGCTTGGTAATAAATAAATAGTTATGATCAGTGGTGAAATGTAAAATTTGTTACTACTGGTTCTGTGGGCGTGGCTTGGTGGGGGGTAATGTGACTGGGTGGGCGTGGCCAACTTTTTTTTAACTTTTTTTATTGAAAAGTTTTACAAAAAAAAATACAAAAATTTTCTCCCCCCCATGTTCCCCCCATCCTTTTCCCCCCCTCATCCCCCCTCCCACCCAGACTTCCCAGAGCAAAATACAAGGTATTTCATTTAATCAATCATAAATTAGATTAATCTACTTATCCTCAAAGTACTAACTCCCCCCCTGAAACCTTAACTCCACTATGGATAACCTAATACTTCTAATACTAACATTCATTCATAAGCTATTTGATATTTTCTTGTCTGATACTTATTTTGAATATAATCAATCCATCTTCTCCATTCCGATACGTATCTTTCTTGCGTGTGGTCCTTCAAGTACGCTGAGATTTTCGCCATTTCTGCTAGGTTTGTTACTTTCAATATCCACTCTTCAATAGTAGGCAAAGAGTCCTTTTTCCAATATTGAGCTACCAACAGCCTAGCTGCTGATATTAAGTTCAAAGTCAATTTAGTCTCTGATACTGTGCAGTCCGTAGTTATGCCCAATAGAAACAATTGAGGAGTAAATTTCAACCTTCTTTTCAAAATGTTCTGCATCACCCACCAAATTTTTATCCAAAATGCCTTGATTTTCTTACAGGTCCACCATATATGATAATAGGTTGCATCATTACATTCACATCTCCAACATTTAGCATAAATTCAAGTACATACATGATAATTTTTTAGGATCTAAATGCCATCTATAAACTCTTCGGCCGAAGAGGTTTTAGAAAAAATGCTTCTAAAAGTTTTTAAAAAATCCTCTGATGATCACACGGCTCAGCTAGGCATGCGGGGGGGGGGGGCAGGGATTTTTTGCTACTGGTTATCCGAACCACCCGCTGCCATTGTTACCGGATCGGGCGATCTGGTCCGAACTGGGAGCATTTCACCCCTGGATATGATAATACAAAGCGATAGTTTTGAGAAAGATTTTTGTGGTGGAATCAAACTGATTTTCTGGAAATAGCCTCTTCTGCTTTTATGCAAATTACACGGGTAGGAAGTTTGAATAAAAAAAGTGACTTTTTTTTTTTTGAGTAGGTGTTATGATAGGCAAGTACTGCAAAGTGCTGCCGTTTGATTAGTGACATCTAACTTTACTCCACCTTCTTGAATAAAAATCTTACTGAGGGAGTGGGGGAGGTGTCGTCTTTGGGCCAGTTATTCTCTCAATTTTCCTTGCAAGATCACATCATTATGGAATAACATTGTAAGAGAATCCTGCCTAGGCCACTTTTCGTTCACAGAAAAAAAAGCAGTTGTTGGAAGAAGAAAAATTAGGTCTGGTTCCAAGCCGGGAGAAATACGCTGGAAATAAAATGGAGGCAGGCCGCAGGAAAGGAAATCTCTGTTTATTTGGTAGCCAGAAACGAATGACAGCAGCATGTTTCTGAGGTGGCTGAATGAGGTTGAGAGTAGGTGGGGTTTTATACCTTCTTTGAGGCTTTGTGATTGAGATGCCTGTTCCTGTGTAAGAATATGGCCTTTAATATTTTAATGGCTTGTGGCCAGATTCCTATAGGATCATCTAAGGGTCATGGCTGGCTCTACAGGCAAGAGGGGAAGTGCAAATCTTAGGTCCGTGATAACCAACCTATGGCATGCATGCTCAAAGTGGCACGCAAAGCCATGTCGCCCGGCACACACGGCCTTGCCTGTTTGTCTTCTAGGTTTCTGGAGCGCATGTGCGCATGACGATTAGCTGTCTTTTGCGCCTGGCAGTTTCGAAAACCGGTGTGCGCATGCACGCCGGCCAGCTGATTGTCAGGCGTGTATGCATGCTAGAATCTGGAAGTTTGGCTTTTTCAGAGCGTGATCCCATCATGTGCAGGGCAGTGCCAAAAGCTGGCTTGCGCATGCGCACCGGCCAACTGATCATCGGGCGCGCATGTGCGCTACAACCTGGAAGTTCAGCTTTTCTGGAGCGCGATCCTTTCATGTGCACGGCAGTGCAGAAAACTGGCCTGTGCATGCACGCCGGCCAGCTGATTGTCAGGCGCGCATATGCGCTAGAACCCAGAAATTCGGCTTTTCTGGAGCGCGGCCCCAACGAGGGCATGTGCGCGACTTTTCCGCATGAACTTTTTGGCACTCGATGCCAAAAAGGTTCACCATCACTGTCCTAAGTGTTTTTGTTTGTTTGAGCTAATCTTGTCAGCTTTCGCTCCTTGCCTTTTGTGTTGCTTATTTAGAGTTTCTGTTCTTTGTTTATGAATAGTGTGGCCCAGTTTCCCGAATGGATGCAAAATACCCATTCCTAAGACTAGCCTCTCCAAGCTTCTGCTTGAGGCTGTTTTCCTATAGCAGGAAGACTGTGGCTGCTTTCTGCCTTTCAGAAGATGTCTCCCCTCTATACAAAGTTAGCACCCATCCCTCTCCTAGAAGAATGAAATATTTTTGGAAAATATTAAAAAAAGGTAAAATATTACATTTCCCTAAAGGGGAAACATGCTCTTGGAAAACAGCCCCCACCTTTCTTGATAGCCCCAGCAGGACTGGGCCAGCCTATCTACAAGACAAAAGATCTTCAGCTCCAGGGTGATGGGATTAAGATATGACCCCTCAGGACATAATAGGATTAGCCCTCTACCGTCTAGCAGCAGAGCTCACCACATGGCACAACAAGCCCCTTCATTGTATCACCCAGCAAGCTTCAACCAAGCCGGCGACTCAGACAGCCTATAAAGTAAGCAGTGACCCCTACAAAAACCAATAGAATACATTTCTTGCACAGGAACAGGAAGCTCAAGGGCAAGGCCCAAGAGAGGGTATAAATAACCCTCACTCTCCACTCCATGTGGTCATCTGGATTTAGAAGATACATCTACTGAAATTAAGCGAGCTGGAAGGGACCTTGGAGGTCTTCTAGTCCAACCCCATGCTCAAGCAGGAAACGCTATACGATTCCAGACAAGCTGTCCAGTCTCTTCTTTAAAACCTCTAGTGATAAAGCACATACAACTTCTGGAGGCAAGCTGTTCCACTGGTTAATTGTCCTCTGTTAGGAAATTTCTCCTTAATCCCAGGTTGCTTCTCTCCTTGATTAGTTTCCAACCATTGTTTCTTGTCCTGCCCTCCGGTGCTTTGGAAAATAATTTGACCTCCTCCTCTTTGTGGCAGCACCTCAAGTACGGGAATACTGCTAACATGTCACCCTGCATTAAAAGCAATATCGCCTTGGAAGCATGAAATTAAAATACATACTTTTCTTGTCTTTTTTTTAGGCCTTTGTATTTCAAGTTAATCGAAGAGTGCGTTTCACAGGTAGTCTTACATCGAAGTGGTCTGGACCCAGATTTTAGTTATCGAAAAAGGCTGGATATAAATTTCAGTCACATACTGGGTAGGTATTTCATATTCCCTGTTTATACTCATATAAAAGATCACATTTTTTTAAAAAAAAAGGGGAGTTGCTGATCCCAGATTTCATAGGGACCGTTATTATTTTATGCCACATATGAATTAGGAAGCTACATAAATGTGATGAATGAATGAATAGTTCCAGAAATTAAATTCAGGAAATGTTCTATAATGATGTACATTAGTTTTTGCCAGTTGTATCTGCATGTATATATATACTTGGTAATAAGCCACAATAAATCTTTTTTTTTTTTCTTATTGGTTTAGCTGCATACTTGCTATATATATTTTCACGATCCCGACACACTTACAAATAGCATTTCCTTGAGTATCTATCAAAATCCAAATTTATATATTTATTTTAAATTTTTTTTAAATTTTGTGAGTATATGTTTGTTTTAATATGGCTGTACACCGCCCTGAGTCCTTCGGGAGAAGGGTGGTATAGAAGTTTAGTAAACCTAAACCTAAACATAAAATCAATAATGTAATTGCTTATTTATTTATTTAGCGTATGGTTGGTCACACACAGTATTGTAATTGCTAAACATCTCGGATACCTATGAAGAAAATGCTTCCAAACTGTTATTTTTTTGGCTTGCATCGTCACTTCCTGAACCCTTATCCCCAAAATATTCTTGGAGCCAATAGTTTGCTTATTTGCTTATAGTCAGTTAAACCCAAAGGTGCTTTTTTCAGGAGGCAACTGGACTTTCTTGTGTTTTTCCCTTTTGAAGACATTTCGCTTCTTATTCAAGAAGCTTCTTCAGCTCTGACAGAATAATGGGGAATGGAAGGATTCTGTCAGAGTTGAAGAAGCTTCTTGGATGAGAAGTGAAACGTCTTCAAAAGAAAAAAACAAGGAAGTCCAGTTGCCTCCTGAAAAAGTACCTTTGGGACAACCATGATCTGGATGACTGAGAATCTCTACAGACTTTATAGCCAGTTAAAAGTGATCCCAATGTTTTAAAGCTGTTTTATGAAAACTTCAGTCATTGCCGTTTGAAGCATAGCTGTCAGTCATTAATGGAAGTGATGTAAATATGCATTTTTCTTTACAACACTGCTTTACAGTTTTGCTTGATCTTAGGGTTGGGTACGAACTGGCATAAATTTTACTCATGCTATTGACTGTTCTCTCTGAGATTGGCCAGTCAGTAAAAAAGCTATCCAGAAGATTTATAGAGGCTGTTTTCTGCTAGATATCTGTATTGAACAGAAGAAAATGGAAGAACTTGAAGGAAAAGCTTCAGAATTCTTGAAAAAGGTAACTTTAGAGAAGTTTTATTCACAAGCCTCCCCGTGTTCATGCCCAACTGTCTTGCAATCTCTGAGATTTAAAATAAAATCATTTTTTTTTACAAGAGAAAAGACAACAAAAATAGAGATTGGGCTTTTAGGTTTAATTTAAAACCTAGCTTTGTGAATCAAAATATTGGCCACTCCCCCCCCTTTACTAAAACATAACAGCTGGAAAGAAATGTGGTAGTGAACTGCTGCCCTGATCCACAGCTGGAGGCCCTATTTTCAGTTAAAGGATCAAGAGATTGATCGAACTGTTTTATTGTGCTTTCTTAGCCTTTAACTGTTGTACTCTGGAGTGTGGATTTATCCGTTGCAATGTTTGCACATCCTCTTCTTATCATTCATCTTCCATTTTCTTGGATGCAAAACCAACAGACGTTGGTTTTTAGGATAAGAAGAAACAGGGAGGAAATGGTTCAAAAAATTCCACTAAGGAAAAAAAAAAAACCCACAAGGAATCAGTTTTATCCGTTCTCCTAAATCCTGGATGGCGAATCTGTGACATCCATTTATTACTCAATTACTCCATTTATTACCTCCAATTATTACTTACAATTCTCCACATTTTTCACAGCCACGTTGCCCCAATTTAGGTCGAATTTGTGTACTCATAAAAATAACATGGGCATAAAAAAGCCAAATGCACTTGCTATTCTACACTACAACCTGTTGCAAGAGAAATTGGGTTTCTTATTGGAATTGTTAGGCTACATCAAGCTTGTAGAAGCATGTGGCTTCCCAGCATCCTCTGTTATGCCCCACTGAGCATACCTACAATGCACAGGTCCAACTTTTTTAGCCATTGTTGGGAGCTTTGTCTTGAAGAACTTCTCGAAGAGCGACAAAAATAACACTGGCAACGTGTCTCTAATTACACCCCTTAGTATAGATTATTGTAAAAATTGGACAAGCAGTTTACCATTTCTGGAGTAAACTGTACCAGGTGTGTCCTTTATGGAACAGTCTGCAGGAAGTCCTCGACTTACGACCACAATGGAGCCCCAAAATTTCTTTTGTGGAGCGAGACATCTGTTAAGTGAAGTTTTGCCCTGTTTTACGACCTTTCTTTCAAACAGTTGTAAAATGAATCGCCGCCATTGATAAAGTTAGTAAGCCCGGATGTTAAGTGAGTCTGGCTTTCCCCGTTGACTTTGCTTGTCGAAAGATTTGATCGCCTGACCTTGGGGCGCTGCAACGGTGGTAAGTATGAACCAGTTGCCAAGCGTCCGAATTTTGATCCAATGATCATGGAGATCCTACAAAAGTTGTAACTAAAAAATGGTCATAAGTCCTTTTCTTCAGTGCCGTTGTAACTTCAGACGGTCACTAAACGAACTGTTGTAAGTCGAGGACTACCTGTAGTATATGGCTGTTGGCTAGCACTTGTCCAGATTCATTTGAAATTCAAGGGTAAGAAGAAGTGGCTGATGTGACTAATTTTGGAGGTTCTCACACATTGCATTTGCCTTCTGGCGAAGGAGAAGACCGTGGTGGTAATAAAAACTCATAGTGTTGCCTTATATCACTTTGTGGTTTGTATGTACAGTGAGAGCATATGCACCGGAGAGAAATTCCTTCTCTGTCCAATCACACTTGACCAATAAAGAATTCTGTTCTGTTCTGTTCTGTTCTACTCTAATTCATGTTCTATTTTGTTCCACTCTACTCATTCATATTTTATTATACTCTACTAATTCATATTCTATTCCATTCCATTCTATTCTATTAATTCTCTACTCTACTGTACTCTATTATATTCTATTAATTTTTTATTCTACTCTACTCTAATTCATATTCTATTCTGTTCTACTCTTCTTCTTGTTGTTGTTAGTTGCGAAGTCATGTCCGACAAATCAAGACCCCATGGACAATGTTTCTCCAGGCCTTCCTGTCCTCTACCATCCCCTAGAGTCCATTTAAGCTCAGGCCTACTGCTTCAGTGATTCCATCCAACCATCTCGTTCTCTGTCGTCTCCTTCTACTCTACTCATTCATATTTTATTCTATTCTACTAATTCATATTCTACTCTACTTTACTCTACTCTAATTCATATTCTATCCTATTCCTATTCTATTCTGTTCTACTCTACTCTACTCTACTCTACTCTACTCTACTCTACTCTACTCTATTTTTACCAAGACCAGATGCCAGTTTCTGATCTAATAAATTGGTGTCATTTAAAGAAATGGTGGACAGCATTCAAAACAACATCTTAAGGATAAGATGATGAAGGTAGTCTTGAATCCAGTGGATTGATTTGTTGAAAAATATCCCAGGATGAAGCATCTTATCCTTACAGGAGCCTGGAAATGATGTAGCAGTTTATCCTGCGCAGAAACCAGTAATGGAGTTTTAAGGAAAAGATATGAAAATCAATGTACTTGTCAAGAGCCAAGCAGAGTCTAATCCATCTCACTCCCTGGTTTTGAAGTACAAGTCAGTTTGAGATTTCATACCTCCCCAGAGCCACTTACAGATCGCATAATATGCAAATCTGGGTAACATAGCATGAAAATACTCAGGGCAACGAACAATTACACCTGTACATTTAACGATGCACGGCGCCTTCCCGTTTCTGTTGCAGTTTGAAAAAGAGTTTGTAGCTCACCAAGAGACAAAGGCACGGCTTCAGAAGACGGAAGAAAAGATCAGCCTCCTTGAAGGCGCAAGAAAACCTTGTCAAAATGAGGTAAAAAAAAAATAATAATCTGCATTTACACAAGACTTGTTTGTGCAGTTAAAATAATTAGCAACAATCGTATGATGCCACGTTAATATAAAAAACAATGAAAGACTTCGACTCCGTGCTTTGTCATTTCTGGATAAGGAATACCTGGTACCATTTTTCCGTTCTTTTGGCCTCTACCTTGGTGGGAAAAGCTTGGGTTGGAAGTGAGGGTTCTTTTGAGGATGATGTGATGAGGGCAATAATCCTTGAAATATAATTGTAGAATAGTAGAAATAGGAGGAAAGGTAACCGGTATTGTTTGGTGCACACATTTTTATAGGCAGGTAGACAATGGCACATGGTAGTTCAGGTATAGCAATGGCTACAAACTTACAGTCTTTAAAAGGGACTATATGAATTTAGTGGCTTATCATGGAGGACACATTTTCAATACCAGCTAGTAATTATTAGTAATGAGAGTTATTGCCCTCTGTTCTTGTTATCTCCCTAAATTCACCTCCTTCACCATTATGTAACACAATACTTGTGATTGTCCCCAGGAAGGACAATGCCCTTTTATTTTAAAGAACTTCCAAGTTGCTTGGTATCAGTGTTATTGCTAGCTCCCTCCTTCCTTCCTTTCTTCCTCCCTCCCTCCCTCCCACCCTCCCTCCCTCTTCTTCCTTCCATTATCTCCTTCCTTCTTTCCATTCATCTCCTTCCTTCTCCCTTCCTTTCTCCCTCCTTTCATCTCCTTCCTTCCTTCCATTCATCTCCTTCCTTCCTTCTTTCCATCTCCTTCTTTCCATTCATCTCCTCCCTCCCTCCCTCCCTCCCTCTCTTCCTTTCATTTCCTTCCTTCTTTTCATCTCCTTCCTTTCTTTCTTCTTCTGTCCCTCCCTTCCTTTCATCTCCTTCCCTCCTTCCTTCCATCTCCTCCCTCCCTCCGTCCCTTCCTTTCATCTCCTTCTTTCCATTCATCTTCCTTCCTTCTTCCTTCCTTTCATCTCCTTCCTTCCATTCATCTCCTCCCTCCCTCCTTCCTTCCTTCCTTCCTCTGCTAAAAATGCCATCTCATTGGTTAGCTAGTTCAAATTAATCGCAGGCAATCCTCGACTTATGATCACAGTTGACCCCAAAATTATCTGTGGCTAAGTGAGAAAGCCATTCAGTGAATGTTGCCCTATTTCACAACCTTTCTTGCCATAGTTGGTAAATGAATCACTGCCGTTGTTTATATTAGTAACTCCGGTTTCTCTTTTGATTTTGCTCGTCAGAAGGTTGCAAAAGGGGATTGCATGACCCCAGGACACTGCAGCTGTCGTAAATACGAGCCAGTTGCCAAGCGTCTGAATTTTGTTCTCGTGACCATCGGGATGCTGTGAAAAACGGTCCTTAAGTCTCTTTTTTTCGGTGCTGCTGTAGTCTTGAATGGTCACTAAATGATCTGTTTTAAGTTGAGGTCTACCTTTACACGGGATGAGTGTTGTTTGTTAGTTGTTGGATTGTTTAGATCAGTGCTTCTCAACTTTGGCCCCTAGACGATGTGTGGACTTCAACTCCCAGAATTCCCCAGCCAGCTGGGGAAGTCCACACATCGTCCAGTGGCCAAGGTTGAGAAACACTGGTTTAGATGATACATTTGGCCCACTTCCTTGGGATGTTGTCTGCCGTGGAAATGCGAATGCTGCAGGCCCTGTAGTTAAATATGACACTTTTTAAAAAAATAGAAAAGTCAAGTTGCACATCAGGTTAAGTCAGATAGAAGTGGCTATTGTGATTATCAGGCAGTACATTTTGGTTCAGGTCTTTCTTGAAACTAATATAATTCAAACTTAGTTTATATATATGAAAAGTTATAAAATAAATATGCTTATCTGTTGCTTTTCAGTGAACCAGACTAAATGGATTAGCCATAAAACTCACAATAATCATCAGTTTCTTTTTAAAAAGCAACATAAGCGAAGGGAAAAAAAAGATGAAATAGACATACCTTCTCACCTGGGGGCAAAATAGTTCTTGACTATTCCTGTGGTACAATTTATTTTACACACACACACACACACACACACACACACACACACACACACATTCACACTCCCACTTACAGGAAAGAGGAAAAAAAAATGAAAAAAACCCATAGCAATAGAATAAAGTAAATAAGAAGGAATTTACATATCTGCTGAAGTTCACAGTTTTTTCATATTCCTAAGTGATTAAAGATACCCGAATACGTTTTGATTGCAAAACCCACTATTAAATTTTAGGGACAATGCAAATATCAGGATAACGAATAATACAGTTGGGATCACAGAATAAAATCGTGAAATTATAAATAGTGATGAATTATATTTAAGACAAAAGTTATATAATGTATAAGATCCAAAAAGAGGAACAAAATATTAACATGTAAAAATTGGAGGAATCATTACAACATTACAGTATTAAAAATACTACTTGCTTACAATTCGTGTCCTTCCATCCCATTATATACCCTGGCAGTTGATTGAAACCAATATTTTGGGAACGGTTTTTGCTTTCACCTACTTCGATTTTTCTTTGCCCTCCGAAATTGTGTTCTAAAGATCTAAGTTTGCCTTGTTGGGTAGTTTATTTTCTATAAAGGAACCATTCTTACTTGAATTTACTGATGGCGGAATTTACTAACTTGTGTTCTGTTTGTTTTTGAAGAAAAAATGTTTACATTCCAAATGTCACTACACAAAGTGTTTTAAGTTCCAAATACCAGCATTTTCTTCTTTTCAGAATGGCTCAACCGACGCTTCTCCGCTGACATCTCTTGAAGGCCCCACAGATGTAGTCCCATCACCAGGATCTTCCACTGGAACGATTCCACCACCACCTCCTCCGCCCCCACTCCCACCTGCCTTTGCTAGTGGGTCGCAAAACCATCTTCCTGTTGGTATCCCGCCACCCCCACCTCCGCTACATGGTTTACCTGGGGGTCAACGCTCCCCTGCCTCTCAATCGCTGCCTTTCGGATTGAAACCTAAAAAAGAATTTAAGCCTGAAGTGACCATGAAAAGAGTCAACTGGTCCAAGGTAAGACACTCTAGAAAGAGTGCAGAGAAGAGCAACAAAGAGGATTAGGGGACTGGAGGCTAAAACATATGAAGAACAGTTGCAGGAACTGGGTATGTCTAGTTTAATGAAAAGAAGGACTAGGGGAGACATGACAGCAGTCTTCCGATATTTCAGGGATTGCCACAAAGAAGAGGGAATCAAGCTATTTTCCAAAGCACCTGAAGGCAAGAAGCAATGGGTGGAAACTAATCAAGGAGGGAAACAACCTAGAACTAAGGAGAAATTAGAATTAGAATATAATTCTTTATTGGCCAAGTGTGATTGGACACACAAGGAATTTGTCTTTGGTGCATATCCTCTCTGTACATAAAAAAATACATTAATCAAGAATCATAAGATTCGGCTGAAGAGATTGTAAAAAAAAAATGCTTTTAAAAGCCTCTGACGATCCCAGCTGAGCTGCGCGATCATCAGGTGGTCCCTATTTTTCTACTTGCATTTTTTACCTGCTTTCGAACTGCTAGGTTGGCAGAAGCTGGGACAAGTCACGGGATTCGAACTGCTGAACTGCTGACCTTGCGATCGACAAGCTCGGCATCTTAGCCACTGAGCCACCGCGTCCTGAAAAAGGATCTATTAAAAGGATCTAATCTAAATAGCTCTTAAAAGGGTCTGTTTAAGGATCTGTTTAAGCCCATGGTACTGTGGTCTACATATCCTGAATAATCTTAACATCTCTAGCATGTTTTATTCTGCCCCAGTTCTATGTCCTAATCAATAACGTTCATTGGTTGAGGAATATCCTATCTCTGTAACTGATCACTTGGAGCTAGGTCAGAAGTACAGAACTTGTTTTAATGCGTTTTTAAAACAATTTGTAAACTGCCCAGAGTTGTTTGGAGTTGGGCGCTAAGTATAGAAACAAATATACTTCTGACTTTTGAACCACAGTCAGTTGAAAGCCTCACTTCAAAAGGCAGCGGAGTTAGCACGAAATGTAAAGCTGATTTTTTTATTTTTATTTTGATGCGGACTCTGCTATTTTAAAGAGTCTGAAGGAGTTAAAAACACAGATTTTTATCCCACAAATCTACCCTCATTCTCCAAAAGAGCACAGGTTTTTTTCCCCCACTCAGGAATCTGCAGACTGTAGATGGCTGGTGGCCTTCAGATTGCCCTAAGTCACATGTTTTGCGACCCCTTACAAAATATGGCATTAACGATAACAGGAAATTAAGATGTATTGTATTCCCTCTGCAGATTAGACCCCAGGAAATGACTGAAAACTGTTTCTGGGTAATGGCCAACGATGGGAAATATGAAAGTACCGATTTGCTGTGCAAGCTGGAACTTACCTTTTGTTGCCAGAAAAATGGTACGTTAATTATTTTTCTGATTTAAAGCCTCCTCTTAGAAAAGCAGCCTCTTTTATTTTCAATAAACACCTGCGGTTCTTGTCACGACAGCTGATGAATACTTATGCATGTCATATGATAATTGTTGCATTAATAACTGAGGTTGCCATCATTTATAACTGCGGCACATACGGAATAGAACTTAGCCGACAGTATTATTTTCACTTTTCCATTTAAGCTCTCCTCGTATAATGCAATTAAGGAAAGCATGTACTTACTCCCGAAATATCTCCACCGAGCTGTTAAAATGACTGTTTACTCTATTATTAGACTGTGGAGAGTGTGACTAAAAGCTGGGAAAATATAGCATGTATTTTAGTTATGAGCAATAATTTGGCGGGAGGCCGATTGTTTTGGGCTATTTCTTTTTAAAATATGCTAAGCCCTTTGGAAAAAATAATTCTCACCATGTAATATACCCAGAAGGAGGAGTAAATGACCAAAGGAAGTTATTTTAGGTTTACATTCAAACTGAAAACATTCTAAGAAGAAACAGCAGCACAGAAAATGCAAAAAAAGTGAATCCTATCCCTACTTCGTCTTTGAAAATGAAGTTCAGTGGTCGAGACTATTCAATGGGTTTATTCAGTGGTGAAATGTAAAATTTGTTACTACCGGTTCTGTGGGTGTGGCTTGGTGGTGGTGGTGGGTAATATGACTGAGTGGGTGTGGCCAACTTTTGTTTTCTTTTTTTTTTTTTTTAACTTTTAAAACCATTTTTTCCACAACCTCTTCGGCTGAAGAGGTTGTTAGAAAAATGCTTTTAAAGCCTCTGACAATCCCAGCTGACGACTGATGGGCAGAAGCTTTCTTTTTTTTTTTTAAAGCCTCTGACGATCCCAGCTGACTTGCCTGATCAACAGAGGCTTTTTTCCCTTTAAAAACATTTTTTCTATAACCTCTTTGGTCAAAGAGGTTGTAGAAAAAATGCTTTTAAAAGCCTCTGATGATCCCAGCTGAGCCACGTGATCATCAGAGGCTTTTTTTGTTTACTTTTAAAAGCATTTTTTCAGCCAAAGAGGTTGTAGAAAAAATGCTTTTAAAAATAAAAAAAAAAGCCTCTGATGATTGCGCGGCTCAGCTGGGCATGGGAGGGGGGGCAGGGACTTTTGCTACCGGTTCTCCGAACCATCCACCTCCATCACTACCGGATCGGGCGATCTGGTCCGAACTGGGAACATTTCACCCCTGGTTTACTTCCTGTGAAAGCAGAAAATGCCCACTAAATACAAGTAGCCCTCAAGTTACGATGGCGCCTGAGCCCACAATTACGGTTGTAAGTTCATATGATTGTAAAGTAGGCCACCCACGTGAGCAGACCTGATTTGATGTACTTTTTTTTTTGTGGCAGTTAAACAAGCACAATATGTGTTGAGTAAGCACTGCAGTTGTCACCCATTGTCACCAGGGGTTAGTTTTTTTGCCAGAAATAATCTAAAATAGCATAAATTGTGGTCGCATAGCCACGGGGGACTGCATGGCTATACATGTAGGCTCTAAATGCAGTCACCTAACCCTAGGAGTGGACATCAAAACTTTGGATCTGGATCTGGATTCGAATTTAGCTTTTGTGGGGCCCATCAGAATTTTGAATGGTCACTCAGCAACTAGTTATAAATTGAGGACTATCTATATTGAAATTATGTTTCTGTGTAGGAATCCCAGATATTAATAGATGGCTATAAAATTGGAGTAGCAGCTAGGTTCAAAAATTCATTTAGTGACCATGTGCTGCTTCTCTCTGTATGTTTGTACATGTCTTTCCTCTTGGTGTTTATTTGCATCAAACAACAGAACCCAAGTCGCTTCACTATTTTTTCCCCATAAACTTACTAAGAAGCAAAAGTTGAGATCAAATCCTTCCACCTAATATGTAAGCGGTAGCCATAACATCTCTATATTTTCTATTAAATGGTATATATGGTAGCTGAACCATGTATGAATGCATATACAGTATAAGCCATATATAAATGCAGTGACAAATAGTTGCTATGGCTGACTTGTTTTGAGGTAAAGATAATTTCCTTTTGCCCTACATTTCTTATTAACGCAGTCCTTAAATAGTATGAAACTTCATGGAAAAGATGAATAGGGTTATACATAATACACACACCTGTAAGCAGACATAAAAACTTTTCTTGGCCAAACGGTGAGAGCTGAATTCTTCTAACGACGTACTGTAGGTTGCATGGAATTTTTCATTCATTATTAGTGAACCTAATGCTCCCTAAGAAACCTCACCAGTAAATTGAATAGATTCAGGATAATTTACAACACTCTGTAGATCAGGATCCCCAGCCCCCGGGCCAAGGCCTGTTATCGGGCTGTGTCCTATTCGGAACCAGTTCATGTGAGAGGTGGGCCGGTGCGCACCAACGGCACCCCAAAGGCTTCTCTGCTCTCTTGTGTGAGTGGAGCTGCGCATGTGCGCGCCGGCCCGCCACTCACATGTCTCAGTTCCTGTCTCTCCCCCCCACACACAGCCGTATGCCAAGCCACCTGCTCCCGATGCTCCAAAAATGGAGCAATGAGAGCAGAAGCTCAGCGGGACGAGTGCATTCTGCTCAGCTTGGCTGACTCACCAAGTCTGCCTGTTGTGGCCCACTGGCAACCAGCAGAGCTGGATAGTGAGGAGGTTGGGGAGGAACATGGGCCAAACCTGGGGGCTGGGGAAAGCTTGGACGAGGGCTCTGCATCGGAGGCAGAGAGGGAGCTAGACAGCAGTGAGGCAGCAGAACAGCTGGAGCCCGTTCCCAGTGTGCGCATGCACAGAGCTGCCAGAAGACAAGAACAACTAAGAAAGCAGGGTTGACTTGGGAGTAAAGCCACACCTTGAAGGTGATTGGCCCCTCCCATAGGAAACAAAAGAGGAGCGAACGGGGAGGGGGCTTTTCCGAATTGCAGGAAACAATTCGTTCGTTCGATTGTTTCAAGTGTGGAAAGTTCTGTTCGTGACTCTTAAAAGACTCTGTGCCAAGTTTGGCCTTGCACTGCGTTTGGGGCACTAGTTATCTGGCAGCTTTCCAAGCGAGATAAGGTTTGTGTTGATAAATATTCCTCTGAAAGACTGTTTGCCAAGCCTTGCTGACTGTGAAGGAAAGGAATTCACAGTCGTGTAAATAAAAGGGATTTTGCCGGGACCAAGACTCTGCTTCCTGCTTTTTAAGGAAGCCTAGATCAGAACACTGCCTGTTCAGGATACCTGATCCACTTTTGGCGCGTCGGGCCTTCTTGGTGTGTCTGAAGGAGCATGAGATCGCGCCCGCAAAGGCTTCTCTTCTTCACGGCCAAAAGCTTTTGCAAACGGACCAAAGGCCTTCTGTCTCTTTGGCGTGGAGAAGCCTGAAGGAGTTTCTCTCTTGCTTGAATGAAGCTGTGCATTCATGCGTACATGTGCCCCAGCCCACTGGTCACACGGCTCCGTTTCCCTGTAACCCCCCCCCCTTCCCTATCTGGGCCGCAAAGGTTGGGGAATTTTGCTGTAGATGCCTCATCAGCCATTTGTAAAACCTGAATACAATGAATTGTACCCTAACACTTACAACTTCAGTACTCATGTTGAAACTGCACCGAAGCTCAAATTCTACGCAATTGCAACAACATAAACATTTCTGTATGTTGACACACACACAACCGTTTGTCTTGACAGTGAAAAGAGACGAAGGCTTTGACGAGAGGAAACCTGTTAAAAAACGAATCAAAGAATTGAAAATCCTGGATCCAAAGATTGCGCAAAACCTTTGTAAGTACCGTAAATAGCTGTCATTGTTTGGAAAAGAAAAATAATTGAGCGTTAATGCTACTTTTGCAATTACGTATAATTCTACTTTGTAAGATGGTTTTGACGGAAACAATTGCAAGCAATGGGAGAATGGGGAAGGAATGTATCGCTGTGAGCATTGAAAACGAAGGCACAGAAGTTGGAAAATAGCTGTTGTATATTTAGCATTTGTTTTTAAATAAAGCGGATTTAGTTTTTGGTTTTAAAGTTGCGGGTGCTCCAAGAAGAGACTGGACAGCCATTTCTCCAGAACGGTGTAGGGTCTCCTGCATGAGCAGGGGGTTGGACTAGAAGACCTCCAAGGTCCCTTCCAACTCTGTTTTTCCCTTAAAATTGGAGTTTTCTTTCAGTCTGTATCTTTTCGGTATCCCCACTTTGATTCCGTTGAATATTCTTTGTTTTTCCTTTTCTTCATCACATCTGTTTCCATCCTGTGTCTTTTCATTCTCCCCTCCTTATATCCCCCCCCTTATATTTCAGTTTGGTTCTAATGCGATGTCAGATGACAATTGATTACTCCTATATGGAGTCTTTACATAATTTCATTTGTTTGCCAAAAGAGAGTCCCCTCTGAAGGTCGGTGCGGAATAAATCCATAGTAAAAGAGATTTGGTCATGGTGATTGTGAAGCCCCTAAAAATGAGCAGGCCACTCTCCCACTCCATCCCAAATAAGGTTCATGCCCAAGCCTCCTAAGGGCCGGTTTTATTACATTTCTGGATATAGACAACAGCTTTGACTTTCCTTCCCCAAGTATCTTAATGAGAATCATTGGGATATGACACAAAACTCCTGCTGCCATCAGTCCAAGTAAGTAGCTTAGTTGCTATCAGTATTCTGTAACTCCTACTATTACTGCTGATGTCTTATTTCCTTCCTTCCTTCCTTCCTTCCTTCCTTCCTTCCTTCCTTCCTTCCTTCTCTCATCCCTCCCACCCTCCCTTCTCTCATCCCTTCCTTTTATCTCCTTCCTTCCTTCCATCCATCCATCCATCATCTCACCTCCCTTCCTTCCCTTTTTGTTCCTTCTCTTTTTCCTTCCTTCCTTTCTGCTTGCCTCCCTTCCTCCCACCCTTTTATCATCTCTCCTGTCTGCCTGCCTTTCTCCCTCCCCTCTCCCACCTTCCCTTCCTATTTTCCTTCCTTCCTTTTCTCATCCCTCCCTTCCTTCCTTCTCTCATCCCTCCCTCCCTTCTTTCCTCCCTCCTTCCTTTCTGTCCTTCTCTCCTCCCTCCATCCCTTTCTTCTGTCCTTCTCTCATCCCTCCCTCCCTCTCTCTCTCCCTTCCTTCTTTCCTTCCTTCCGTCCTGTTCTGATCTAGGCTTCCTTAAAAAGCATGAAGCAGAGTCTTGGTCCCGGCAAACCTCCTTTTATTTACACGACTGTGAATTCCTTTCATTCACAGTCAGCAAGGCCGGGCAAACAGTCTTTCAGAGGAATATTTATCAACACAAACCTTATCTCGCTTGGAAAGCTGCCAGGTAACTAGTTTCCAAACGCAGTGCAAGGCAAAACTTGGCACAGAGTCTCTTAGAGTCACGAACAGAACTTTCCACTCTTGCAACGACCAACCGACCAAATTGTTTCCTGCAAAAGCCCACTCCCCGTTCGCTCCTCTTTTGTTTCCTATGGGAGGGGCCAATCACTTCCAAGGTGTGGCTTTACTCCCAAGTCGACCCTGCTTTCTTAGTTGTTCTTGTCTTCTGGCAGCTCTGTGCATGCGCACACTGGGAACGGGCTCCAGCTGTTCCTCTGCCTCACTGCTGTCTAGCTCCCTCTCTGCCTCCGATGTAGAGCCCTCGTCCGAGCTTTTCCCAGGACTGGCCCATGTTCCTCTCCAACCTCCTCACTTTCCGACTCTGCTGCCAGCTCTGCTGGCTTCTGGCGGGCCACAACAGTTCCTTCCTTCTCTCATCCTCCCTTCCTTCCTTTCTTCCTTCTCCTCCCTCCCTCCCTCCCTCCCTTCTGAACTCACCTGCATATTCATCCATCCGTCCTGTTTTTCAGACCTTTCTTGTCCCCCAAAGCAGATGTGTGACTTGGTTCTCGCGCAGAAAAACACAGCAATCAGGCCAGCCTCCTCCACCCACGGAAACGTTCTCTTGAAAACACCTTAATGCTTGAAGTGTTCCAAAGTGCTTAATTTGCCCTTCTCAAATAAAAACATACCGAAATGCCTTTACGTGTGTTCTTAGCTATTTTCTTAGGGTCTTTTCGAGTACCTTATGAAGAAATAAAAATAATGATTCTGGAAATAGACGAAGCCCAGCTGTCAGAATCCATGATCCAGGTGCGGTAATTTGATTAACAGTTTTATAAACAAGTATTCCTACTAATTAGATCTTCATAAAATCTACCACATTTGTAGTAAAATATGTGAAAGTGACGGACAAAGTTACACGCGCAGCCAGCCGTAATTTTGTGTTTATACATCAATATAGTTTGGTACTATCACCAAAGATGGCAGATTATACCTTCTGTATTTATTATATTTGCCATTTTTTTATTAAGATAACTGTTTCCTTTAGACTATGTCTATGAGCAGATTTCTTTAAGATAGGGCAGTTGGGCAGTTTAAAAATGTAATAAATAGCCTGTTGACTTTGACATTTAATTTTTAGGATTTTTAAGGGATCCTTGGTTTTTTAAAATAAGTAATTATTTTTTCCTTACTGTCTATTTTTGGCTTTGTTGCCTTATGACAGGGGTGTCGAACTTAAGGCCCATGGGGTGAATCTGGCCCACGGGGCCACCCTGGAAACAGTGAAGGACCGGCCCGTGGTGCCTCGGCCAGTGAAAACAGAGCTTGGGAGGGCCTCACGCAGCCCACCCAAGCTCCGTTTTTGCTGGCAGAGTACTTGGGCCGCCACAGGCGCCCCCGACATGAGTGACATTGAGCTGGCCATGCCCACCCTGGCCACGCCTCCCCCCCGAGGTCAAACACAACCCTGATGTGGCCCTCAATGAAATCGAGTTTAACACCCCTGCCTTCTGAGATTGAAGAGAAGTTTATCTCCCTTCTTTTGTTGTGCAAGTAATTTTGCAATAGAAAGTCTTGCAAACCATTTGTAAGGGGGGGGGGGAACCCTATGAACTTTTAAAATTTTGTATCTTTCCATGAAATGTAGAATTTAATAAAGCATCTTCCCGACCAAAAACAACTCAGTGAATTATCCAAGTTGAAGAATGAATATAAGAATTTGTCCGAACCGGAGCAGTTTGCTATTGTGGTAAATAGATGGATTCATTTCCGAAATATGGTTTATGTGAATTTTGTATTGTATTCTATTTGCTTCTTTTTGGGTAGCTGGTAACCAGGAATGAGTTAATCTTCTGTTGCACTAAATTTCTGGTATGACTTTTAACCAACTTCTTAAAGTAATTTCCTGACAGGAGGAATTTTAAGGCTTTGCTCGTGTCACCAAGACAATGAGTGAGGCTGTTCTGACATTTTTGAATTTCTGCCTCTGTTCTTTCTACAGCTATATTAACGAGCTCTGCTTGCCTTTCAATTTCTAATTATAAGTGTGAGACATAAAGTATGAGGCAACCTCGCCATGTTTTTAAAATAATTTACAAGCGAATAAGTCTTCTATAACATCCTGAGACTTGCGTGGCAGTAAATGCCTAATAATTATATATCAAACCTTTGCGCTGTCCAAAGCACTTAGGAAAAAAAGGCTTCATTGCACTTGTGTCAGAAACACTGAGGCGCTTCTGGGTTGAAAGGACATCACCGTTGCCCTGGGGATGCCCAGCTGGGGCTCCTTCCATGTGCTTGGCAGGAGCAGGAGTGAAGGATGGGAACTCAACCCCTCTCGGGTCTCAAACACGGGTTTACTAATCTCCTTGCCAACGTTCCAACCACTTGAGCCACCATGCTCCTAAGAGGCTTCGTAACGTCTAAGAACACTCAGAAAACACCTGTTCTGTCCTCACTACACGTTAAGTCTGTATGCAGCTCAACATGCAGCTAAACCCACCTATCCTCCAATAAAACAGACCGTGTGTGTAGATCTGAATGCTTTATTGAAAGAACAGGATATGGTGAAACTGGGGAAAATAGGGATACATACAGTAAGAACCAAATACAAGATAGACAGTATCGGGTTACTGCTAAATATAATGAATAAATACAAGCAATCTAAATCTCACCAGCGATACTCTGCGTGTGGGATGTGGGTTTGTCCTTGGATGACCATGTGCCACAGATGAAGATGGATTCTTCTTTGTGCTTTTGCCTTCTCCAAATGCTAAAGAAAATGGAGTCTGGCTTCCCAGCGTGCACTTGGTTTGAGAATGCGGGCTGATGGGGTGGGGTCAGCTTCAAACAATATAGTTGATATTTGTCTCTCCAGCCATTAGATGGGGCTAGAGAGCAACAACAGTATATAAAGATCTTACGTTGGGGCATATTGGTCCCTCCAGCCACTAGATGGGGCTAGAGAGCAACAACAGTACGTAAAAGTTATATGCTGGAGCATGACAACACCTGTTTCTGAATAACTGACCAGGTCTGTCTTTTGCAAAGTTGGTGCAGATGAACTGAAATTGAAACAATTCTGCACAGCAACCTCTTAGATATTCTTCTTGATGCTTGCAAAGTACCAGTGCTGTAGCAACTAGGATGTCCTGATAAACATTTGGTAAACAAGCATCTGTTAAGTTGATATGTCAATCATTTCATTTTATTTTGCTCCCTTTGTCCAACATAAAGCATTGTCCAATAAAAGTGAATCTCAAGAGTATAAAATATTTCTGTAACATGGAAAAAGCCTACAATGGCCATGTTAGAAGATTGTAACATAAAACTAACTTACTATAAGATATCTAGGAGAGGTTTAATATCTGATTAATGTATGCATACACATAAAATGTATTTACTATAAAATTCCCATGAGAGTAAAATCTATAATCTATGAAAGTAAGCCTGTAAACCTAATAAGATTGAAATAATGGCTAATAGGCTTTTTGACATGGGTTGTAGATCATTGAGGTGCTAAATATAAATGAACCCCCCCCCCCCGGTGTTTGCCTTTTTTTTTTTGACTTCCTTCCCTATGGAGCCACTCACAAAACACAGAATACAATATAATACAATACCGTGTTTCCCTGAAAATAAAACCGGGTCTTATATTAATTTTGGCTCCAAAAGACACATTGGGGCTTATTTTCTGGTTAGATTTTATTTTGGAGGAAATACGGTACGAACATGTGTCTGTCTGGCTGATGATCTTAAGTGGGGCTTATTTTGGGGGTAGGGCTTATATTACGAGCATCCTGGAAAAATCATGCTAGGGCTTATTTTACAATTTGGTCTTATTTTGGGGGAAAACACTGTAGAATAGAATAGAACAGAACAGAACTCTTTATTGGCAAGTGTGATTGGACACACAAGGAATTGGTGCAAAAGCTCTCAGAGTAGATAAAAGCAACAAATGATAAATCATGATCCTAGTCATTATAAAACTACATTCATCATAAATCATAAGATACAACACTTAGTGATAGTCATAGGATACTAAATAAGCGATCAACATAAATTATACTAGGATACTAAATAAAAGAATATAAATCGTAAGATACATACCACAAAGTTAGAGTCATAAGAAGATAAGGAGATAGTTAATAGGAAGGATGAGAAGAACAATAGTAATACAGCCCTACTAGATAGTTTGACAGGTTGTGGGAATTAGTTGTTTAGCAGAGTGATGGCATGGGGGGGAAATTGTCCTTGTGTCTAATTCTGGTGTGCAATGCCCTATAGCTGTGATGGCGAACCTATGGCACGCGGGCCACAGCTGGGACACAGAGCCCTCTCTGCGGGCATGCGAGCAGTCGTCCAGCACAGCTCCACCGCACATGCGCGCGTACCTCCCACAGGCTAGCTGATTTTCGGCTCTGCCGCGCATGTGGGAGACCGTGTGCGCAGGGGGGTCACGTGTGCATGCATGGGGGGCGGGAGTGCAGCAGCCGCCACCATGGTCCATTTTTAGACACAGGAGGCTGCAGGGAGCCTACTAGGTCCAAAACGGCATGGGGGGGGCAACGCGGCCACTCCCCCACGGCCTGTTTTTGGTCCCAAGGAGGCTTACTAGACCCAACCGAACATCAGGAGGGGAGTGCGTGCATGCAGGGAGAGGGGAGCGCATGCAGGTGGAGAGGACGCAGGGGGTCATGCACGCATACGCAGGGGGAGGGCTGCGCGGGGGTGTGTCACAGATGCATTGCATTATGGGTGCTGGCATACGTGCGCCCTGTCGCGCACGTGCTTTCAGCACGCAATGACAAAAAGGTTAGCCATCACTGCCCTATAGCGTTATCTTGAAGGTAGAAGTTGAATCAGGTGTACTTACCCATAGAGAAGCCTGCAAGATATTTTTCCTTGGGCCGGTCTCCTGCCAGATTTCAAGACTTAAAAGAGTATTTCCATGTTGAGTCCACGTCTCTGGTTAAGGCATTGAAATGAGCTACTTCTCATTAGCGTCTCCGTGTTCCTTCCGCGACATTGATTCACAGTCCGGCAACAGCTCCATCAAATGCAACGTTTTAACGAGTTACCTTGGAAGGGAGAAGAGAGTCCTTCACAACATTCACACGACTGTTCTTGATTGATTCTGTCTCTGGATCGATCAAGAATTGTGGTTTCGGTCACCACGATGTAAAAAAAAGATGTTGAGACTCTAGAAAGAGTGCAGAGAAAAGCAACAAAGATGATCAAATGTATCTTGAGAGGGCACAAAATCGTGAAGGGTAAGGTCTTCTCTTTCTTTTTTCAACCAGATGAGCAGCGTAACGAGACTCAGACCCCGGTTGGGCGCCATTCTTTTCAAGCTTCAGTTTGAGGAGCAAGTGAATAACCTCAAGCCCGAAATCATGGCTGTCAGCACCGCCTGTGAAGAGATAAAGAAGAGCCGAAACTTCAGTCAGCTTCTGGAACTTGTCCTGTTAATGGGAAACTACATGAACGCTGGATCGCGAAATGCGCAGACCTTTGGATACAACCTCTGCTCCTTATGTAAAGTGAGTATTTCAACAGCCTAAGCGGCGGATTCAGTCTGGTGCTTCAGTCGAACCTACAGCCAAAGCTGCAGCTGCCCAAAAAGCCAACACCGTTCTAGGCTGCATAAATAGAGGGATAGAATCAAGATCACGTAAAGTGTTAATAGCACTTTATAAGGCCTTGGTAAGGCCACGCTTGGAATGCAGCATCCAGTTTTGGTCGCCCTGATGTAAAAAAGATGTTGAGACTCTAGAAAGAGTGCAGAGAAGAGCAACCAATTATTATTATGATAAGGGGACTGGAGGCTAAAACATATGAAGAACGGTTGCAGGAATTGGGTATGTCTAGTTTAATGAAAAGAAGGACTAGGGGTGACATGATAGCAGTGTTCCATATCTCAGGGACTGCCACAAAGAAGAGGGAGTCAAGCTATTCTCCAAAGCACCTGAGGGCAGGACAAGAAGCAATGGGTGGAAACTAATCAAGGAGAGAAGCAACTTAGAACTAAAGAGAAATTTCCTGGCAGTTAGAAAAATTAACCAGTTGAACAACTTGCCTCCAGAAGTTGTGGATGCTGGAAGTTTCTAAGAAGAGGTTGGATAACCATATGTCTGAAGTGGTGTAGGGTTTCCTGCCTAAGCAGAGGGTTGGACTAGAAAACCTCCAAGGTCCCTTCCAACTCTGTTTATTCTATTCTATTCTATTCTATTCTATTCTATTCTATTCTATTCTATTCTATTCTATTCTCTCTTTTTTTAAAAAAATTGATTTATATGCCGCCCTTCTCCGGAGACTCAGGGCGGCTTACAATGTGCTCAGCAATAGCCTTCATTCTTTTTGTATATTTTATACAAAGTCAGCTTATTGCCCCCACAACTGGGTCCTCAATTTACCTACCTTAGAAAGGATGGAAGGCTGAGTCAACCTTGAGCCTTGCGAGATTCGAACCTGCAGTAATTGCAAGCAGCTGGTCTTAATAACCAGCTTAATAACAGGGTGCCTTAGACCACTGTACTACCAAGGCTCTACCAAGGCTATTCTATTCTACTCTACTCTACTCTACTCTACTCTACTCTACTCTACTCTACTCTACTCTACTCTACTCTACTCTACTCATACCTTCCTTACATCAATCCATCATTTCCTATCTTCTGAAGCCAGTACACCAGTTCACCCATTATGTTTTCTTCTTTTAGCATCTCACCTTTCCTTTTGAGGATCTTACCAACTCTCTATCTACAGGTTAACTACTGCTTTCTCCTTCCTCTTCCTCTTTTTCCATTTTCCATTCCTGTTTCCTTCATAGGTTGCCTTGTGATTTGAGCCTCGTTCAATCTCCCTATCTAATCAAAGCCACCTCAACGTGCTTCCCTTCTACTGGCCATTCACTCCTGCATTCAATCCACATTTACTTAGCATCTATTCATTCTTGACCCTACCTCTTCTTATTTATCATACGCACTTCTGCAGTAGCCCATCTACACTGCATTCAACTAACATTGGTTCCTTCTGACTTACCAAAATTCTACAAAGTGGGCAGAAGTGCATTTTTATATACAGCGGTGTTCAGTTTTTGTGACAGTCATTCCTCACAAATAATCGTATGGACCAGCATTTCACCCCTTTTAAAAACTTTTCCATTTCTCCAACCTTAGTAAATGCTGTCAAGTTATCCCCCACTCCCACGCATTTGCTCTAGATAGACACAGCGGTTTTTTTTTTTTAAATTGAGAAAAAACGAGCATTTTCTAAAACCGCATTCATTCTCTCTGCTTCACTGGGTGAGAAACACAAAAATTAATTGATTTCATGCGCAAGCTATGTTGCGGTGGGTAGACAGAACAGATATTTACAACTATTTTATTGGGGGGGAGACAGAACCTCAGCAAATTTACATATATAATTATTCTACTGGCAAGGGGGAAAAAAGATAAACAGCATCAGCGATACGTCAAGGGTTAGAATAGAATAACAGAGTTGGAAGGGACCTTGGAGGTCTTCTAGTCCAACCCCCTGCTTAGGCTGGAAACCCTACACCACTTCAGACCAATCGTTGTCCAATCTCTTCTTAAAAACTTCCAGTGTTGGAGCTTCCACAACTTCTGGTGGCAAGTTGTTCCACTGATTAATTGTCCTCACTGTCAGGAAATTTCTCCTTAGTTCTAGGTTGCTTCTCTCCTTGATTGGTTTCCACCCATTGCTTCTTGTCCTGCCTTCAAGTGCTTTGGAGAATAGCTTGACTCCCTCTTCTTTGTGGCAGCCCCTGAGATATTGGAAGACTTTCTATCATGTCTCCCCTAGTTCTTCTTGTCCTGCCCTCAGGTGCTTTGGAGAATAGCTTGACTCCCTCTTTTTTGGGGCAACCCCTGAGATATCGGAACACTGCTATCATGTCTCCCCTAGTCCTTCTTTTCATTAAACTAGACCTACCCAATTCCAGCAATCATTCTTTATATGTTTTATATGTTTTAGCATTGATCTAATGCCTAGATTTAAATACATTTCACTTTCTCTCCTCATACATTTAAATTATCTTTCTGCGCTTGCATAACATGATGTGCTGCAAATGACAATGGCACGATGGGCCCATCTATGCACAAATAGTGTCAGCTGTACGTCAGCAATAAGCCTCAGAACCTAAATCATTATTAAAGTTTAAAGAGATTAACAGAGTTGGAAGGGACCTTGCAGGTCATCGAGTCCAACCTCCTGCCCAAGCAGGAGACCCTACCTCTACCTCTACCTAGGATCGAACTCACAACCTCCTGAACCTCTAGGCCACTGGGTCTTAGTTACAATTGAGCAAATAACCACTGTCTGAAGGTTTTAAGGCTCCAAGTATTTTGAGAGAAATTTGAAATACACCCACCTTCATAGATTATGGATTGGTATTCATACGGGACAGAATAGCATGCACGAAGTGTATATGTGTGTGTAAGTATTCTGTCCCCGTCTCACCCACGCACACAAACAGACAGCCGGGGGTTAAATAAACAGACAACCAATTCTTCCAATAAGAAGCTTGGCAGCAACCCAGTAGCTGCTTGCCAAGAACTTTACTCAATAAACAAAATACACACCGTCAAGAATTGTCCAGTTCGTAAAATAAATCCAAGACTGATAATGTTGTTTCCAAAGATGCAATGTGACTCGATAGTAGTTAGTTTTGTCCGTCACAGAGTCTGAATGGCCACCTCACCCTCTTTTATACCCTGTGGGGTGTGGTCCAGTGACTCAGCCTAATCTCTGGCATGCCTTTTCTTCTGTTGCGCGCGCTTATCTCTGCGACACTGCCGAGGATCCAGCCAAGACTCATTTCCCTCATCACTGTCCACCTGTGGCTGCGTGGACGTGTTTGGCCCCGGCCCTATCTCTTGCCCTTCGGCGGACACCGAAGGCATTGCCAGAGAGGAGGGTCCTGGAGAGGGAGGCCTTGCCAACTCCTCTCCTTCACTCTCGGAGTCCTCTCCTGCCGATGACACAGGCTTAGGTAATGGAGCCACAGCAGTAAGTTGCATTTAAGATGGCATATGCCATCTTGTCTACGTTAACTCTCTCGGTGCAATACCACTAGCTGGATGTGGCTCAAGTTATGATGGATATCTTAATATCATCCTCGTTGAATTTTAAAGTTAGATATATTATCATAAAGAGCCGGGGTGACGCCGTGATAAGAATAGAGTATTGCAGGCTAATTCTGCCAACTGCTGGAAGTTTGATCCTGACTGTCTCAAGGTTGACTCAGCCTTCCGTCCTCCTGAAGTGGGTAAAATGAGGGCCCAGATTGTTGGGGGCGATAGGCTGACTCTGTAAACTGCTTAGAGAGGGCTGTAAAGCACCGTGAAGCAGTATATAAGTCTAAGTGCTATGGCTATAATTTATCTCTCAATCAGTGGTGAAATCTAAAATTCGTTACTACCGGTTCTGGGGGCGTGGCTTGGTGGTGGGTAATGTGACTGGGTGGGCGTGGCCAATTTTATTTTTTTTTACTTTTAAAACCATTTTTTCTACAACCTCTTCGGCAAAGAGGTTGTAAAAAAAATGCTTTCAAAAGGCTCTGATGATCCCAGCTGAGTTGCCTGATCCGCAGAGGCTTTAAGCAGGCAACTCAGCTGGGATTGTCAGAGGCATTTAAAAGAAAAGTTTTTTTTCTTTTAAAAGCCTTTGACGATCCCAGCTGAGCCGCGCGATCATCAGAGGCTTTTTTTTTTCTTTTAAAAGCATTTTTTCGGCCGAAGAGGTTGTAGAAAAAATGCTTTTAAAACTAAAAAAAAAAAGCCTCTGATGATTGTGCGGCTCAACTGGGCATGGTGGGGGGGGGGCATTTCACCCCTGCTCTCAATCTACTCTTTCCTGATAGAACAAAGGCGCTTATAGGTTATCAGGCAGTCTCCGTTCAAAGACCCTCCTACATCCCATGTTTAACTCATCGGTCTAAATTCAGTGTTAAATCTAATGCTAAAGCTAGAGAGTAAAAAGTGAACGTGTAATAAGATGAAATGGAAACACGTTAATTCTTTTAACGATGTATTTATCGCTGCCTAGTTAAAGGATACCAAATCAGCTGATCAGACGATAACGCTGCTTCACTTCCTGGCTGAAGTCTGTGAAGAAAAATACCCGAATGTTTTGCGCTTTCTTGAAGACTTGCAGCACTTAGACAAAGCAAGCAGAGGTCTGTATTAAAACTGATATTTATGTTTTGTTTTCTTAAACTCTGACCGCAATGAATGATTTCCGAATGGAGAATTTTAACTTTGCAGTATGCATTAACCTCCGCCTGCAGTCATGAATTTCCATTCACAGTTATTTCTATTTCTTTCAAGATGACTTTCCCTTATCTTAAATTAGCAGGGAATAGGGAGTGGGGGGGAAAGTGATTATGTTTCAGATCACACCATCTAGAGTACAAGAGTGTTACCATAGGGAAAAAAAAAAAAAGCAGCAAACTGGGGAATTAAAATATTTTCCATGGCTTCCATGTTTGCCTTTGAAATAAAAGGTTAATCATTACAAGGCCAGAGCAAAAAAAAGAAAAAGAAAAAAGTTTTAGGAAATTAAATCTGATTTCACCTACCTTCATGCCTTAAAAAAAAAATATCTTGCATTTGTTCTACTCCTCTTCCTGCGTCATATCCAAGAAAGTGTCTGCCGATACATTGTTTTTATGCTTGTTGTCTAATCTTGAAGTTTTTCTCTCTTAGCTTTTCGTTCAGAAAGAAAGCAGGTGAATGACAATGCCTATAAAGAGAAGGAATAATGTCTATGGAGATTCTCAGTCATCCAGGCCATGTTGTCCCAAAGGTACTTTTTGAAGAGGCAACTGGACTTTCATAAACACAGGGCACATCATAGGACAGTATTGGCGAACCTTTTCGGCACCGAGTGCCCAAACGGGAGCTTGCGCATACGATCCGGAAACTGGAAGAGCAGTCACCCGGCGCGTATATGTGTGCTGGGAAGATGATCTTCCGGTTTCTGGTGTGTGCACCGGCCAACTGGTCTTCACACATGCATGCGTGCCGGAAACCGGAAGACCAGGTGGCCGGTGCACATGCGCACACCAGAAACAAGAATATCATCTTCCCAGCATACATATGCACGCCCAGCGACTCCTCTTCCAGTTTCCGGCTGCTTTTGCGGTTTCCGGTACTCCTGCATGTGTGAAGATCAGCTGGCCGGCGCACTGGAACCCGGAACAGAAGCAGGTGAAGGCTCGCGTGCCCGGAGAGATGGCTCTGTGTGCCACTTCCAGCAGGTGTGCCATAGGTTCACCATCACAGACATAGGAGAACAAACCCAAATCAGGTGTAGATTCCGCAGTCCAGCTGCATTTAAAAAGCAAAGGCCACTCTTGAAGACAACAAAGTCCGCATTTGGACAAAGAGAACCGCTGGTTTGAAAGAAGAGTCAAAGAGGCCATCTGCGTCAAAATTGAGCAGCCCTCTCAACAGAGGGGGAGGGATACAACATCATCTATCTCCAGTCTACAACACAGTCCTTTCAACAGTTCCAAGAAGGCTCCACACCCATTTGCACTACTTAGGTCCGTGATGGCGAACATATGGCGTACGAAGCCATGTCGCCTGGCATGCGCGGCCTTGCCTGTTTGTCTTCCGGGTTTCTGGCAGCATGCGCACGCGATAATCAGCTGTCCTTTGCGTGCATGGCAGTGCCAAAAACCGGTGTGCACATGTGCGCCGGCCAGCTGATTGTCAGATGCACATGCGCGCCAGAACCTGGAAGTTTGGCTTTTCCAGAGCACGATCCCTTTGCGTGCTCGGCAGTGCCGAAAACCGGCTTGTGCATGTGTGCCAGTCAGCTGATTGTCGGGCGTTCATGCGTGCTAGAACCCAGAAATTTGGGTTTTTTGGAGCGCAGCCTAGACAAGCATGCACGTGTGATGTTTCCGCGTGACGTTTCTGGCACTCAATTCCAAAAAGGTTCACCATCACTGACTTAGGTGACCCGCAGGACACAGATAAATCTCCAAGTGGCCTCAAGGACTGTCTAAAAGAATACAAATGACCAGCTGTCTGCAAAGAGTGGTAAATCCTTGCATTCCCCACCATCCAGTCAGAGCTGAAGAAGTTTCTTGGATGAGAAGGGAAACATCTTCAAAGAAAAAAAAACAGAAAGTCCAGTTGCCTCTTGAAAAAGCACCTTTAGAAGGAATAATGTGGGACAATCAAAGCAGTCAAAGAAGCCTAAATGTCCTATGGTTATTAGTGCCTCAGATCTGAAACACTTTGGGGGCTTCTTTGTTGTTTGTACGTGTCGTGGTGCCAATAAAATTGGAGATTAGATTTCTTTTAAAAAATTCAGATGGTAAGCATCTAATAGTATGTTAGTGCTGGAGCCTCCCGCCGCCGGCGCTACCGGTTCGCGCGAGCCGGATAGAACCGCCTGAATTTCACCACTGGTTGATCCCCTTGAAAGAGAAAGTTGGTGCTACAGAATAGCTCAGGATATAAGCAATATTCTGATAAGGAAAAATGACGTTCTGATTTGTTAATGCTCAAAGAATTACATGTTTGAGAACCTTGTTTTGTAACAATGTGGGAGAAAAGTTACTAGAGCTAACAGGTCAACTGTAAGATCTGAAATAGTTCAATGACTGATGATCAGATTATTGGGTACACGAAGTCAGGATCTCAGGCGAAATATATGTTATTGGTTATATTTATCGGTCCTGGAAATAATAATAATAATAATAATAATAATAATAATAATAATAATAATAATAATAATATATTTGCAGGTTATAAAGAATTTTTTAGACACAGGATCTCGTTAGAAAATCTTCCTTTTAGAATGAATTCCATGGATATGATTCTTATTATCTTTCAATCTTTAATTTCCATGAGGAATGTGTATAATCCTACATTGACCATGAAACAGGTTTTCATTTCTTGAAATAGTAAATGCATGCATTATCTTATTTTGTCTAAAGTAACTTGTTTATGCTATGAAACTGGAGTCGTTTCTGTGTATCCCATCCTTTAAAAATTATCAATAATTAAAGATGTATCTTTGTGGTTTACATGCATTTAGTTTCAGCAGAGAGCTTGGAAAAGAGCCTGAAACAGATGGAAGGGCAGATCAAACAACTCGGGAAGGATTTGGAGACCTTTCCTCAATCCACAGACCCTCATGACAAATTTGTGACAAAGATGTCCATATCCTTTTGTTGTTGTCAAATAACTGATGTACTTTGTGTTCAGAATATGTTTTAAATTTATTTGCATAACTTGTATACCGTGTGCAGTCCTCGGTTTTGAATGACACCAGTTTTGACTGTTTTAAATTGCAAATAATCTAAATCAGTGGTGAAATGTAAAATTTGTTATTACCGGTTCTGTGGGCGTGGCTTGGTGGGGGGGGTAATGTGACTGGGGGGGTTTTTTGTTTGTTTTTTTACTTTTCAAAGCATTTTTTCTACAACCTCTTCTGCCAAAGAGGTTGTTAAAAAATGCTTTTAAAAGGCTCTGACGATCCCAGCTGAGTTGCCTGAACAGCAGAGATTTTTTTTTCTTTTAAAAACATTTTTTCTACAACCTCTTCGGCCAAAGAGGTTATAGAAAAAATGCTTTTAAAAGACTGACGATCCCAGATGAGCCGTGCGATCATCAGAGGCTTTTTTTTTTTTTTAACTTTTAAAAGCATTTTTTTTTTCCGGCCGAAGAGGTTGTAGAAAAAATGTTTTTTAAAAATTAAAAAAAAAAAGCCTCTGATGATCACTCGGCTCAGCTGGGCATGGGGGGAGGCAGGGATTTTTGCTACCGGTTCTCCGAACCATCCTCCGCCATTGCTATCGGATCGGGCGATCCGGTCTGAACCGGGAGCATTTCCTACCACATTTTTCTTCTAACTGGTGAGCGTTAGGTAGTGGTTTTATTAGAATTCAGGGAGAACTGTCTGTGTCCATTGAGATGGATTTGTTCAGTTAACCCAGGGGTGGGCAATTGTGGCTCATTTACAACCTGTGGACTTCAACTCCCAGAATTCCTGAGACAGCTTGGCTCCACAGGTTGAAGTCCACAGGTTGTAAAAGAGCCACAATTGCCCACCCCTGAGTTAACCCATTCTGAATTCTCTTTAAGCTAAGCTTGGTTAGTGTTTTGTAGAAATAACACTGGATTAATTTCCCTTATTTTTTGTAGAGTATTTAAAATAATTTATTGCTTGAAATAGACTTTTAGCTTTGTTTAGTACAATTGTTTAATGTAATTTTATAAAAGTAAATCACCCTTTCTTTCCGCCCCCACCCACCCATCCAAATCATGCACGCTTTTCCAGTTATATTGCTTGTGGTTTAGAAAAATGATGGCACCAGAATGTGTTTCCCTGTTCACATTTTAAAACAATTTTGCCCAAAAGCACCACAATGAAGATTTTTTTTTTGTCCTCCCCAGCAGTCAACAAGGCTTAATGATTCTTCCCTTTCTACTTTGTAGAGGTTATGAGTTTAAAGTGAAAATTTGGTCTTTCTAACTCCAATGGAACAGAATGAGAAATATTCTTTTTGTTTCCTTTTAAAGAGACAGTTGTCTACGATGGGCAATTCCCACTTTGGAAACTGCTAATATGACAAGCTGATGATGATTGTACTTCGTTCCAAGATGTAGTATTAGGAAATATTTCTTTAATGTGAGATGTTTGGGTAACTAGACAACAGAGCCATGCATACGTTGTAAGCTTATAAAACAAAAAGTTATTGGAAATTTCACAAAAATGCATAAGCACTCGAAGCTAAATCCCACACGCGACACTTAAACAGATGGTTTGATCTTTAAACACTGTTAAAATGTAATCGCCTCCTGTTAACATTCCCCGTAGACAGAGAATAATTGGGGAGCAGTGGAATTACATTTGTTGCTGGTGCTTGCTAATTAAAAAAAAAAAAATGTGTACAGGAAAAACGGTGTATTTGATGCAAATGTTGGATGATCCCGCATAGCTGTCCAGCGACTTGTTATGGTTGGAAAATAGAATAGTTCACGTTTTTTTTCAACTGCTCAGTTAAAAAAAAAACAAAAAAACACCATCCGAAATATTTAAAAAGGCAGGATAATGATTCTTAAAATTTGTAAAACGCTTTTCATACAGGCTCAGCTTTTATTCTATAGGCAACTCCTTAACTCCACCCATTGCTTCTTGTCCTGCCCTCAGGTGCTTTGGAGAATAAATCGACCCCCTCTCCTCCATGAAAGCCCCTGAAATATTGCCTTATCAAATTTGGCTGATTAAAAAAGTCTTGTCATATTTGGATGGCAAAAATCAGAGCCATCAAAGAGGCTCTTAATCTCTCTGTACCTCTTCTGCTATTTTTTTTTTTTTTTTAAATTTGATTTATATGCCGCCCTTCTCCGGAAACTCAGGGCGGCTTACAGTGCGCTAAGCAATAGCCTTCATACTTTTGTCTATTTATACAAAGTCAGCTTATTTCCCCCACAAACTGGGTCCTCAATTTACCTACCTTTGAAAGGATGGAAGGCTGAGTCAACCTTGAGCCTGGCAAGATTCGAACTTATTAATTGCAGACAGCTGGAGTTAAATTACAATGCATTAGTCTGCTGAGCTAGCCAGGCTCCTATTGTTGTGGTGCTGGCAGCGGAGTTGGACAGTGAGGAGGCTGGGGAGGAACATGGGCCAGTCCTGGAGTCTGGGGAAGGCCCAGATGAGGGCTCTGCGTCAGAGGCAGAGATTGGGCCAGGGCCATCTGGGAGTGATGTACGGATTCCGGAGCCCCCAGAGTCAGACAGCAGAGAGGCAGAGGAACAGGAGGAGCCTGTTCCTAGTGCACGCATGCGCAGAGCTGCCAGAAGACAAGAGTAGCTAAAACAAAAGGGTCAATTTGGGAGTAAGGCCAGGAGATGATTGGCCCCTCCCATAAGGCTTAAAATAGAAACAAAGGCACTTGGGCCTTTTGCAGGAAAACAACATTGCTAATTCTGTTTCCAGTCGGCATCTCTTGTTTGTTTCTGAACTTCGTGGGGCTTTGCCAAGTAAGGCCTTTGGCAGGGTGTCAAAGCAGATAAAGGTTAGTGATTATCCCGAAGGACTTCTTCCGAAGGACTTGTTTTGCAATTAATTGGGACTCAGCTGGGAATGAACGTAATTCTCAGCTGTTACAATAAAATAGGTTTGTTTGGGACTAATTGTGTATTGTAATGACTCAGTAAGGTCACAACAACTATCTAATGCTGGATTTAAACAGTAAGTAAAACAAAGAGGAATTATTTGAGAAACATTTATGAAGTTACCCTTAAACATGCACATATGATTTACAAAGCAATTTAAAGCAAAAAAAAAAAAGGGTGTAATACTTTAATGCTCCTCATTATTTTTTCTTTAGCCCACATGTCTTGTTTTGTATTTTGAAGGGCCTTTTTAAATATAGCAAATCCATTTTTAATTGAATATAGATTTTATGACCAGAATGGTATGTTATATGTTATATTTCACTTCCTTTTTTCCTTAGGATTTATTGCATATTCTCAACCCCTCTTTCCTAGACACACAAACCCGTCTCATACTTTGTTCATGTGAATTCTCCTTCCTTCTACCTATTAATGGAGGAAAGGGGGGGAAAAGGATGGAAGAAAAATGGGACGAGGATAGAGGAGAGCTATAATGAACTAACTAAACCCTAATTAATTACTAGCAATGATTGATATTCAGGCCTATCTCCACTTTCCCCATTTGAAAGCCATGATATGTGTGCTTGTGCGTGTGTGTGTGTGTGTGTGTGTGTGTGTGTGTAAGGAGAGAGAGTTCTGTAATAGAGTGCATCCATTTGCCAGCAAGACTTGCTCTGCAATAAATGTCTCAGACAGGAGTGAAATCCAACAGGTTCTGACAGGTTCTAGAGAACCGGTAGCGGAAATTTGGAGTAGAATTCGGAGAACTGGCAAATACCACCTTTGGCTAGCCCCAGAGTGGGATGGGAATGGAGATTTTGCAATATCCTTTCCCCAGGAGTGGGGTGGGAATGGGGATTTTGCAGTATCCTTCTCCTGCCACGCCCACTAAACCACACCACGCCCACCAAGCCACGTCCACAGAACCGGTAGTAAAAAAAAAATTGGATTTCAGCACTGGTTCTGAGAATGAAGATTTATATTTAGCGAAAGCTTAGAAACATTGCATCATTAACAGCTAGTCCTTTCCTTGATTTCTTAGCTTGATATTTAATCTAGAATTTGTAAAACGTTGGGGGCCGGGAGCTGAAATATAAAAATAAAGCCAAACAATCGTAAACCATTTTTTATTTTATTTTATCCATTTTAATTTTTTTAATGCCCTTTTGTAGAGACAAGAAAACCTACAGTGCTGCCATAGAATATAAAATAGAAGTGTTTTATGCAATAAACACTTAAATAAATAACTTGGTAGATTCAATGCAGTGATTTGGCACCATAAACTCGAGTAAGAAAAAAAATACGAAGCATTTGCAACTAATAAATACATATGCGAGTGGGGACTTTATAATGAAATGATTTGCATACTTAGATTTTTCCCCCTCCTAATTGTATATAAAAACCGTTCCCAGAATTTTAAGCCTTGATGAAACTGGCTGGCTTTGACAAACGCTGACAGCAGTTGGCATGAAAATACATATACTTCAGCTATGCATCTGGGCTAGTTTATCTGGGACAAATGATTCACACAATACTTCATCAAAATCTTACGCTGTCCCTTCTATCGGCATTCCCTAGACAATCTACCATTCAATGAAGATTTCCTACTTTCCGATAAGGCTTTTTATCAGACCAGCAATGTTGCAACATTTTGAGATCTAGCACCAAGGCAGAGGATCTCTAGTAAGATTTAAGATGCCTGATGGATTGTTGCCTAGTCAATGTTTATTTGCGATTATTTTGACGCTCCTAAAAAAAAAAAAAAAAGACTTTACTGGTTAAAGCTTGTAATATTTTTTTAAAAAATGATGTACATAACACTGCACTAGATAATAGGTTCATATGGATTATAATATTTGTGTTGTGGCGGCAGACTCAGACAGTGAAGAGGTTGGGGAGGGACATGGGCCAGTCCTTGAGTCTGGGGAAGGCTCTGATGAGTGCTCTGCATCTGAGGCAGAGAGGGGGCCAGGGCCGTCTGGCAGTTATCAGCTACCTTCGGAGTCGGAGATAAGTGGGGCAGAAAAACAGCTGGAGCCTGTTCCCGATGTGCGCATACGCAGAGCTCTCAGGAGAAGGGAACAATTAAGGAACAGGGGTCGACTCGGGAGTAGAAGCAAAAGGGGACACTGAATGTCCCCTCCCATAGGGAATAAATAGCAAAAGGGGAGTGGTGTTTTCAGGAGATAATTAGTTCGTTTATTAGTGTGAAGATTTGCTTATCTGAGTTCGTGCCTCGCAGAGACTCTTTGCCAAGTGTTTCATTGTACAGCGTTGTACCTGGAAGCTATTGGCCGGCAGCTATCCAAGGACTGATAAGGTCTGTTGTTGCAATTCACCCTTGAAAGACTTGTTTGCCGGGACTTTGCTGGATGTGAATGCTAGGAATTCACATTAGCCAAATAAAAAGCGGTTTTTCGGGACAAGGAGTCTGTTTCGTGATTTGGTGAAGCCTAAGTCAGAACAAGGGGGACGTGGTGGCTTGTTAAAGCATTAAAACAAGTTCTGTACTTCTGACCTAGCTCCAAATGATCAGTTATAGGGATAGGATATTCCTCAACCGATGAACGTTGTTGATTAGAACACAGTACTGGGGCAGAATAAAACATGCTAGAGATGTTAAGATTATTCAGGATATGTAGACCACAGTACCATGGGCTTAAATAGATCCTTTTAAGAGCTATTTAAATTAGATCCTTTTAATAGATCCTTTTTCAGGACGCGGTGGCTCAGTGGCTAAGATACTGAGCTTGTCGATCAAAAGGTCGTCAGTTCAGCAGTTCGAATCCCTAGTGCCGTGTAATGGGGTGAGCTCCCGTTACTTGTCCCAGCTTCTGCCAACCTAGCAGTTCGAAAGCACGTAAAAAATGCAAGTAGAAAAATAGGGACCACCTTTGGTGGGAAGGTAACAGCGTTCCGTGCGCCTTTGGCCTTTAGTCATGCCGGCCACATGACCACGGAGACGTCTTTGGACAGCGCTGGCTCTTCGGCTTTGAAACAGAGATGAGCATCACCCCCTAGAGTCGGGAATGACTAGGACATATGTGCGAGGGGAACCTTTACAATTTAGTAGAAATCTAAACCACAAGTATTGTAGTAAAGAATCGTATTTGGATAACTAGTATCAAACAATTTCCCCCATAATTTCATACAGCCCTTAATAAGTTGCTGGGATGCCTAATTGCTGATTGCATTGGTTTCCTATGAGAAATCCTTTCTAAAAGATATTAAACCCCAGTCTATCGCGAAAGGAATGCTATTGTTGCAAGAGGGGAAAAAAATAGATTATCTGTTATACGCTGCCCATCTTAGTACTTTGTGAATAGTCTTAGCAAAGCTTTTGAAAAATCTCCGTCTTGGCTTATTTTAATACCGCTCTACTCTGAATATAACTTTAACAAGCCTAGCACAGCTTTCTCGTCCAAGCAAAAGAGCAGTTCAAGCAACTTTCTACCATACACAAAAGCATGGAAAATCTGTACCGGGATGTCATGGAATATTATGCCATTGATTTAAAGAAAATCTCGGTAGAAGAATTCCTCACCGACTTGAGCAACTTCAAAACGATGTTCACGGTAAGGCGCACAGAACAAAATGATACGCTGCGCAGGAATAGCAAGGGTCAAAAGTCCTCCTGTTATTATCCTTGATTGGTTTTATTTCCCATCTTTGCCCCTGAATAGTATTTAATTCTAATCATTTGGGTACTTAGCGAGTAATCCTGTTAATCTAGTAAATTTAATTATGCTTTCTTTCCATTTCTTTTTGTCCTCTTCTCTGTGTTTTGTCTTGTTTTTAGCATGCCGTTCATTAGACTTGTGCTCCCCTCCACCCCAAGGGGAATGGGGCCATTCGCTGCAGCCAACTCGCTTCGGCAAACGCACCACAAACTCCCCATAGAGTTGTTCCAACTCTCTTTGACCAACACACTACGGGACAATTTAGCAATTCAATTTAATTATTTCAAATAAATTTTTAAAAATATATATTTTAATTTTTGTGAGTGGTGCGGTGGCCTAGAGGTGGAGCTCTCACCTCACAATCAGGAGGTTGTGAGTTTAATCCTAGATATTTCTCTGGGCACGTTAAGAATACACCCGCTGACTAAAATTCCGCATTTGCGATAGGAAGGGCATCCGGTCAGTAAACACTCAGCTCCATTCAGTTGCCCAGACTCCACTCCTCAAGGGATTATGTGGTCGTTAAAAGAGGATGATGATGATTTTAATTTTTGTCATTCCCATTTCGTTCTTTTGTTCCTCTTTCTGCATCCTTCCTTTAATGAATCTACGCCACCGTTGCTTTGATATTAGTGTAACTTTTGGCCCATGGCAAGTTGGCCCACAGCGGTTTGAGCATGGCGAGTTTTCCTGCAAAATGTTGGCCATGGTGAGTTGGCCATGGAGAATTGTCATAGACCTCACTTCAAGAAGATTATGCAGGCATTCTTCTATAGCTGTCCTGATAACAACATCATGCTGGTTTTATCATTGATGTCTTCTGGAACCATGGGAGTTGGGTTAGCTGGAAGAAAATGCGATTGACCAGTTACTTCAGCCTATTGCTCAGTTGTTGAGCTGTTACGCCAAAATCCTTCTTCCTTCAGAAACATGAGAGCTAAATGTAAAGTTTTGTTCCCCCCATCATCATTCTAAGTTAGTACAAAAAACAGGCCAGGAGAACAAATCATCTAAGGCAGGGGTGTCAAACTCAAGGCCTGGGGGCCAGATTCACCCTGGAAACAGTGAAGGACCAGCCCACAGTGCCTCTGCCAGCGAAAATGGAGCTCGGGAGGGGTGCGTGTGGCCCTCCGGAGCTCCATCTTGGCTGGCAGAGGGTTGCAGGAGGCCGTCGCAGCCAAAAACAGAGCTCGCGAGGGTCGTGCGCAGCACTCCCAAGCTCCATTTTTGCTGGCAGAGGATTGCAGCCCGTTCTCGCTGGCAGAGCATTTGGGCCGCCACAGGCACCCCGACACGAGTGATGTTGAGCTGGCCACACCCACCACGGCCACGCCCATCCCGGCCCCTCAAGGTCAAACATGACCCTGATGAGGACCTCAATGAAATTGAGTTTGACACCCTGATCTAAGGGCATCTTATGAACTTTCTGACCAAGTGGGGAATTTGAAGTTGGGGATAAATATGTACTAGTTTTGCCCAAGAGAACATAGCCATGCTTTTAATGGTTTTCCAAAACAGCTATAAGTTGTGGGCCAGTCTAATGTCAGAAGGCGTGCTATTCCAGGAAGCGGAGATCAATTGAGAAGATCTGGTCCTGTGATCCTCAAGGATGACACTCCTTAAATCTTAAGCCAATTGCTTTTGTGTGAACCAAGCAAAAATACATCATCGTTCTCTCGTGAAATCTTTAAAAAAGCAAATCTTAATATTTGACAATGTATTTTTTTCTCTCTAGCAAGCAGCAAAGGATAATATGAGAAGGAAAGAAATGGAAGAAAAGCAGAGGCGTGCTAGAATAGCTCAAGAGAAAGCAGAAAAAGAAAAACTAGAAAAACAACAGAAGAAAAAGCACCTGCTGGACATTAAAACAGGTAATGTGGTCAGAGCAACCTGATTTGGGCTTCCTTAGGCAGAACAAGTGGTTTACTTAAAATTCCCTGCTGCATTTAGGTCTGATTGATCCCCTCTATATTCTTTTGCTCGTCCTCAAATTGTAACCACTTTTAGACAAATGTCGATTTAATAAGAGAGGACGTGCACCCACAGTTAACCCTTTCTGGCTTCCAGCAAGAAACAATCTAGCATCTCATCACGCTCAGAACTGGAACCTGGATTGCAAAATTGGTTTCTTTTGAAGGCGCTGATTCCTCTTTCCTTCTGATTAATGTCTTCCTTTGTGCTGGCTTGCTCTCTCTCTCAAGGAGAAAGTGAAGTGGCCAAAAAACTAACAGCAAGGAGCAGATGGGCTGCAGGCAGTGGTGAAATCCAAACCGGTTTGCTACCGGTTTGCTGGCCGTGCATGCCCACCACACGACCAATGCGTGCACTGCACGCATGCGCAGTGCATACCAAATGCGGGCATGCTCAATACGCGCCAAAAGGAGGCCTGGGAAGTAAGTAGAACAGCAAGGGGGGATCAGCTGGGATGCGCGATTTAGCTTTGCTAGAAAGCAGGATTTCCTGTTTTCTAGCAAAGCTAAACCCCGCTGTACAGCTGATTGTCGGAAATACCGGTTCGCCCAAACCGGTAGCTTTTTTTTTTACTACCGGTTCGCTCAAACCTGTAGTTTTTATCATTACCAGTTCGCCTGAACTGGAGCGAACCGATAGCATTTCACCTCTGGCAGCAGGGTATGGGTAACTTAAAACTCCGACAATCTGCATGGACTCTGTAAAACAGCGCTTTGAACCGTCTAACACAAGGATTGAAAACGGGAGAAAAAACACCTGTCAAAAGATGGGACCAGATAACGTTATCTAGCAGAATCTCAATTCAAGAGATGACTACCCAGAGCTGGTTTAAGGTTCCTCCAGGACGCGGATTTGAAATTCTCCAAATCTAATGAGATTTATAGCCTGACGTAAAGTTAAGCTTTCTGTGCTGATTGCCGATGTAGGCTGCTTGATGGCTCTCATAACAGGATCTTTTAAAAATGCACCGTTAGGGAGAAAAATAATAGGTTGCAAAACAGTAAGCACACTGGTGATTGTGTTAATGTTACAAGTGCCTCTTGGCTTCTGCAGTAATGTTAGGTTGCCAAGAAGCACACATTCTTTCCTTTCTTTTTCTTTGTTTAACGTGTGTGTTTTTTGAAGTCCACATTGTAGTTAACATTCTGAACGTTATTTTTTATTCTATCTACAAACGGATAGTCACACACATTTATGCTATATATATATATACTGTGTGTGTGTATATAGATGTAGATGTAGATGTAGATGTAGATGTAGATGTGTATAGATAGATAGATAGATAGATAGATAGATAGATAGATAGATAGATAGATAGATGTAGATAGATAGATAGATAGATAGATAGATAGATAGATAGATGTAGATAGATAGATAGATAGATAGATGTAGATGTAGATAGATAGATAGATAGATAGATAGATAGATAGATAGATAGATAGATAGATGTAGATAGATAGATAGATAGATAGATAGATAGATAGATAGATAGATAGATAGATAGATAGATGTAGATGTAGATAGGTAGGTAGGTAGGTAGGTAGGTAGGTAGATGTAGATGTAGATGTAGATGTATATAAATATATAAAACAACTGTATTGCCTGGAGAAATCGTATCCTACGGCTCTAGATTATCCAACTTCCGTAGTGCTTGATGTTCCTACAAAATGTTCGACTGCCCAGAGAGAGTTCCCGGTGATTATGCATAACTATAAAAAGCTTGGTTTTCTTTTTTTTTAACTCCAGTAATAATTTCCCATATCAATAGCGCTCAATTTTTAATGCAGCCTGAGGGTTGTCAACAGGACGGGCCCCTGATTCCGAGTAAAGTAATTACGAACTTCAAGTGTGTTTGTGGGTAATTGGCAAGGAAATGCCAGCTGCCAGGTTGTTTCCAGATGAGATACAGAGTACTGGTGATGAATGACAAAGCTACCAATTTAGATCTGGCTTGAATAAGAGTAAACCCCATTTGTTATGTTGCCTACTAATTATTTCAATCAATACAAGTGTCCTGCCTTTATTTATTTATTGTATCCAGAATTATCTGTTCATCAACCCACTCTTCCATTGGCTCTTGCAATAAAACTTGTCTGCAACGACAAGAAAAAGAATAACAAAAAGAAACAAAATCAGCGCGTCTGATGGCCTGAGGCAACCAGGAAGGTTTAAGACCCCACCTGAACTGCCCCCGGGCAATCAAATTCCACAGTGAAGTGGAATTGATTGGTGGGAAAAAGCAGAAATTTTGCTCTTGTTGTTCGTTGGCCTAAGGGTTGCTATCTGCCAAAGATGTCCTCTTGAAAACTGGAGAATTTAAGGTTTGGTAACGGAGTAGACAATCCCGCGGACAAATTTGAGCCTCAACTGTGTCTCGCTTTCTCCACCCCAAGAAGAACCTTGAATTAGGCTCAGATAGCAATTAGAAAGTTCATTCACTATTTTTTAAGTCAGGAGTTTTAAAAGTTTTGAAATTATCTGACAGTGTCTCAGTGTTGCAAATCAGCTACCAGAAGGTCTTGACAGTTGGCGGACTTCTGCTCACTTGTACAGTTTTAGATTAACTATAAATACTTGTATTTTCTGACACCTCTCTACTGCCCTGATTTCAAGCTAAACTTGCTGACTTCTACCCAATCCTTGCTTAAGAAAAGCAAATATATATTGTAACTCTTATCTTATGACAGACAGTTATCCTGTGGTAAAAAGAGCGGCCGATACATTTAATAATAAGCAAATAAACTCACAGATTCTTTCAGACCTCTTTCTCCGAGTAAGTCGCAGGGATAGCTAAGTCATAGTTGTTAATAATAATAATAATAATAATAATAATAATAATAATAATTATTATTATTATTATTATTATTATTATTATTATTATTATTATTATTATTTATTATTTTATTTCTATACCGCCCTTCTCCCGAAGGACTCAGGGCGGTGTACAGCCAATTTAAAAACACAAGACACAACAATAATTAAAAATTAAAATAATTTTTTTTTAAAAAAATTTTTTATTGATTTTTCCAAAACAAAAAAGAGAATGTACAATCCATCTCTGCTTTCGGAGGTACAGTGTATTTACAATATAATAAAACAAAAGTTGGGAAAAATAAGGCTTCAATCTTAACTATACATGATACTATACAATATGACTATAGTAGATGTGCCAAGTCAAAATTCTAAAGTCATGTTTTCGTCTTATTTTTAAGCCAGTGGTACCAAATACCCCATACATCATAATATCTTGAGTTGTCCTCATTTTTTAACTCGCCTGTCAGTTTCGCCATTTCTGCGCACTCTAAGATCTTATTTATTAGAGTTTCTTCTGAGGGTATAAGTTTGTTTTTCCACCATTTTGCGAAGGCTAATCTAGCCGCAGTTATAATCTGGATTATGAATTGGGTTTTGTTGTTATTTAAGCCCTCTTCAGTTATGCCTAGGAGGAAAAGTTCCGGAACTAGGGCTACCTCCTGTCCTGTTATTTCACAGAGCCAGTGTTGGATTTTGGACCAGTATAGATAGATAGATAGATAGATAGATAGATAGATAGATAGATGTAGATGTAGATAGGTAGGTAGGTAGGTAGGTAGGTAGGTAGATGTAGATGTAGATGTAGATGTATATAAATATATAAAACAACTGTATTGCCTGGAGAAATCGTATCCTACGGCTCTAGATTATCCAACTTCCGTAGTGCTTGATGTTCCTACAAAATGTTCGACTGCCCAGAGAGAGTTTCCCGGTGATTATGCATAACTATAAAAAGCTTGGTTTTCTTTTTTTTTAACTCCAGTAATAATTTCCCATATCAATAGCGCTCAATTTTTAATGCAGCCTGAGGGTTGTCAACAGGACGGGCCCCTGATTCCGAGTAAAGTAATTACGAACTTCAAGTGTGTTTGTGGGTAATTGGCAAGGAAATGCCAGCTGCCAGGTTGTTTCCAGATGAGATACAGAGTACTGGTGATGAATGACAAAGCTACCCAATTTAGATCTGGCTTGAATAAGAGTAAACCCCATTTGTTATGTTGCCTACTAATTATTTCAATCAATACAAGTGTCCTGCCTTTATTTATTTATTGTATCCAGAATTATCTGTTCATCAACCCACTCTTCCATTGGCTCTTGCAATAAAACTTGTCTGCAACGACAAGAAAAAGAATAACAAAAAGAAACAAAATCAGCGCGTCTGATGGCCTGAGGCAACCAGGAAGGTTTAAGACCCCACCTGAACTGCCCCCGGGCAATCAAATTCCACAGTGAAGTGGAATTGATTGGTGGAAAAAGCAGAAATTTTGCTCTTGTTGTTCGTTGGCCTAAGGGTTGCTATCTGCCAAAGATGTCCTCTTGAAAACTGGAGAATTTAAGGTTTGGTAACGGAGTAGACAATCCCGCGGACAAATTTGAGCCTCAACTGTGTCTCGCTTTCTCCACCCCAAGAAGAACCTTGAATTAGGCTCAGATAGCAATTAGAAAGTTCATTCACTATTTTTTAAGTCAGGAGTTTTAAAAGTTTTGAAATTATCTGACAGTGTCTCAGTGTTGCAAATCAGCTACCAGAAGGTCTTGACAGTTGGCGGACTTCTGCTCACTTGTACAGTTTTAGATTAACTATAAATACTTGTATTTTCTGACACCTCTCTACTGCCCCTGATTTCATGCTAAACTTGCTGACTTCTACCCAACCCTTGCTTAAGAAAAGCAAATATATACTGTAACTCTTATCTTATCACAGACAGTTATCCTGTGGTAAAAAGAGCGGCCAATACATTTAATAATAAGCAAATAAACTCCCAGATTCTTTCAGATCTCTTTCTCCGAGTAAGTCGCAGGGATAGCTAAGCCATAGAGTTCTAGTTATAACTTTTATATTTCAGTACATAAATGGTAAAGGTAAAGGTTCCTCTCGCACATATGTGCTAGTCGTTCCTGACTCTAGGGGGCAGTGCTCATCTCCATTTCAAAGCCGAAGAGCCAGCGCTGTCGGAAGATGTCTCTGTGGTCATGTGGCTGGCATGACTAAACACCAAAGGCACACGGAATACTTGTTATCTTCTCACCAAAGTGGTCCCTATTTTTCTACTTGCATTTTTTACATGCTTTGAACTGCTAGGTTGGCAGAAGCTGGGACAAGTAATGGGAGCTTACCCCGTTACGCAGCACTAGGGCTGAATGGGTTAAATGGCTGAAGCATTTAATCTTCTGGTATTAATCTTATTCTCCTTTCAACTCCTTTTGATTAAAACTAAGGTAACTAATCATTTAAATATATATATAATGAACACATTGTGTTTAAGAAGAGCACGGTGGCTCCTGAGGTTAGAACGCTGGGCTGACGATTGGCAGCCTCGTGTTCGAAACCAGTTGCTGTCGCTGGGCAGGTTGAGTTCCCGTCACACGCTCCAGCTCCCACCAACCCAGCGGTTCAAAAGCGGGTGCCCACACTTCACAGATACATGAAAGGAGCCCACATCCCCAGGCATCGGTGATGTCACCGACAAATCCTTTCGTCACAGAAACACTTCAGTGCTTCCGACCCAGAAGTATTAGTATTGTGTTTAAGAAACCAAAGACATTTCTCAATTATTTAACAAGCAGCGTATACATGCAGATTTATTCTTTTTTAAATTACTCCGGTTACAGATGGAAATTATTGTCAAGGGGATATTATACGCACATAGTTTTTCAGCTGCTCTTGAGGCTGTAAGTGGCTTTATAACATCCTCTGGAATTATAAGAGAAATGATTGCTTGGTGTCTAGCAGTCTTGGGGAGAATTTTCCTTTTCAATGCAATGTTAACTTTAGGAAAAAAAAGAATATAAAAGTTTGGCATAATAATTTACAGGTCTTAGAGTGGAAGCACTAGAGAGCCATCTATGCTTTTATCCATTAAAGAAAGGCAGAAGGAGAAGAGCTTAATGCAGCTTTTGCAAAGGATGAATGTCAGCACTTCAGATTGTAGCCTCACGGATAAATTCCTTCAAGAGAATTTCTGTGTGACCGTGATCTCCGGTTTTCATTCAAAGCTTTAAGAAGAACGCAACAGTGCGAGGATGAAGCCGCGTTAACGCTTAACATTCTTGTTGCGTCTTCTTTTTAGGATGCGTTGGATTTTTGTGAACTTAATCAAACTAAGTTGAATCTGCTGCAGGCGAAAACGATCTGCAAGCTCTCCCTTCTTGAAAAATCTGATTGATGAGTAAATTTAAAGGTTTCTCTGAATTGGGAACAGTCAGGTTTTTATTGCTAGCGCCTTTCCTGTATCCCTCTACAATCCTTTGACATTACTGTGGTAACCCAGAAAACAAGGAATTCCCTCCATTTGTTTTCACAGAGAAGGACGAGACAGGAGTGATGGATAGTTTGCTGGAGGCGCTGCAGTCAGGGGCGGCTTTCCGCGATCGAAGAAAACGAGCACCCAGGTTTAAAGGTAAATAATTTTATCTCTCTTTCCGTCCTCCCCCCTCCGTCCCCCCCCCCTCGCTCTCTTATTTTCTATAGAATCATGCCACCAATCCTAGTTTAAAAATAACCCACCCATTAGTGGAAAAATGCAGGCCAAAATTGCTTCGGAGCTGGGTTTTTTTTTTAATATCCATTTTAATATCACAAAGGCAAATGGAGCAGGGATGTCCACCTAAACCAGAGATCAGCAACCCGTGGCTCTGGAGCCGCATGTGGCTCTTTCACCACTCTGCTGCGGCTCCCTGTCACTCAAAATATGTGTCACAACCGCCAATGTCCGACACCTACTGGCACACGATTTATTGAGCTTTTCGACTCCTGGTAGGCCAACCATGGATAAATCCAAGAAAAGAAAAGTTTCAGAAAAACCCAGAATGTTTAATTCAACTACATATGCTAGTTATATGGCCGCTCAGGAAATAGTCAGGCACGGGAAAGGTTTTGTGGCTCCCGGTGTTTTCTTTTCTGTGGGAAACGGGTCCAAATGGCTCTTTGAGTGTTTAAGGTTGCCAACCTCTGAATGTTTTTACAAGCAAATGTAAAAGTTTTACAAGTGACACAATAAAAAAACTGAGATTCTTCAAACTCCTGGTGGGGAAGAGGACGCAACCAGAAATAACTTAGAAACATGGATTTAAAGCGTAAAAAGGCGAACAAAGAAATAGGTTTGTGTATAAACATTTACATTTTTTGATAGAATCAGGAAAAATATATATTTTTTTGGTAATGAGAACATAAAACAGCCTTTAAAGATAGCGAAGTAGTTAAAATGAAATTTTGCGGGACAAATTCCATTCCTAGATGGCTTGCCGTAGGAAAAATGGGCTGTGGCGACTCACTTATAAAACTTTGCCTTGCAAATTCCTTAGTGTTTTTGACTTGTCGCATATTGACGCGATTCTCTCCATGTAGTAATTTTGCCTAAAAGTGGAAAGGCTTCGCAGTATATGTATACACGTGTATACATACATACATTTACTGGCAGAGGGCTGGAGGAGGCCATTGTAGCCGAAAATGGAACTTGGGTGGGCCACATGAGGCCCTCCCAACCTCTGTTTTCGCTGACAGAGGCACTGCGCGCCGGTCCTTTGCTGTTTCCAGGGCATCCCCTCAGACCAGATTTAAGCACCCCACGAGCCAGATCTGGCCTACAGGGCTTGAGTTTGAGATCTTTGGTGTAGAGCATCATGAGCCACTGAAAGTATCACCGTTTCTCCCCCTATATGTCCAGAGCAAACAAGTGTAATCCTGAATCAAGATTTAAGAGAAATATGAGCCTTGCTTTGTAAATCAGGGTTCTTCACTCCAAGTCTTCCTTCTATTCTGCTCTGTATTTTGGTCCCAGAGGGCCTGTGGATTTATCTATGATGGGATACTTCTGTGGAATCATGGGTCCCTTTGGATTAAAAAAAAAAAAAGTAATAGCTATAAAAGTGACCAAATTTATGTTGGTGGTTTAATTAAAAAAAAAAAAAAAACTTTGGAAATCTATAGTTTATTTATCTTTTTTTTTTAAATCTGCAGATGAACCCCAGAACTTCAGCTCTACTTCTGCAGCACCTGTTTTGAAACCTTGTAACCACGGTAATTCATAAATCACATTTTCTTATCCCTGTTTCTGTTGCTTTGTACCTCCGTCAGCCACTACGATCTTGCTTGGTTTGGCTCTGTCTAGATTAATATAATAAAGCCATGAGACTCAGTTGTCCCACTTCCATTCTCTCTTTTTCTAAAATGCACGTCGATTTGCATAGGAACACTCTTTAAGTCGGATATTTCATTTCTGAAGCAAGATTGCGATTTTATAAAAATAGATAAATTGAGGTGGAGCGTTAACACAAGAACAAGAAAATGGACACAGTTGATCAATGGACTTTCTTAACGTGTTAGATGAGGCGATACAATGTGTTATTTTAAACTAGTGTTTTGTTCCATTCTTCAGTTATCAGTCTCAAAAGTTTAAACATATAACAATATACACGTGCATAAATTATAAATGCAGCTAGCTGTTGCATTTAGATCACTATATATATCTCATGATCTCACAGTGACCTTGTTGAAGATAAATCAAATCTGGATCCCATCAGTGCTTCATCGGTTGACTTCTTGGAAGTCCTACCACTCTGTCATGGAAGAATACCGTGTTTTCCCAAAAATAAGACCCTGTTTTATATTTTTTTGAACCCCAAAATAAGCGCTTGGTCTTATTTTCAGGGAGGTCTTATTATTTTGGGGCACGTGGAGCAAGATGGGTCTCCTCTTGCCATCTTATCTAATTTCCAACTCTGTGTTTAAATATTTTCGGGGAGGACTTATTTTTGGGGGGAGGCTTATTTTAGCACATGCGCTCAAAAGCCCGATTGGGCTCATTATCAGGGGATGTCTTATTTTCGGGGAAACAGGGTATGTGTATGTATTGTTTGCGCATACATACACTATTCATTCTATAACTTAAGGAAATGTATATCCAAATTATTTTGAACGATGTTATGCAAGTTGATCCCAATCATCATCATCTTTTAACGACCCCATAATCCCTTGTGGGGTGGAGTCTGGGCAACTGAATGGAGCCGAGTGTTTACTGGCCGGATTCCCTTCCTGTCACCAATGGAGAGTTTTATTCAGCAGATATAATGTCCTTGTGCCCAGAGAGAGAAATATCTGCCTCTACCTAGGATCGAACTTTCAGCCTCCTGATTGTGAGGCGAGAGCTCCGCCTCTAGGCCACCACACCTCTCGATGCAAGTTGATCCCACTGTCTTCATGTTTTTAAATTACAATTCAATTTTTTTGGGAATGAAATCAAAGCGAAGTTAAGAATCAAAACTAAGAATAAATAAGACGAGCTGAAATATATTGTACATTCCTGGGATTCCTTTTTTTGGTTAAAATCTTGGCAATGTAGTCCGTAAGGAACACATAAGTTCCCTCGCGTGGCTCAGAATAAGAATCATCTACTTCAACGTATTAACGATAGTCAGCCAAGATTATTTCTGACTAGTCACAAGCAAGGTAAACAATGGTTTATAGCCAGCGGTAATTGGAGGTATACTATTTCTAGTCACAGATGTTCCATTTAGTCTCATGAATGTTTGATAGTTTAAGGAGCCTTATCTCACGAAAACGAATTCTGTTGAGTGAATATATCTGAATATCCAGCTTTCTTCCTTTTTTCTGCTTATCTGCTTTTATGCAGAAGACAGTAAAGCAAGGGATAAAAAGAGATCTTTGCATTCCTTGTACATTGTTTACGGTGTTTTTCTTTCAACCCAGCCTCAAAGTATAGAATGTATTTTAGTCAACAGTGGGGAAGCCCCGTAGCACATGGGTAGAATATGTGATTTGCATGGAGAAAATTTATTTATCGAGTTTCTGTTTATATATCGCCACACGCCATATGGACTCAAATTTTAATCTATGGTTTCTTCAGGAAGCGTTTGGGAAAAACATTGTCTGAAACCCTAAAATTACATGTTTATTTTTTGGCACCTTTCTATTGTTGAGAATAGATAGATAGAATTCTTTATTGGCCAAGTGTGATTGGACACACAGGGAATTTGTCTTTGGTGCATAAACTCTCAGTGTACATAAAAAGACAAGATACATTCGTCAAGAATCATATGATACAACACTTAATGATAGTCCTAGGGTACAAATAAGCAATCGAATCATATCATTTCCTATGATATTGATCATAGGAAATGATCAATATCAATATAAATCGTAAGGATACAAGCAACAAAGTTACAGTCATGAAGTCATAATTGGGAGAAGAGGGGTGATGGGAACGATGAGAAGACTAATAGTAATAGTAATGCAGACTTAGTGAATAGTTTGACAGTGTTGAAGGAATTATTTGTTTAGCAGAGTGATGGCGTTCGGGAAAAAACTGTCCTTGTGTCTAGTTATTCTGGTGTGCAGTGCCCTATAGTGTCATTTTGAGGGTAGGAGTTGAAACAGTTTATGTCCAGGATGTGAGAGGTCTGTAGATATTTTTACAGCCCTCTTTTACTCGTGCAGTATATCAGTGGTGAAATGTAAAATTTGTTACTACTGGTTCTATGGGCGTGGTTTGGGGGGGGTTTAATATGACTGAGTGGGCGTGGTCAACTTTTTTTTTTTTTACTTTTAAAACCATGTTTTCTACAACCTCTTCGGCTGAAGAGGTTGTAAAAACAATGCTTTTAAAAGCCTCTGACGATCCCAGCTGAGTTGCCTGATCGGCAGAGGCTTTTCTTTTTACTTTTAAAAGCATTTTTTCGGCCAAAGAGGTTGTAGAAAAATGCTTTTAAAAATTAAAAAAAAAAAAGCCTCTGATGATCGCGCGGCTCAGCTGGGCATGGGGGGGGAGAGGCAGGGATTTTTGCTATCGGTTCTCCGAACCACCCGCCTCCATCGCTACCGGATCGGGTGATCTGGTCCGAACCGGTAGCATTTCACCCCTGCAGTATTTGGGTCCTCAATGGATTATAGCTAATAGTGGGGCAAGATAACGTAGATCTGACTTCTCATCTTGTAGAGAAGAAAAGTGGGTTCCTGGACCCCCAGTTTTTAAGAACTGTAGGAGCCTTATTATTCATTTTAGCAAATACACAGCAGTTTTAACAAACCGGGAAAGTTACCTGCTATAAACTGGGGTGATTATTTAGCACTTGGTTTAGTACTTATTTTCACTAATTGTCTGTTATGCACATGGCAGGTCTTGCAAAATATAAAAAAAAAAATATATGAGGGGCTAGGATCAATACGAATTCTAGGCAGCATTGCCATTTAAACACGAAGGTAATGAGTTGAAAGAATAGTGAAAGGAGGCTGAAAGTCTTATTTATTTAGGCTAATTTGGATTTTTTCCAGCAGGTTGTTTTCCAGATCAGTGCCTCTCTGCTCATGAAATCTGTTATAAATTCAGTATTAATCTCACAGCTGTGTGTCTACATAAGAGGTTATCCTTTCCATCAGTTCTACAGTTTTCATGATTTAAGCCATGGTTTCTCCTAGTTTATTTCTCACACTTAACACACAGAGACCCCCCACACACACTCATGCATTGTTCTGCTAATTCTAACACTAGAGGGTGCCAGCCACTCAAAATTTGGAAAACAGATACAGCAAAAAAAAAAAAGAAAAAATCCCTCCCCTGCCGGAAATCAGAATAAAAGAGCGTGCCTGTTTTATTTTGGTTTCTTTTCACGTGAAGATTGCTGGTATATATTACAAGGATTTTTTTAAGTTCAACTCATTGGGTGATTTTGTATCTAAGACGAGATCAACAGAGACCATATAAGCGTTTGTAATTTGTAAATAATTTTAAAAAACAGCAACAACTCAAAGTTACTATCTTTTTTTCCCTCACCCTGCTCTATATTACCTAAATTATAACAGCTTTATTGATGCTCAAAAGCTAATTTTATACCGCTGGTATATTTTACAAGGATTTTTTTTTTAACTCGACTCTGCACGATTTTGTATCTAAAACGACATAAACGGAGAATGTATAAAGCATTTGTAATATATAGTTTTTTTAAAAAAAAAAACAGTAACACAAAATTGCTGTCTTTTTTTTTCACCCTGTTCTGTATTACCTAAATTATAACAGCTCTATTGATAACTCAAAAACTAATTTTATACTGCTAAGCGATTAGCAGTATTAATATTGATTGGAAACATATGGAAGAGGCCTTCTTCATCCCGCAGTGGATAGAGACTGGCTAAAATGATTGTTGATACTGCTAAGCTAAAAAAAAACCAGTTTGGCTAGTTCCTTATTTGCAGATTCGCTTGTGGAATCCAGACGTTGAACTATATACTAGGATGGTTCAGTTATATTCCCTACTATTTTGCGGATTTACCAAATGAATTGTTCCACTTTCTCAGTTGCACTGTAGATGGTAGTCTTTTCCTGTTCCTCTCGTGGGGGAGGCGGGGGGAATAAAAACGTATTTAATTCAGCCCAATCGATCATCGGGCAGCTGTTGGGAAAGTAGCATTCTAAAATGCTCTCAAATGTCCAGTAGCAAAAAAAATAAAATAAAATAAATGAAGGGCATAGTGCATTAAGGGATTTCCAGCCGAGTCTCACAGGGCAGAAAACGGCTGCATGAGAAACCACCTGGGACATATTATGACTCTCGCTGCCTTTAGCAATAGCTTCCTAATGAATCAGTCGGGCTTACACCCAGCTTTCAAAGCTGAACTGTTTCCCTGTTTGCTAGGCGCTGGCTGAAATTAGGACACCGCCAATGAATCTCCGAGTTAACCCCATTTCACGCCATCCAATGAACAATCATAATGGCCCTTTTATTCCTTAGGTAAAGCTCTTCCCCGCTGTGAAATTATGCTCGACTTGAAATGCTCTTTAACGAAAACGCTCGCGAGCCTGTGTCTCGCTGAATCAGAGGGCAACTGCTAGGATAATTTGAACATCTCGAGATAAAAATACGTATCCACATTTCTAAATACTTTTGTGCGACAATCAATCAATCAGGCTAATATGTAATACGGTTGGTCTTGGTACCAAGAGAAGTGTTATTCTGAGGCTGGTTACCTCGGATTGAGGCACACAATTGAAAGCCAGGCCTAAGCTGTTTATTGCCATGTAGGTTTTTATGGCGTTAATGATTCAGAGATAGATAAAAGATAGATAGAGTTGGGCTGCAAACCTCCAGCTGATCACCAGGTGGCAGCATTTATGAAGTTTTATGGCTTCAAACTTTTAGCTCTTTGCTGCCACCCAGCTGTTGCCTGAAGTTTCACAGTCCAGATTTAGCACTTCTTGTTAAATCAGATGATTTGTAAGAATTCGGCTCGATCAAAAAAAAAAACCCAAAAAACGTGAAACGTAATCTATAGTTTGCATATAGCATATCTTTTTCGTCCCCTGGAATAATTCACAAAGTTCTTCCTCTGTGAATTTCTGGCCTTGAAGTTAATAATTGTGCTTTCACAGTTCTGTGGGAAAGGAAGGTGCATAATTTTCCACTGATTCTTGATGATAATTGGTTTACCCAATTTCCTGAGCTACGAAAGCCTGCTTTATTTATTTATTTGTTTCGCCCTGAAAAGAGTTATCAAACAAAGTTCCAATAAAAATAAGGTTGATAAGACCCTCAGCCAAGAGAAGGAGAAAAATTGCATTTATTTCTAAGCCTTGCTGACTGTTAAACTATTCACTCATTTATTTTACATGTGTCAAATAAAGCAGAAAGGTCTGTTCCTTGAGCATTAACGACTTTCTTTCATTATCTGCAGAATCTGAATTTGAAAAACCACTTTCATACAACAGCTTCGGGTTGCGTAGTCCATTTATTAGTGAATCAGTTTGCCTTTTCATGTATTATGCTTTCATATATATATATATATATGTGTGTGTGTGTGTGTGTGTGTGTGTGTGTGTGTGTGTGTGTGTGTACAGTTAATATATATATATATTAATAATTATTAATATTAATTAATATATTTAATATTAAATATATATTAATAATATATATTAATATATATATATATATATATATATATTCATATTCTTGAAGTGCAAAGTGTGCAAACGAGATTTAAAAAAAAAAAAACGCTTTCCCCCCATGGAACTTTTTCTATTACTATAACCTCAGTACACCTAAGACAATCTTTTCATTTTAAAGATGAATTACCTTGGGGTGGGAAAAATGCTGGTTGTAGTTCAACAGCTGGAAGACCATAAATTTCTCTCTGCTCTCCCTCTCCCTCCAGGTCTAAACACAAAGTGGTTTACTCTAGACTAATGTCCTTTTAATGTGCTCTTTTTAAAAAAAAAAGGGGGGGGGGAAATACAGCATGCGAAAGGGTCACCGATGCATGAAAGAGGTGCATTCGACTGTAAATTGGCCATAAATTTGAATGGAAGATTGTGAAATGTATCAGATGGTCCTTTCAGCAGCCCTTGTTTTAGAAAAATATATCAACCAACCGATGCTTTTCTATAAAGGGTGCGTGTAACGCAGCACAGATGGATAATTCATGTAATACGGTTATTAACTGCCTTGAATATCTAAATGGTGAGATCTCCCTGTACTTATAATTACCCTTTCTACTATTTAATACTCTTGTGTCTCTCCTCTGAAGTTTGTTCGTCGGCTAGAAAGTGTGGGCCAGTAAGGTGCCCATTTCCTAACAAGACTTGGCTCTGTGCCTGCCTGCCTGCCTGCCTGCTTATCTATCTATCTATCATCTCTCTTTCTCTCTCATCTCTTTCTTTCTTTCTTTCTTTCTTTCTTTCTTTCTTTCTTTCTTTCTTTCTTTCTTTCTTTCTTTTTTCCTATCTCTATCTCTCCCTATCTCTTTCTGTCTGTCTGTCTTTCTACCTATCTCTCTCCCCACTATCTATCTGTCTATCTGCCTGCCTACTTATACCTATCTACCTTCCTTTCTACATCTATCTGTCTGTTTGTCTCTACTTTCTATCTTTCTACCTATCTCTATCTCTACCTTTCTCTATTTATCTGCCTGCCTGCCTACCTATCTTCCTTTCTACATCTGTCTAGCTATCTAGCTATCTATCCATTCATCCATCCATCCATCATATCTCTCTCTCTCTCTCCCCCCATCTATCTATCTACCTGCCTACTTACCTATCTACCTTCCTTTCTACATCTATCTGTCCGTCTGCCTCTACTTTCTACCTTTCTACCTATCTCTGTCTCTACCTTTATCTATCTATCTGCCTGCCTACCTACCTAGCTTCCTTTCTACATCTATCTATCTATCTATCTATCTATCTATCTATCTATCTATCTATCTGGCCTAGAGGCATCTCTGGATGACTTACAACCAATAAAACCAACAAGTTAAAACAATAAATATCAACACTAATACTGACTTTAAAAAGTCCATGGTCTTCCCTTTTTTGGTTTCCTTAATATAAACTGAATCGATACATTCCTTAATGTAGGCCTTGATCTGCTTACCAGTGTTGATCCTTTGGCACCAACTGAATAAAATAACTGGATTTTAGGCAGTGATAGCTTGTCCCAACCAGCGCTTGAGGTAATATCTGAAGGGCTTCTCTTTTATCGTATTTGCTCCCTATGTTGCCAACAGTTTGCTTTTTCGGTCTCTGAAATCGTCTTATGCAGGATATATCTGTTTCATTTCATGATATGAAGGATTCTTCTGGTTTACAATAAAGCAATAACAAACATTTGGGGAATTTGGTATCGTTTTCTATTTAAAATGGTGTAAATCTCATCCCCAAAAGGCAGCAAACTTTTAGATTTCCCTGCTGTAGTAGAATTTTCGTTTTTAAAAAAATAGCTATTTTATCCCTTATTGATTCCCGATATAATATTTCTAGTCAACGCGAGTCCATGCCAATTTATAAATCACCTATTTTGAGGTAATTAAACGGTTGGGTGCTGCTATGTTGGTTTTTCCAAGCTCATCCCACAGAAAAGCTCGCGGGCTAGGTTTCGAACGGTCCTATTGCTTGGGAAGAAATATATTTTATCCCCTTTTCTATGAGCCGCTGTAAAATATTAGCCACCTGTGAGAATTTGCATATTTGGAAAGGCCTTCCTATTTGGCTTTCTGGCTGCATGCCAGGCCGTGTTTTTATTTATTTATTTATTTATTTACTTATTTACTTATTTACTTATTTATTTATTAAAATCGTTTTTCCGAAAGGAAAAGCAAGACGCGGGATTCTTTTCAAATCTTCCTCTTGAATTACACTTCGAGGTAACCGGAATGTTAGGAAAATCAAGATGTAATTTCTTAATTAATCCTGGGAAAAAGAAGAAGAAGAAGGGGGAAAAAATAATAATAAAAAAAACAATAATAAAGCGAACGTTTTGAAAGTGCCAGCGGGGCGAATGCACGGGGCCAGGACTGGAGCAATTCTGTTCGTTTGTGATTATGTCGTACACAAGCCAGAGCCTTGTGTCGTCTGGGCAACTCTCAGTTGCTATAGCAATGGAGCTCAGTCGAAGGAGCAGGGTGAATGTTAATTGCAACCATTTAGTGCTCCCTTCCATGTCGTCCTCTTCTGTGTAGCGCTGTGGCAGAGCTGCTAGGATGATCCTGGGTGTTGCAGGAAGCAAGTCGCTGTTTCACATTGATAGTATGGATGGGTGGGTCAGCAGGCATCCTCTTAGCTTTCCTGTAGTTTCCAAACGGTTATTTGTTTTGCTCATATAAAGATAACTCTTTTTTTTAAAAAAAAAACCCCGTTTTATTAGGTTACAGAATAAAATACAAAAATGCAAAAGCAGATAGTAGGACACAGTGGGGAGGAGGAGGAGGAGGAGGGGAAAGAAAAGTGAGGAGAGGGGAGAGAGAGAAAGAAAAAAATAAGGCCTTGACTTCTGGCTCCGTCTGTTGCAGCAGAATAAGGGATTAACATCGAATCTTAACTTTTTTTTTACTTTTCCATAATAAGATAAACTCTCTGAGGTTCTGAAATGGCGGCCTTATTTGCTGAGTAAGCTCACTGTGCGCTTTTGGTTCTCCTCAGGATCTGGTCTTGTACATATTCGTCAGTGGTGGAATTCAAATTTTTTTTTAACTACTGATTCTGTAGGCGTGGCTTGGAGGGCATGGCAGGGGAAGGATATTGCAAAATCTCCATTCCCTCCCCACTCCTGGGGGAAGGATACTGCAAAATCCCCATTCTCTCCCCACTCCAGGGGAAGGATATTGCAAAATCTCCATTCCCACCCCACTCCTGGGGGAAGGATATTGCAAAATCTCCATTCACACCCCACTTCAGGGGAAGGTTATTGCAAAATCTCCATTCCCTCCCCACTCCAGGGGAAAGATACTGCAAGATATCCATTCCCACCCCACTCCAGGGGAAGGATACTACAAAATCCCCATTCCCTCCCCACTCCAGGGGAAGGATACTGCAAAATCCCCATTCCTACCCCACTCCAGGGGAAGGATATTGCAAAATCCCCATTCCCTCCCCACTCCAGGGGAAGAATATTGCAAAACCTCTATTCCCACCCCACTCTGGGGCCAGTCAGAGGTGGTATTTGCCGGTTCTCCGAACTACTCAAAATTTCTGCTGAACCTGCTGAATAACACCTCTGATATTCATGCTTACATACTGTTTTCTTTTGAGATAAAGAGGTTGAAAAGGTGTGCTAATAAGCAAAAAAAAAAAAAAAAAAAACCAAAACATTAAATAGAGAAGAGGGATGGAAATGAAAAAGATAACAGCAATAGCACTTAGACTTATATACCGCTTCACAGTGCTTTTACAGCCCACTCTTTACAGAGTCAGCATCTTGCCCCCAACAATCTGGGTCCTCATTTTACCCACCTTGGAAGGATGGAAGGCTGAGTCAACCTCGAGCCAGTGAAACTCGATTTGCCAAATTGCTGGCAGCCGGCAGTCAGCAGAAGTAGCCTGCAGTACTGCATTCTAACCACTGTGCCACCTCAACTAAAGATAATTCTCTTTTTAAAACAAACAAACAAACAAACAAACATTTTGTTAGATTGTAGAATAAAATACAAAAATACAAAAGGAGATAGTAGGACACAGTGTGGAGGAGAAGGGGAAAGAAAAGTGAGGAGGGAAGGGAGAAGATATTCTATTTGCAGCATTAACGCCAGACCTCAACTTTTTACTTTCCCAGAATGGAATGGAATGGAATGGAATGGAATGGAATGGAATGGAATGGAATGGAATAGAATAGAATAGAATAGAATAGAATAGAATAGAATAGAATAGAATAGAATAGAATAGAATAGAATTCTTTATTGGCCAAGTATAATTGGACACACAAGGAATTTGTCTTTGGTGTGTACGCTCTCAGTATACATAAAGAAAAAATAAAATACATTCGTCAAGAATCATAAGATACAACACTTAGTGATAGCCATAGGACACTAATAAGCAATCAAATCATACTGGCAGCATGGAAGCTTCTGGTGCTAATATGCCTCGGAGTTTTTAATTGGAGTGGGGCTTTCTGGAACGCTGACACATACTAGGAAACAATAAAAACAATATAAGTTGTAAAGATACAAGCAACATGGATATAGCCATAAGTGGGAGGAGATGGGTGGTGGGAACGATGAGAAGATTAATAGTAATGCAGACTTAATGAATAGTTTGACAGCGTTGAGGGAATTATTTGTTTAGCAGAGTGATGGCGTTTGGGAAAAAACTATTCTTGTGTCTAGTTGTTCTGATGTGCAGTGCCCTATAGCGTCATTTTGAAGGTAGGAATTGAAACAATTTATGTCCAGGATGTGAGGAGTCTGTAGATATTTTCACAGCCCTCTTTTTGACTCCTACAGTATACAGGTCATATAATATATAATATAATATAACTATATATAATATAACATATAATATATAATATTATAATAATATAACATAACATAACATAATTAATATAATATAATATAATATAATATAATATAATATAATATAATATAATATATATAAGCTAGCCATTTTTATAATGACAAATCAATCTAGTCAGTAAAAACCAAAAATCAAAGCTTCATTTTTCATTCCACCTCAAGCACAAAGTCCAGAAGAGGCCTCCATGTAGCAACAAAAGTACGTATGTTCCTTTCTTTGATCAAAGCGATCCATTTAGCCATCTCTGCATATAAAGATAATTCTTGTACTGAAAAGTAATGAGGCTGGGTACGAAATCTCTGAAGTGGCTTGGAGATGGCCAAAGTCTTTGCTTTGATCTCTCGGGTATGTCTAGTTTAATGACAAGAAGGACAAGGGGTGACATGACAGCATGTTCCAATATTTAAAAGGGAGCCACAGAGAAGAGGGAGTCCATCTATTCTCCAAAGCACCTGAAGGCAGGAGAAGAATTAAGGGATGGAAACTCATCAAGGAGAGAAGCAACCTAAAATTATGAGGGTACATCACATTCTGATGCTCTTGGTCAATGCAGGTAGCCCTCGACTTACTACCACATTTAAGCCCAAAAACTTCTATTGCTAAGCAAGACAGATGTTAAGTGAATTTCGCCCCTTTGTACGATCTTTCTTGCTTGAGTTTGTTAAGAGCGGTTATTAACTTCATAACACAATTGTTAAGTAACTCTGGCTTGCCCATTCACTTTGCTGGTCAGCAGTTGTTCTGCCCCAGCTATGGACCCCAAAGAATGCAGCACACACAAAGTCTGTACAAACCTTAGTTTACTAAATTAAATCAGTCTTTTTCAAACAAAGGCTGTTAATTAACTTTCTTAACAGCCTACAAGAATCCAAAGAATAAATAATCATAATCTTAACTATGGTTGGCAGAAAGCCCAGAAGCAATTTGCAGGAAGTTGATAAGAGAACTAAGATCAAGATGAAGGAGAGTGAACGAAGTTGTTCCCTGCAAATTGCCTCAGTCGTCGTCCTTCCTTAAATAGGCTAAGGGAGTGGCCAATTAGCCCCAAGCCTTACTCTTGAGGAGACCTCCTCCTGAGGAGCCACTCCTGCCTTTTGGCAGCTCTGCGCGCCCGTGTATCGAGAAGAAGCTCTTCCTCTTCTTCCTCTTCACTTATGGGAGCTTCTGGAGGTTAGGAAGGCCCTGGCTGAATCCCTGCCTCTGGCGCCACATCTTCTCCAGCCTCCTCATTGTCTGACTCGAGTGCCAGCTGCACAGGCTGCTGGCACAGCACCACACCAGCCTCCTCGCTGTCAGAATCAGCTACTAACTGCCCAGGCCGCTGATGGGCCACAACAGAATGGTCACATGACCCCATGAGTACATGCCAGTTGCCAAGAGTTTGGATTTTGATCACATGACCGCAGGCATAGTGCAATGGTCATAAGTGCGAAAAACTTTTTTTTTCCCCGAATGGCATTGTAACTTTAAGTGGTCATTCAATGAATGAATATAAGTCGGGGTCTATCTGTAATCCTTCACAATGTAGGAAGGGGATAAATTGAACGCTCCCACAAAAATAAGTAAGTTTAAGCTATGACATATCAATCCTTTTTGCATGCTTGCTTTGCTTTGTTCAACCGGATGCTGGCAACGTCCAAATACAAATTCTCCATTTTGTATTCTGGAAAGACAATGTAATCTTTTCAAACGGATGGACAACTTCCACATTCAATAACGGAGCAAAAGTGTTTATATTCACATAAAAACACAAGGGATTTGGCAGTGTGAACACGGGTCTGATTTAGCAGTTCTTTTAACACAGTTTAAGAGATTCCAGATAGTGTGGCATGTTAATGCCAGGAGGGCTTAAAACAAAATGCCTTTTATTAAAATGCCGTCTCATTGCATTGATTATCAGGTAGCTGATGAAATGCGCATATGCTAAATTTATAACATACCTTGGCTTTAAGTTACTGTTAAAAGGTGTTTAAAAAACTTGAATGTAAATTAAATGTTTATCTCCTCTGACATGAGCACGTTCCTTGGGCTGTATGCAACTTTTCACTTTATTCAAATAAAGCTAAATAGCTTTTATCTGTCGCATTTTGCATTTGCTGTATGCACAATCTCTCTGAATGAAATGCCATTACCTTTTAGATAAATAATCTATTGAAGTAGTCATTTGAATTATATTTCCCTACCCGTAGCCCTTCTCCTTTCCTCAGTTCAGTTCTGTTTATCAAGCTATTGTCTGGGAATGCAAAGGCTAATCAGGGAGCGGACCAACTTAGAAATAAGGAGGAATTTGCTGGCAGTCAGAACAATTGATCAATGGATCGGCTCACCTTAAGAAATTGTGGTTGCTCCAACACTGGAGTCTCGAAGAAGAAATTGGGCAGCCATTTTGTCTGAAATCGCATAGGATCTCCTATGCGATTTTGCATAGCGGAGGATTGGACTAGAAGGCCTCCAAAATCCCTTCCGACTGTTATTCTAATAATAATGAGCCAAATGATAATGCATTTAGTTTTATTTAGCAGCCCCACCTAATCCAAAGGGATATAAAGCTAGAATCATGGAGAAAAAGCATAAGAAGTGAATAGAATAGAATAGAATAGAATAGAATAGAATAGAATAGAATAGAATAGAATAGAATAGAATAACAGAGTGGAAGGGACCTTGGAGGTCTTCTAGTCCAACCCCCTGCTTAGGCAGGAAACCCTACACCACTTCAGACAAATGATTATCCAACATCTTCTTAAAAGCTTCTAGTGTTGGAGCATTCACAACTTCTGGAGGCAAGTTGTTCCACTGATTAATTGTAAATTTTTCCTTAGTTCTAAGTTGCTTCTTTCCTTGATTAGTTTCCACCCATTCCTTCTTGTCCTACCCTCAGATGCTTTGGAGAATAGCTTGACTCCCTCTTCTTTGTGGCAGCCCCTGAGATATTGGAAGACTGCTATCATGTCTTCCCTAGTCCTTCTTTTCATTAAACTAAATATATCCAGTTCCTGCAACCGTTTTTCATATCCCCTAATCATACAAGATCCCTTACAACTCTGTTATTCTGGCTCCTCCCAGTTTAAATTAAATCCAATTTCTCTAGTTTGGATCCCACTCCATAGGAACTTCATTTGTGAACTCCACCAACGTGTCTATGAAGTTTTCTTTCGGTTTATAATTGTTCAGTTGTATACCTCTCCTTTTACAATCTCTTAAGAACTTTCTCTTCATTGCCCCGATTTATCAGGTATCCGTACTTATATGTGCCTCCTCTGTGTACTGAAACCTTGACAAAGTAAGGCTACATGCCCTCCATAACCTAACTTTTACACTTTTAATCATTTCTGCTCATAGCCATGCCTGGTAACTGTTGCTGGGAAGAGCAGAGTGACACACAGTACTGAGCAAAGAGAGGATAAGTAGAGCCAGGTAGGCTGTGATTCAAAGCTTCACTGTCGAGAAATGGCTCTGACCTTTGAATACCCAAGCAGCAAAGTGATCCTTTAAACTGATATACTGCTATGCCCAAACAACTGGTTCTGTAGGCCGGGGGGGTGGGGGGGGGGGGGGGGGGGGGTGGGGAGCCAGAACTGAACTGAGCTGAGACCTTCAATTAACTTTAAGATGAGTATTTAATATAGTTCCAGTTCATCAGAAAAGTATGATGTTCTGTGTGGAGAACAGTATTACTAAAATGTTAAAAAAGGAAGGAAAAGTAGGGAAGGAAGGAAAACGGAAGAGATAGAAAGTAGGGAAGGAAGACGGAAGAGATAGAAAGGCAGAAGGAAGGAAGGAAAAATAGGGAAGGAAGGAAGATGGAAAAGATAGATAGATAGAAAGGAAGGAAGGAAGGAGGGAAGGAAAGACAATATTACAAAGGATAAATTAAAATCAGTCCAGGGAGGGAGGGAAGGAAGGAATTCAGTTAAAAAACTATTAAAATGTCTGGAAAAAGAGGATACTCTTCAGCACCCAAAGAGACAAGTATGCTTTTCCAGGGTGGACAATACCCTAAATGAGGCTCCATAACGGCAGGTTCTTTCTTCTATCCCCAACACACCTGTCATTTGGTGACCCTACTTTCAAGGTGTCTCCAGGACTCTTGTGATATGTAAGGAAGGAAGGGTTTCTTTGAGCTCGAGTGGAAAGCAAAGTTGTGGGAGGTGCAGGGGGAGAGTGTCCCTGTTTTGTGCATTGTAAAAATCTGGGAATGGATTGCTAAGGAATGGCTCACAGTGGTGTTATTTTAGACCCTGGAGATTCAAGTCCTAGTCCATCTTCAGCCATCTAAGTTGGCCGGATTCCTTGGGGTCCATCATAGCCTCAGACTCACTTACCATACATGGAAAATGAGTGTTCTGCATTCTGTCTCAAAACTCCTGGATGTTGTGGTCCTCCAGCAGCCTGTGGAGCTGGCAGCGGAGTTGGAGAGTGAGGAGGCTGTGGAGGAACATGGGCCAGTCCTGGAGGCTGGGGAAGGCTCGGACAAGGGCTCTGCGTCAGAGGCAGAGATGGTGTCCGGGCCATCTGGGAGTTATGTGCTGACTCTGGACCCTCCAGAGTCTGATGTCAGCGAGGGAGAGGAACAGGAGGACCCTGTTCCTAGTGCACACATGCACAGAGCTGCCAGAAGGCACAAACAGTTAAAACAAAAGGGATGACTCAGGAGTAAGGCCTGGAGATGATTGGCCCCTCCCATAAGGCTTAAAAGAGGAGCAGAGGCACGTGGGCCCTTTGCAGGAAAGCAACGTTGTTAATTCTGTTCCCAGTCAGCATCTCTGTTTGATTCTGGACTCTGTGTGGCTGTGCCAAGTAGGTCTTTGGCAGAGTGTCAAGGGAGATAAAGCTTGGTGATTATCCCAAAGGACTTCTCCCAAAGGACTTTTTGCAACTAATTGGGACTCAGCTGTGAATGAACAGAATTCACAGCTGTTGCAATAAAAGAGGTTTTTGGGACTACTCGTGTGTTTTAATGACTCAGGAAGCCTAGGTCTCAACACTGGAAAAGAAAGATGGGCTACGAATTTATCAGCTGCAATTAATTCTAACCATCAATGAAACAACACAAAAACGCATGGCACAACATAGGAGAGCAAACCCAACAGTCCATCCACATTTAAAAGAGACAGGCCGCTCCTTTGAAGACAGCAAAGTTCACATTTTGGACAGAGAGGATTTGAAAGAGGGATCTAAAAGGCCATCTGTGTCAAAATTGAACAGCCCTCTCTCAACAGAGGAGGAGGGATACGACATCACCTGTCTCCAATCTACGTCCTTTCAACAATTCCAAGAAGGCTCCGCACTCATTTGCACCACTCAGATGACCTTGAGGGCACAGATAAACCTCCAAGTGGCCTCAACGTCTCTCTAAAATGATGCAAATCACAGCTGTCTGCAAGGAGTATAAATCCTTCCCTTTCCCACCACCAACCAGTCAGATCTGAAGAAGCTTCTTGGATAAGAAGCGAAACGTCTTCAAAGAGAAACCAGAAAGTCCAGTGGCCTCTTGAAAAAGCGTCTTTGGGACAACCTTGACCTGGATGACTAAGAATCTCAATAGACATTTAAACGACACCTAATTTGATTGCTTCCTGCTCCAAAGACACGGAAGAGGTGAACAGACAACATTTTGTTTTGTCTCTTTAATTTCTTTGGCGTAGACAACACATTTGTACTTTTTTGGCATATCTCACAAGACGTCCATGGCTTCTTTCATCTTATTTCTGCAAAGGATGAGCCATTCACTTTCAGCTAAAACTATGGCATAAGCCTAATGCCGCAGTCTGAAATTTGACAGGAATCCTTGGGAATCTCACTAACAAGCCTTACCTCGGTCAAAGTGTGTTTGCTTGTATCAGTTTAACTTTCCGTATCTTTCAGGTCCTTCTGACGACTTCGTTTTACTGAAGGTACGTTTCCTAAAGCTCATAAATCACAATATTCATAGAAAGTGATTTAGTTCTTCATGTCTGTAGAGCTTCTCAATCATCCAAGGTCATGGTTGTCCCAAAGGTGCTTTTTTTCAGGAGGCAACTGGACTTCCTTGTTTTTTTTCTTTTGAAGACATTTCGCTTCTCATTCAAGAAGCTTCTTCAGCTCTGACCGAATGGTGGGGAATGGAAGGATTTATACTCCTTGCAGACAGCTGGTCATTTGCATCCTTTTAGAGGGTCGTTGAAGCACTTGGAGGTTTGTCTGTGTCCTCAGGGTCACCTGAGTAGCGCTCCTGGTTCCTATAGTCTGCATTTTTTTCCGCTGGAAATCCATTCCTATTCCCACACCATTCAAAGGATGTTCATCCCAAATTGTACAGCTAAAAGTCTGTAGAGATTCCCAGTCATCCAGGTCATGACTGTCCCAAAGGTGCTTTTTCAAGAGGCAACTGGACTTTCTTGTTTTTTTTTTTTTCTTTTTAATTCTTCATGTTTTTCCAGCAGCATAAATTTCTAGCTAAACTAAGGACATGTTGTCCTTAACAGAGGAATGACTGCAGTGCCTACTTCATCGGTGTTATCTTACTCCTTTTTCTTCCGTAACAGGCGTCAAAGTGCAAATGACAGCTTTTTAACAATAATTTTTTTAAAAAACAAAAAAACTGCCGTGTGGGAAATGAAGAAAGAGGTACGTCACTCTTGCTTCATAACGTGCATTTTTTGCAGGCCTAAAACCCTCTTACTGATAATTTAAAAAAAAACAAAAACCAGCACCCTGAGAAATGGAGAGATAGCTGTGTGATACCATGACAACATCACATAGTAAAAATTGCTGCCTCTAAGTGAGACAGCACCGAAGTCACTCAGTCGAGATTGTAACACCATAAATTGAGAAAGTTAAGTCCCTTCAATCATCGTCGCCAATTTTTGGTAATCTGTTTGCAGCTGGTGGATATTCCACGGTTGTGCTAAAAATCAGAGCTTTTGTGTTTCCAACCCTGGTCTAGGAGCATGCAAAGGAAATGATCGTGTCGGTGGGAAACAGTCGTGTGAGATTTTTTTTTTCAAGTTTTATTTGTTTTATTTATATAACATTTAATTTTCGTCAAACAGTGTGCGGTCTGGGTACAGTTATATTTAAATAATCATAATAAAACACTTCGTTGTGATATTCATCGCCATAATATTGATTATATGCTAACATAATAATATGATAACAAAAATACTTAACATCATCTTTAACAATTCTCCACTTTAACATTTCCGTTTTTTATATCTCCTCCCTTCTAACTTCTGCTTCTGTTGTCTAGCCATTGATAAAATACGTCCCATGTCAAATAATATTCAGTTTCTTCTTTGTCCTTAATAATAAGCGTTAGTTTATCCATTTCTGCGCATTCTAATATTTTCTTAATTATATTGCCCTCAGACAGGATCTCATCATTTTTCCATTGTTGCACAAATATAATTCTAGCTGCGGTTAGTATATGCAAAATCAAATATGTAGTCTTTTTATTATATTTTTCTAGTTGGATTTCCAACAAAAATATATGCCAGAAAAGCCCGCCTGGACTATTGCAATGCTCTCTACATGGGGCTCCCCTTGAGGAGCACCCGGAGGCTCCAACTGGCGCAGAGTGTGGCTGCGCGGGTGTTAATGGGAGCGACATGGCGCTTCCGTGTAACACCTCTCCTGCGTGAGCTGCACTGGCTCCCCGTGGTCTTCCGGGTGCACTTCAAGGTTTGGTTACCACCTTTAAAGCGCTCCATGGCTTAGGACCTGGTTATCTATGGGACCGCCTACTACCACCAATAGCCTCCCACCGGCCAGTACGCTCTCATAGAGAGGGACTCCTCCGGGTGCCGTCAGCCAAACAGTGTCGACTGGCGGCCCCTAGGGGGAGAGCCTTCTCTGTGGGGGCACCTACCATCTGGAATGAGCTACCCCAGGAGATACGGAGGATCCCGGATCTGCGCACCTTCCGCCGCGCTGTGAAGACCTTTTTGTTCCATCAGGCGGGCTTGGCCTAATCTCTTCCCTTTTTTAAATATGTAAATTTTAATCTGTTTTTAAATTATTGGGGTGTTTTAATCTGTCTGGGCCAAAATGATTTAATTTGATTTTATCTGGTTTTTAAATTTTTTGTATCTATGTATTTTATTGTTTGGCTGTTCACCGCCCTGAGTCCTTCGGGAGTAGGGCGGTATACAAATCAAATAAACTAAACTAAATAAACTAAAAGCCAACAAAGTTCTGGGCTACATAAACAGAGGAATAGAATCAAGATCACGTGAAGTGTTAATACTACTTTATAAGGCCTTGGTAAGGCCACACTTGGAATATGGCATTCAGTTTTGGTCACCACGATGTAAAAAAGATGTGGAGACTCTAGAAAGAGTGCAGAGAAGAGCAACAAAGAGGATTAGGGGACTGGAGGCTAAAACACATGAACGGTTGCAGGAACTGGGTATGTCTAGTTTAATGAAAAGAAGGACTAGGGGAGACATGATAGCAGTCTTCCAACATCTCAGGGGCTGCCACAAAGAAGAGGGAGTCAAGCTATTCTCCAAAGCATCTGAGGGTAGGACAAGAAGCAATGGGTGGAAACTAATCAAGGAGAGAAGCAACCTAGAACTCAGGAGAAATTTCCTGACAAATGGAACAATTAATCAATGGAACAACTTGCCTCCAGAAGTTGTGAATGCTCCAACACTGGAAGTTTTTAAGAAGAGGTTGGACAACCATTTGTCTGAAGTGGTGTAGGGTTTCCTGCCTAAGCAGGGGGTTGGACTAGAAGACCTCCAAGGTCCCTTCCAACTGTGTTATTCTGGTCTGGGTTTTTCCAAAACATTCAGATTCCAAAGAGGAAAACTAAATAGATCTAGGAATTGTTCATATTTACAGAGCCCAATTATGCACATAAAGATATTATCTGTGGTGGTTTAAAAGATTAAGAGGTAAAAGTTTGTATCTTTGTAAGGATGGCAAATGTGATTGGAATAGAATATAACAAATAATTAACTTATTTATTCCAACTTTTTAAATAGTACGACACAGCCGCCCATTGGTACAGAACTTAAAAGTAAAGTATGTTTTGGTATACTTATGTTTATCTCTAGTTTTTGCTATTAGATTTATTTCACTTGTAGCAAAATATTTATTCGGCTTTATTGATGGACTCTCATTTGCATGCTTATATGGTAACCTTTGCATTATGAAATGACAACTTGATAGCAGTTAGACCAACCAATATAGTTTGTTCCATTTTTTGCATGCAATGTCTTATTCCTGCATGACCCCCAGACATTTTCAGCCATAAGTTGTTATTCACCGCAAACAAATGCCATATGGTATCTTGAAACATATTGAGTGGATATAAAAAGTCTACATGTTCCCCCTGTTAAAATGCCAGATTTTTAAGATATAAACAGTCAGACCAAGATAAATCACTTCAGAACTTTTAACATAACATTTAAGCTGTACAATTCAATTAAAAAAACCCTCTGAAATCTTTTAGGGAAAAAAATAACAATAAAAGGATAAGGGACTATGGTATTTTCCCATAAATTGCAAGCATACTTCCTCGGTATTCTTTTTTTAAAAAAAATTGTTTTGCATGGATTATTTTTAACTGAGAAATTAAAACCTTTTCATTAGGAGTTAACAAAGAGGTAAGCAGTTTATACAGCCGAGATATCATGAAGCAACTGCTTCTAAGAGGCAGGAAATTTGCCACTTCAGCAGCAGCTGTATCAGTTTTTTAAATATTGCATTTTTATTGCTATTTTATGTGATTTGTTCTGGAACGCCTTCGCGGGAGGAGAATGAATCCAGAATCACCTTGTAGTGCGATGGGCGGCAAGCAAATTTAATAAAGAAAATTTAAAAATAAATGATATTTTGTCTAACTTGAATTAACGTCAGAGACGTGGTGGCTCAGTGGCTAAGACGCTGAGCTTGTCGATCAAAAGGTCGGCAGTTCAGTGGTTCGAATCCCTAGTGCCGTGTAATGGGGTGAGCTCCCGTTACTTGTCCCAGCTTCTGCCAACCTAGCAGTTCGAAAGCAAGTAAAAAATGCAAGTAGAAAAATAGGGACCACCTTTGGTGGGAAGGTGACAGCGTTCCGTGCACTTTTGGCGTTTAGTCATGCCGGCCACATGACCACGGAGACGTCTTCGGACAGTGCTGGCCCTTCGGCTTTGAAACGGAGATGAGCACTACCCCCTAGAGTTGGGAACAACTAGCACGTATGTGCGAGGGGACCCTTTACCTTTACCTTACTAACATTCATTCAAAAGGCAGAGAATTTCCTTTATTTTAAAAGTGATGTATTAAAACTTTGGGAAAGTTTTCAAACAACTGTGCCATGCAGTTAGTGGCAAGGAGCAGCAGAGGGCACAGCAGTGACTTTTTCACCCCAGGTATGAATTTTGTAACCTGACCTTCTTTGTATTCCAAGAGTTCAGTGAAATCTGTAACAAGCAACCTTCAGACTTACCCTTAGTTTTTAATTGATGTGGGCGATTTGCGTTTTTAATTGATGTGGGCGATTTGCAGACTAAAACTGCAACGGTGGCTAACTTAGGAATTGGGGATCTCTTTTTTCTCCCCCCCGCCCCCAAATAAAGCAGCCGTGTGAACTTGATGTAAAGGTATTTTATACAAGGCTTAGTTAAGCCCTTATAGATCTTGAAGAAACTGGCAAAGTGGTCCATGGTGTATCAAGAGAGCAGCTGGAGACACACAGCAGCTATTGTCTATTTAGGAAGAATGATAGAACGGAATGATGGGAGGAAGTTGTTGGAAGAAATGTCCATCTGGGTTCAGTTCCAAGGTGGAAGAAAGACACTGGAAACATGGAGACTGCTTGGAAAGATGGTTTAATGGTGGACAGGACCACATGGTTTTGAGGTCCTGGGCAAAAAAGCACATGGGTAAGAGGGAGAGAGAGAGATTTATACCCTCTGTTGGGCTTTGAATTTGAGCTTGTATTCTGATTGGTTGTCAGACTCCCATGGGACAATGCATGGGTAACTTTGTAGGTTGTCTTTTGAGTCCCAGGCTTGGTTGAGCCTTGCTGGGTGATGCAATCTCCCCAGGAGCCATGTGATGAGTTCTGTTGCTAGATGAGTAGAGGACTAATTCTATCTTTGTTGGATCTTGGGGAAAGGCATTTGCTTATGAATAGACCTAGCCATCTCTTTATCTCTTAAGTGCTGACATCTGCTGTGGGCTATTGAGGAAGGTGGGAGCTATTAAAAGTGAGTCAGTTTCCTGCCTAAAAAAATATGTTTCTCCATTTCTCATCCAGGAAGGTATAATATTCTGCCTTTTTAATATTTCCTAGAATATTTCATTTTTCTAGGAGATGGGTGGGTGCTAACTTCCCAAATCCTCCTAGAAATCTTACTTTCAGCAGTAAAAGAAAACGGTATGTAAATGATAGAGTGAACAAAATAAAACACTATGAGGTTTGATCCACAAAACTCATCTTTTTGGAATTGCCTCAGTTCAAAAACTCGAGACATAAGTTTGAAGTGATAGCAGCGAAAGAAAGGCAAGATCTGATTCAAAATGTGCAGAGGTTACACATTGAAAGTCACCCCAGATCAGGGGTGAAATGCTCCCGTTTTTTTTTTTACTATTAAAAGCATTTTTTCTACAACCTCTTCAGCTGAAAAAATGCTTTTAAGTGTTAAAAAAAAAAAAGCCTCTGCCGATCAGGCAACTCAGCTGGGATCATCAGAGCCTTTTGAAAGCATTTTTGTACATTTTGCATCTCTTCGCCAAAGAGGTTGTAGAAAAAATGGTTTTAAAAGTTTTTAAAAAATTGGCCCCGCCCATCCAGTCACATTACCCCCCCCCACCAAGCCACGCCCACAGAACCGGTAGTAACAAATTTTAGATTTCACCACTTCCCCAAATCCCTACCCCCAGGGTCTAGCACTGAGACTCTAATCAACATCCTGTATGATGTTGTGGGAAAGCTCCTTTTCAGGTATTTGTCGCATCTGGAGTCTCAGGATGGTTGGCCTTGACGGTGTATAAACAAGTCCACTCAGCAGTGCCATAATTCATGAGTGCAAGCCTCCCTTCCCGTTCTCAAGGGGCTACTACACACCAGCTCGCTTCCCCATCCCAAATGCTCATGTCCCCCTCCCCGTTTCTACGGCAGCTGATAGCAAGTCCGCTGCAAAAACCCATGTTGGATATCCGGCTGATATGACCCCATAAATATTTTTTTATTTAGATTTTTTTAAATCCCGCCATTATTGGTGGCCAGTGTGTGTTATTCAGGATGAAATGTTCAGCTAAATATTTCCCAATCCTCATCAGTCCCCAACTGAGATTTAAAGTCCCAGCGAGGATGAACCGTTTGCAGAATCCTAAAATAATCCTTTGTTTCAACTGACAGAATTCTGAAGTTGAGAAGGGTGGAATGACTCATAAAAATCCGCCTTCTTACTTAAAAGCAGTAACTAATTTCTAATTTACTCTGGGCGAGTCCTACTAATTTTCAAAGCAGGGAGTAATAATTCTATTGCCAGCATCTAAACCACTGTGATTTTCTTTAATGCTATATAGCACACGCTTGCGATATATAATTTACCTACGGATTCTGCCTGGAGATTTATACCCATTGTTAATTTCCAAAGCATATTTATAAAGGCCTAAGATAACTTATTGTGGAAATAAGTTGCTTTTCACATCCTGGCTTAGTTCTCGGATCTGGTGAGAAAGGACTTGGAAAGAAATGGATGACTCTCTAGAGCCGTGATGACAAACCTATGGCGTGTGTGCCGGAAGTGGCATGCAGTGCCTTCTCTTCGGGCACGCGAGCCATTGCCCATTGCTATTCTGGGTTCTGGTATGTTGGCCAGCTGGTCTTCACATGCACGGGAGCGCCAGAAACCAGAAGAGCAGCTGCCCGGTGTGCATGTGCACACTGGGAAGATGATATTCTGGTTTCCGGCACGTACATGCTCAGTGGCCACCTGGTCTTCCGGTTACTGGTGCGCATGCATGCGTGAAGGCTGGTGCGCATGCTCGCACCGTAAACCGGAAGATCATCTTCCCAAAGTGCACATGCGCACCAGGTGGCTGGCTTTATGGTTTCCAGCACGCGCAGGCACACCGGCCAGCTGGTCTTAGCACATGCTGGGGCTCCGAAAACCAGAAAATGATCTTCCCAGTGCGTGCATGCGCATTGACCGGCTGCTCTTCCGGTTTCTGGCACATGCACACGCTCCTGTTTCGGTGCTCGATGCTGAAAAGGTTCACCAACACTGCTCTAAAGTTACATGAATAGAATAGTCGTTGACTTAACACCCATCTGTTTAGTGACCGTTCGAAGTTACAGTGGCACTGAAAAAAGTTACTTATGACCGTTTTTCACGGTCATGCAATCAACATTCGAACCCTTGGTAACTGGCATGTCTTGGGGTCATGTGATCCCCTTTTGCAGCCTTCTGACAAGTGAAGTCAACAGAGAAGCCAGATTCACTTAATAGCAATAGCACTTAAATTTATATACCGCTATACAGTGCTTTACAGCTCCTCTCTAAGCGATTTACAGAGTCAGCAATTTGCCCCCCCCCAACAATCTGGGTTCTCATTTTACCCACCTCGGAAGGATGGAAGGCTGACTCAACCTTGAGCCTGGTGACATTTGAACTGCCAAATTGCAGGCAGCCGGCAGTCAGCAGAAGTAGCCTGCTGTACTGCACTGTAACCACTGCGCCACTGCGGCTCATAATGACCGTGCTTCTTAATAGCTTAATAACTGCAGTTATTCTCTTTAACGGGGACCAGAAAGGTCTAAAATGGTGCAAAATTCACTTAACAACTGTCTCATTTAGCAAACAGAAATTTTGGGCTCAGTTGTGGTCATACGTTGAGGTCTACCTGTACAAGGAGACAGTGCATCTTATTTTTAATCTGTGACTTCAAGTCAAATGTCTGTGTGATGGCAGATCCCTTGATCGGTACTCACAGAGCCTTTAATTCTAGCCAAAATACAGCGCTATAGGCATTGCAAGGCTCCCTTTGCCATTCAAAAATAAAAAGTTTTTTCCCTGATTATACTATGAAATTCTAATTATTTGCAATAGGAGAGTAAATACAGTGGCTGGCAGCCTTATTTGCAATGACTAATGAAAGCTGTTGACTGTAATCAGAGAAATTCAGAGCAACAGGGGCATCTCATTAGGAGAAATGTGGCCGATGAACAGCGACTGCATGCCAGTTGAGCCCTTTTGGTTACGACATCAAAATAGAGACTGGATTTGTTGTAAAATGATGATAAATAACTCCCTTTATGAAGAGGGGAAGTGGTGATAAGACGTTGGCTGCGCAGTTTAATCCTGCCAATTTCTCCAAAATATCTACAGAGTATATGCCATTCTTGGTTTTTTGCTGTAGGAGCTAAAGATGCTTGCTGAATTACTTTGATTAAACATGTTTTAATTGTGAGCATCTTTTGGGGTGCAATTCAGGATATTGAAACAGAGGCTTAAATCTTTTAGTATTTGGAGCATAATTCATTTGCTTTGATTTCTGGGTATTATTCAACTGTTAATTACAGTGATCTTTATACTGCAGGCATTTTAATAACCCGAATAAAGTATCCAAATTACATCCATTTTTTTAAAAAATAAATCTTATTAGAGCATTTTGTTATAGTTCAAAAAAAAATGTATAATAATTTTTCTATCACAGTGTAACATCGCCAAAATATCCATATATATATATATATATATATATATATATCAATAATCAGAGAGTAAAAATAGAAAATATTTAAAGATTCTTGTATACAAATTTACCTTTCCAATACTTATTGATTACCATAAATATACCATCATCTATAATTATTATCCAACATTATCCTTTGTCTCTCTCCCATCGTTTCTGGGTCCAATCATACCACATATTCCAACTACCAGAAAAGTCTGAGTCTCTTTTACCCTTGATCAGTTTTGTAAGTCTATCGGACTCTGTACATTCCATGATTTTATAAATTATTTTTGAGTCCGTTGGTAAGTCCTCATTCTTCCATTCTTGTGTGAATGCCAGTCTCCCTGCAGTAATTATATGCAGCATCAAATACCATTTAGTCAATCCAATATTTGCGGGTCTAACCCCCAACAAAAGGATTCCGGTTTCAGTTCCACTCTACACTGTGTAATTTCAAGCAACCATCGTCATATTTTCATCCAATATTTAGCTGCCAGCGGGCATGTCCACCATTGGTGGAAGTAAGTTCCATTGCTATGCCCACATTTCCAGCACTGTGAAGATGTCCCAAAAATCCATTTTTCATTGCACCTTTGGACCACTGTTTAGAATGATTTTTGTGACCTCGATGTCAGATGCAAAATACCAGGTCCACGCCTAGGGTCCAGTTTAACTGATTTATTGTTATTCATGTTTATGCACATATTTTCAACTAACAGCCAGCACTTGATTGGAGTTAGTTAAGGGTCAACAGAATTCAAGAAGGGTAGGATTTAGTACGTTTGTGGCAACGTAGAGATTCTAGGCTGAGCCCTTTTTTAACTCCACCTCCAGGTTCTGCCAATCCTTCTACATTTAGTTTGAATATGTAGGCTGCTTTCTCATCCAAGCACCCTTATCTTCAAAGTAGGTAGTACCCCGTTTCCCCGAAAATAGGACCCAACCGGAAAATAAGCCCTAGCATGATTTTTCAGGATGCTCGTAATATAAGGTCTACCCCGAAAATAAGTCCCAGCTTGTCAGCCAGATGGATGCATTTAGTACCGTATTTCCCCCAAAATAAGACCTAACCAGAAAATAAGCCCTAATGCGTCTTTTGGAGCAAAAATTAATATAAGACCCAGTCTTTATTTTCAGGGAAACATGGTAGAAACTAAAACAGGAAAAGCTATATACAGGCAACAAATGAACAATGCCATTGAAGCTTGCCATCTTTCAGCTTGGGTATGAATTGGATTGCTTACATTGAAGTAATCTCTCTCTCTCTCTCCCTCTCTCTCTCTCTCTCTCTCTCTCTCTCTCTCTCTCTCTCTCTCTCCCTCCCTCCCTCCCCCACTCTCTCTCTCTCTCCCCCTCCCTCTCCCCCACTCTCTCCCCCTCCCCCCACTCTCTCTCTCACACTCACACACACTTACCTACCTACCTCAATCTCTCTCCTCAGCATGCTAGTAGTATACTTGGAAAGAAAATCCAAAAGACCAAGTGCTAATTAAAAAAAGCACTGGAACAATATTTGGGAAACCACTAAAGACTAATTATAACTAGACAAATTCCAGGGGAAGGAGTTGGCCCTGGCCCTTTCAATGCAATGCACCTATCTATATTACATTTCACCCATCGATTCCAGATCTTATTTTAATAAATGTCCTCTTAAATCAAATTATAAAGGTTTTAATGTTCTGTCTGATATTACTTCGGTCAATCTTCAAATATTTGTTTGAAGTTATCACACATTAATTTTAATTCAATTTTGAGACTGAATTTAATGTACATTTTAGAGATTTTTTTTTGTCGAGCGGCTGTATAAGCCATCCGTTGCAGCTTGCCACATGATCAGTGGGAACGAAATGCAGAGTGACAGGCAACGTACATTTAACTGTAACATGAATGCAGTTAAAATTCTGCTCTTTGGGTTTGTCATTCTTTATATTAATACGTTATGAGGTCCATCTCCAAAATAGGAACGTGAAGTTATTTTTGTCAGCGAACTCCAATTCACTTTTGGAAGACAGAAATGAGAGTTTATTGCCACTTGTTCCTGGCGATTTGAATGAATTGGCAAAGATGTCTGAATGATGTCCTGGGTTATTTAAACTGACATCAAGAAGAAAGGTCAGGTTGCTTGGAATCTCAGAGGGAAACACACACCTGGACTCAACCTGCCAAACAGTTTCCAGAGTTTATATATTTAGCTCTGAAGGAGTACAAATATCTTCCCACTTTGGGTTACTAAGACAAACTTTAAAGTTGGTTTTGTTTTGTTTCCTGCTTTTCCTCAGCCATAATTCTTCTTGCCACCAGAGTCAACATGTTGTTTTATTTATTTCATTTATGTATCTCTCCAGAATTATTTGAATCTTGGCAGTTTGTTCTTTAATTTACCGAGATTAATTGTAGATTCAAAGAATCATTCGGGGAAATCAAGTAATTTCTTTTACTTACGTTCATAGATTCACGGGCATAAGCAAGCAAATGTTTTATTGAAGGAACTTGATAAATGTTCATTAATTGAAGTGACCATGGAAATTTATATTATTTGTTCCACTGAGAAATGGGGGGGGGAGTGAAGTGTTATTGACTTATCTATGGTTTGTTTTTGCAAATGTTGGATTTGGGGATAGTTGTTTATTTGAGGAAAGGAGAAAAAATAGATCTAGTCCAGTGACGGTTAACCTTTTTGGTGCCGAGTGCCCAAAGCAAATGCACGTGCCCCAACCCCAAAATGCAATGCGAGTGCCCCCGCGCATGTGCACATGTTTCCTGCGCATGTGACCTCTGCACATGTATCCTGGTCCCCATTTTGGCTTCCAGGTTGGTGTAGGCCCAAAACAGGGCTGGGGGGGCCCTTGCGATCTCCACAGTTTCTCCCCACCCGCCTCAGCGCGTCCTAGCTTTCTCCTGCATTCCTGCTCAGAGAGGTACCTGCGGCGGGTGGAATCTGCGGAGGTCAGGGAAGGCCCCGCCCCCGCGCATGCGCAGCAGAGACCCGAAGATCAGCTGGCCGACAGGCAACGGCTGGAGTACCCACAGAGAGGGCTCTTCCACCTGTGTGCCACCATAGGTTCGCCATCACGGATCTAGTCCGTTACCAGGGTTCATGCTACTGCTGGCCTCTCATAGTTGCTCCCTCCGTGAAACCAAGTGATTTCCTCTTTCATGAAATAACTCTAAAATCACCTTTATTCTGTACAATTTAACAGTACTTACTTCGAATGCTGCATTTTAGATTCTGAGTTTAGTCTGTTCTCGGCCAGTGAGACTTTACTGCGCAATATCCTCTCAGCAATGGAGTGGGACTATTGAGAAAATAAATTACTACTATTAAGTGGGAACCGGCAACGTAAAGGGGGCTTTGAGACATGAGAAAGTACAATCCTAATAAGCCTGGGAAAAGGTCTCCAAAAGGACATGCCAGGATGTTATCTCTGTAATTAAAAAATAAAATAAGCAAAATGAAACCACTGCAAAAAGAATCCATAACATTTATGTGGGGGTGGGGGTGGTAATCCATTACCTGGATATTTTTAGAAAATGAACCAAGATTTCAAACAAAATGCCTGTACTTTATAGCTTTCCCAGAAACTCCCCAAGGCTAATGCTGTTATTGCCACCATTAATGTGGCTAAAATTGACTTGACTTGGCTTGCCGAGCTTGTGATAAGCATCTTCTTCTGGCTTCTGTTTTTGGCAAGCCACGTTTAATGCTGGTAGACTTTAACAAGCAGAATGTCCCACTGGATCAACATCCATAGGTTTATGGTTACCAGCTTTGGTGCAAATTAAGTTTTTTTTATAGAAAGAATAAGAAAGGATACTTCAAACCTCATTTGGACTTTCATACAGGAGTGAAATTCAGCAGGTTCTGACAGGTTCTGGAGAACCAGTAGCGGAAATTTGAGTCGTTTGGAGAACCGGCAAATACCATCTCTGGCTGGCCCCAGAGTGGGGTGGGAATGGGGATTTTGTAATATCCTTCCCCAGGAGTGGGGAGGGAATGGGGATTTTGCAGTATCCTTACCCTGCAGTGGTGTGGGAATGGAGATTTTGCAGTATCCTTCCCCTGCCACGCCCACCAAGCTACACCATGCCACGCCCACAGAACCAGTAGTAAAAAAATTTGAATTCCACCACTGGTTTCATATGAAGTAAAGTTCAAAACACAGAATGGTAAAAGACCAGAAGAAAAAACAGGAGTCATCTACAACATACCATGTAAGAACAACAACAACTACTATGTAGGACAAACTGGCAGAAGGCATCCATGAACACCAGCTGGCAGTCAGAAGACATGGTGAAAATTCTTTAATTTCAAAACATATAGGCAGATTTAACCCTAGATTCAATGGAGAAAATGTGACCCTCCTAGACTAGGCCAAGTCCAAAAACGCCAGGGAATTTCTAGAAGCCTGGCACGCTGACAGATCAGCCATCAACAGACACATAGACATTAACAACATCTACAGACCAGAGAGTCGACAACCAGCCCAAAAGAGAACAAAAAGACTCCAGCACTTCTCCACCAGCAATTAGCACTCAGATCAATGTAGATTAACTCCAAGATTTGTTTTTGTTTTTATTAAATTTATATACCGCCCTACTCCCGAAGGACTCGGGGCGGTGAACAGGCACAACATGAAATATATTAATACAAAAGTTAGAAACATAATTAAAACCAGATTAAATAATTTAGCCCGAGACAATTAAAAAATCCCAATAATTTAAAACAGATTAAAATTTTGATTTAAAAGAATTTTAAAACAGGGGAGAAAATTAGGCCAGGCTGGCTTGCTGGAATAGGAGGGTCTTAAGAGCACGGCGGAAAGTGCGCAGATCTGGGATCCTCCATATCTCTGGGGGGAGCTTGCCCCCACAGAGAAGGCCCTCCCCCTGGGGGCCGCCAGTCGACATTGTTTGGCTGACGGCACCCGGAGGAGCCCCTCTCTATGAGAGCGTACCGGCCGGTGGGAGGCTGTTTGTGGTAGTAGGCGATCCCGTAAAAAGGTTAACTTCAGACCAACAATCAAGTAAGCAATAATATCCCGATCAAGAGACTGTCAAAGAGCCATCAGTAAACAGCCCAACCGAAGAATCTCTAAGAAAGCCCCCACCCAAACAGAGACAGACAAGACACCAGAATATAAACTGACAGCAAACAGCACTCCTTACTAAAACTGATGATGTTACCTAGTCAGGGTAATGAAAGGTCTGCAAGAAAACAAGTAAGCTCAGAGAGCACCATGGACCCCTCATTTCAATCCTGAGGTACAGATATTCTCCTTTTATTAGATTGGTAATAATTCAAAATGACCATACAGGATGACAAGCGTTGTCTTCACTCTTGGCACAGTTAATCCTGAAGAAAGTCTAATTTACAACACCTCGGACTTAGAAAACCATGGTAGTCAAAAGAAGAAGGAAGTGAACAACAGATAGGATCCTGAAAAGATGGATCTCTAGAACTTGCAACTCCTTGAAAATTTACCATACTTTTCGGAGTATAAAAAGCACTTTTTTCCACCCTAAAAGAGGGTGGAAATGTTGGTGCGTCTTATTCACCGAATACAGCCATTTTTGGCCTCCCAAAACCCCGCCTCATGCGTCCCGTTTTCACCAAAAACAGCTCCCCCCCTTCTTTTTTTTTTTTTTTTTTTTGCAAAAATGGGATGCACAGAGGGTTTGGGAGGCCTGTAGAGTGCTCCTGGGGGTTGGGGAGGGAAAAAACATAACGCGTGGGAGTTTCGGAGGCCAAAAACAGGCTCGTTTTTCAGAAAAGCGGGCCTGTTTTTTTCAAAAACGGGGCACGCAGAGGGTTTGGGAGGCCTGCAGAGGGCTCCTGGGGGCTGGGGAGGGCAAAAACTTTTTTTTCTTGTTTACCTCTTCAAAATCTCAGTGCGTCATATACTCAGGTGTGCCTTATAGTCCGAAAAATACGGTAAGTTTTGAACAAAGGAAGATAAGCCATTAGGCTATCTGATGTAGCATTTTGAAGCCCGTGATTGTTTTTAAAATGATCTTGTAGGCTTCCTGAGAATGTCCCTGTCTCTTCTTAAATTAGGTGTGTTAGAATTAGAAAAAAGAATAGCCCTTATTTCCTCAGCTCTCATTATTAATCTCCTTGCTGCTCTCATAGTTTATCTTCTGCTGCTACAAATCTTTAAGTACATCTTGACATTTCTCTATTTCACTCTCTAAGAAACTGCTTCCCTTTGATGTGTTGACCTTTTTGGCTTGGTCTAAGCACCTTTTAACAGTTCAGTCAGATCTGAAGAAGCTTCTTGGATGAGAGGCGAAACGTCTTCAAAGTGCAGTTGCCTTTTCAAAAAAAAAAAAAACACCTTTGGGACAACCGTAACTTGGATGACTGAGAATCTCCATAGACAATCGGCCCATAAGTTTTATGTAGCCCACATTCTCAGTTAAAAGACTGTAGAGATTCTCAGTTATCCAGGTCATGATTGTCCCAAAGGTGGTTTTTTTTGAAAAGGCTACTGGACTTTCTTGTTTGTTCTTTGAAGAAAAAACTCCTACTAGGAGGACTAACTCAGGTGACCCTGAGGACACAGATAAACCTCCAAGTGCTTCCACGACCCTCTAAAAGGATGCAAATGGCCAGCTGTCTGCAAGGAATATAAATCCTTCCATTCCCCACCATCCTGTCAAGAGCTGAAGCAGCTTTTTGGATGAAAAGTGAGACGTCTTCCCCCCCCCCAAAAAAAAACAACCTCAAGAAAGTCCAATTGCCTCCTGAAAAAGCACCTTTTGGACACATTCTAGATTCTCCTCCTCCTCCTCCTCCTCCTCCTCCTCCTCCTCCTCCTAAAGCATTTGGGAGACATTTTGGAAATCCAGACTGATTTCCTCATGAATCTTGAATTGGTGGGGGAGACGGTAGAACAAAACTTTTGAACAGTCTCGGGAGTTGAATGTCTACACATTCTTTCCCTTCCTTTCCATGCCGAAAAAGGTCAGGATACTTTAAATAGCCCATTTTCAGAAAGGCACAAAGGAAGAAAGCTCTGGTCCTTCCCCCACCCTCAGAATGACTCATGTGGTAAAACTAATTAAAGTAGTTAAAGCGTTGTTGGTTAGAGAACAATAGAAAATACAAGCGCAAGACCGGAGGCGAACTTCATTTTGCGTTGCTTTTCTCCCTCTTGATTCGAAGTTCGTAGCCACTGGGATGGTCAAATTGAATCAAAGTTGAATCGAAGGAGGACTCTTTGGAGTCAAGTCCACCCATTTGAAAGGAGCGAAAGATCTGCCTAAAAAGAGTAATTAAATAGAAATCAGCCGGGAAAACCTCAAAATTGGGGGGGAAATCCATCCAGCTGTGAAGAGCAAATTCACCATGTCGTGTTAGATGTATGTTATAAACAGAAGATGTTGAGCACCAGGGAAGCTGATGAGATCAATACATATAAGTCTTCCCTCTATTATTCCCTTCATGTGCTTTTCACTTTTCTAGTTTTTTGGAATAGATAATCCCTGCTGAGATTTGAGCTAATTCCAAAAGAGAGACTGCCACTTCCTTTACTTGTCATTCAAACGGAGAAGAAGATCTGAAGTCTTCTACCCATCAACATGTATAAGTGTTGAGCTCACTGTAGCAGCACCCCAGAGCTCACTATAACAGCATTGCCAAAAAGGCATTAAGAATTGTTAGCCTAATCTTGCAAAGTTTCTTGTTGTGACCCAAGCCCAAATAAGTAGTATTAAACGCAAACAGTTCCAAAACAAACAGACTTTATTAGAACAGCTGAGAATTAACTCATTCTCAGCATAGTCCAAACTAAATCAAAACAAATTCTTCATAACACAAATTCTTCAGTCTAATCACCAACCTTGGTATAATTAGGCAAACTGCCAAAGGCTTCTCTTGGCAAAAGTTCAGAAGCAGAAGACACCGACCAGAGATAAGTGCAGCAAGACAAGAACAAGTCTATCAACATTGTTTTCCGACAAAGAGCCCAAAAGCCATTGCTGGTCTTTTAAGCCTTATGGGAGGGGCCAATTATCTCTTGGCCCTACTCCCGAGTCGTCCTCTTTGCTTTAGCTGCTCTTGCCTTCTGGCAGCTCTTCTCATACGTGCACTAGGAACAGGCTCCTCCTGTTCCTCTGCCTCTCTACTGTCAGCCTCTGGAGGCTCCGGAGTCCGCACATTACTCCCCAATGGCCCTGGCCCCATCTCTGCCTCCGTCAAAGAGCCCTCATCCGGACCTTCCCCAGCCTCCAGGACTGCCCCATGTTCTTCCTCAGTCTCATCGCTGTCCAACTCCGCTGCCAGTTCCACAGGCTGCTGGCGAACCACAACACGTCTTCTCCGGTAACATTGTATTGCATACAAAACTAGGGCATACAAAACCTTTGCCAGACCAATTCTTGACTACAGCTCATCCACTTGGAATCCACACTGTATATCAGACATTAAGACTATTGAGCGGGTCCAGACGTATTTTATGAGAAGAGTACTCCTCTCCTCTACTCACAATAGAATCCCTTATGCCACCAGGCTTGAAATTCTGGGCTTGGACAATCTTGAACTGCGCCACCTGCAGTCCGATCTAAGCATATACAAAATTGCCTGCTACAACGTCTTACCTGTCAACGACTTCTTCAGCTTCAACCACAATAATACACGGGCAATCGATACAAACTCAGGGTAAACCGCTCCAAACTCGATGGCAGAAAATACGACTTCAGCAACAGAGTGGTCAACGCCTGGAATGCTCTACCCAACTCCGTTGTTACAGCCTCAAACCCTCACAATTTCAACCTCAAACTGTCTACCATGGACCTCATCTCGTTCCTAAGAGGTCCATAAAGGTGCATAAGCGCACCAGCGTGCCTACCGTCCCTGTCTTACTGCCCCCATTTATCTGTGTCTACTTCCTTTGTTTGTTTGTATTCATACCTATACCTGCTATCTTGTACATGTTTGACAAAATAAATACCGTATTTTTCGGAGTATAAGACGCACCGGAATATAAGACACACCTTAGTTTTTGGGGAGGAAAATAAGAAAAAAGCTGATTGGCAGGTGGATCAGCCTCCCAAAGTGGAATACCCCCAATCAGCTGTTCCCAGAGGTGAATTTTAGCAACAGGTTCCTTGGTTGTGACTCTGTGCCTTGCTTTTTTTTGCTTTTTTTTCTGCCTCTGAAACTTCTGAAACAAAGCTTCAGAAAAAAAAAGCCTCTGAAGCTCTGTTTGGGGGCTTCTTTCCTGAAGCTCTGTTAGGGGGCTTTTTTTCCTGAAGGTTCGTTTCTGATGCTTTTTTCAGCCTCTGAAACCTCCGTTTGCGAGGCTGGGCGGGGTTACATTTGGAGTATAAAACGCACCCAGATTTTCACCCTCTTTTTTTGGGGGGGGGGGGAAAGGTGCGTCTTATCCTCCGAAAAATACGGTAAATAAAAATAAATAAATAAAGTGCCATCCAGGAGCTACTTTTGTTCTAGCCAATTGAGATGGCCTGAACTCTTAAAAAAAAGCTTTCCCCCTCTACCTTTTCCTTGATTCTCCTAACCAAGTGGCAGAGCAGTCATCCCCCCCCCCCGCACCCTAATAAAAATAAACAAAAGTACCCGATTCCTGGCTCAGAAGCAGAATTATCGCAGTTACATCCGCTAGAAAATGCCCAAAGGGAGCTGGAGTATCTCCAAGCCGAGATCTCTTGACTAATTTTTATGCTTCCTAAATCAGCTTTCTGCAATGTGGTACCCTTTGGGCATATTGTTCCACAATTCCCATCATCGCAGGGCTGGCTGCTGCTGCTGCTGATGGGAATCGTAGTCTAACTCACTCCTAGACATCTAGCTGGGGAAGGTATTATATAGCCCCCCTCCCCTCACACACATTGCCTCTAGCCTTCGTTTTAATCCCCAGCACCAGGCACAGCTGTGGTTTGATGGAAGCGTAAACCAAAAGATGTTGAAACGCTGGGTTTAGGTAGACCTGAGTTTTTTATTATTATTATTTTAAGGAGGAGATGAAAATTGCAGCCATAAAAGGTGAAATCTTTCACTTGAAGGCAAGGCTAAACATTTTTTTTTAAAGTTTTTTATTAAATATACAGTTAAAATCATTGGACATAGTGCGACTTTTCTGGTTCAAACATTTCCCTCAAGTTTTACCTCACAACAAATACAATTCATATTCGATATATAAATATGTACAGTCTATCAAAATTCAGATAAATCTCTTCGCCTGTGAAAATTACTTTCAATATCAATACAATTCCTACCTATCACATAATACCGCATAGCTCCCAACGACTGGTAAGATCCCACAGAGTTGGTCTCCTCCGGGTCCCATCAGCTAAACAATGTCAGTTGGCGGGCTCGCGGGGGAGGGCCTTCTCTGTGGCTGCCCCGGCTCTCTGGAATCAGTTACCTCCTGAGGTCCGGATCGCCCCCACCCTATTGGCCTTCCGGAAAGCGGTGAAGACCTGGTTTTTCCAGCAGGCCTGGGGCTATTGATCTCGCTGTTGCAATCTTGCGAGACCCAGCCATGAATGGAGTGTATGGGTTTTTAATGTTTTTTTAAAACAACTTTTATGGTACATTGTTCGCATTATTTTTTGTTGTAAGCCGCCCAGAGTCCTCAGGGAGTTGGGCAGCATAGAAATTCAACAAATAAACAAACAAACAAACAAACAAATAAATACTAACATAATAATTTTCCAACTCTCGACTTATCAATATTTCTTTATCCCGACGTTCCTCCTCCTCTCCGACCATTGATACATTTTATTCCAGATTTCATGATATTCGGTTTTATCCTTGCCTTTGAGTTCTAGAGTCAGCCTGTCCATTTCTGCACAAGTCAGTATCTTATTTATTATCTCTTCTTCGGGGGGGGGGGTTTCTTTTCTTTTCCAATTTTGTGCGAAGACCAGGCAAGGCTAAACTTGACTTACAACACAAATCGAGCCTAAATTTGACTTTGTGAAGTGAAACATTTGTTAAGTGAGTTTTGTCCCCTTTTACGACCTTTCTTGCCACCGTTGTTAAGTGAATCATTGTAGCTGTTGAGTTAGGAGCACGGTTGTTAAGCGAATCTGGCTTCCCCCACTGATTTTGCTAGTCAGAAGGTCGCAAAAGTTGATCACGTGACCCGGAAGCATTGGCAACCATCATAAATATGAACCAGTTGCCAAGCATCTGAATTTTGTTCACTGGATGCTGAAATGGTCATAAGTGTGAAAAAGCCATTATAAGTCACATATCTGTGGAGATTCTCCCATCATCCAGGTCCTGGTTGTCCCAAAGGTGCTTTTTCAAAAGGCAGCCGGACTTCTGTCTTTGTTTGAAGACATTTCACTCATCCAAGTAGCTTCTTCAGTTCTTTCAAAGGGTGTTCTTGCCAAAATGCATAGCTAAATGTCTATGGAGACTCAGTCATCCAGGTCATGGTTGCCCTAAAGATGCTTTTTCAAAAGACAACTGGATTCTTCTTTCCTTTTCCTTGAAGACATTTCTCTTCTCATTCAAAAAGGAGAAAAAAAAACAAAGGAAGTCCAGTGTCTTTTGAAAAAGCACTTTTGGGATATTATTAAAAGTCCCTTTTTTCCAGTGCCCTCGTAAGTTTGAACAGTCATTAAACAACCTATTGTAAGTCAAGGACTTACTTGTAATCTTGAAGACTCCATTTTGGAATAGCATTAAATGGTAGCTGTAACAGTTTAATTTAGATACGGGAAGTTAACCGAATGATCCGAATAAGGATTCCTTGAGCATGTTGATAATCACATCCATTTTAAGGCAATTTTTGTAGGAAGATATTCAGATATGAAGTTCATGTTCCCTAGGATTTACTAAGGAACTTCGGTGCTATTCTCTTCATTAAATTGTAGTCAAACTCTTCACTAAATCCAATAGAATAGAATAGATGAGAATAGAATACAATATAATACAATATTGTAGAATAGAATACAATACAGTACTGTAAAACAGAATAGAATAGAATAGAATAGAATAGAATAGAATAGAATAGAATAGAATAGAATAGAATAGTTGGAAAGGACCTTGGAGATCTTCTAGTCCAACCCTGTACCGTTTCAGACAAATGGTTATCCCATCTCTTCTTAAAAACATCCAGTGTTGGAGCATTCACAACTTCTGGTGGCAAGTCGTTCCACTGATTAATTGTTTTCACTGTCAGGAAATTTCTCCTTAGTTCTAGGTTGCGCAAGTTAACTCACAAGGGATGGTTTTCCCTGGGACTCCAAATGTAGCATGGTGCATTTTTAGTTAGGGTTTTTTTTTTTTCACTCCTCTTTTCGTTACGATAAGTTTTGATTCGGGATGAGCATCAGTAAATTGCCTGTTTCTATTGTGCACGGATTGCCGATCTAAAGGTCTGAGGGGGTTCTTGTTTTTTAAGTATCCTACCTCCTGTGAGTAGTCTCCCAGCCTCCGTTCCAATTAGCACGTTGCACTTTTAATTTTAACATACGCGCAAGCCAGCCGAGCTGTTTACATTAAAACCCAGAAAACAAAAGAACTCGGTCAAATTCAATTTACCGTAGAGGGAGATTAACGGAACGCCTTTGGTCTATATGGGAAACGTATTAAAAGCACTTCAAATTGTGCATCCATTTTCATAGCCGTTTAGTAGATCAGAAAGCAATTGTAAGCGACATAAACCCGGCATTAACTCCTGTCAACTCCGCTCTTTTTTGCTGTTATAGATTGGTTTGGAATAATGGCGGGGCCTGAAGTGATTGCATCAGCTGTGCAAGAGGTATTACAAATATATTATAAATATGAATGAACGCGCCACGGGGAAATCCAGTTAATGCCACAGATAGTCACCTTCTCTATCGTAATAGTAGCTTTCACATAAGTTTGTTTTCCTCTAAAAGCCCAACGGAGTTCTGACAGAACGGAACATGTCACTGTCCTCCCGACTCACAGTTCTTTTATCTTTTCAAAGCAAACGCCAACTGGCTTCTTTTAAAATTACGTTCAATTTTCTCCCCTAATACTATTCAAGTAATAGCCGTCTTGTATTTGGAATGCAATCAGCCAAATAGTTGTATAAATATAAATGTGTTTTTTTTCCTCTTCTTCTTTTTTTAAGGTCTCTAAACAAACCAGCCTTCATACATTTTTTCTGACATTATTTCCTGAGGGGTACCTTAAAAGCAATTAAAGTTGCTAAAAAGGGGCATTTTTTAAAAAAAAAATCTACACAGGAAAAAGCCAATTAACTTAAAGGCCATTAAAAACAGAAGTGTGTTTTAATCGCAAATGGAAGATCACCTTTATTTAACATTCAAGGTCTCGCATGTCATTTAAAATACAGTTTGCTTTTTAAATGTGTGGCTTTTTTTTTTTTTTAAAGTTACCTCTCGTTATTGTGTAGCACATTTAGAAATGATTTTTTTAAAATTAAAAAAAAATTGAAAGTGAAGTGTGCTAATGGATGTCGTCTTAATTGCTCGCCCAAGTTTAAGCAGCAATTTTCTTTCAGAGAAGGGGTACTTCCATGTTGTCGAATTCTTATTGTTATTTTTAAGGGAAGAACAACCTTGTGCTTTACTAAAATGTTACCCAACAAGTAAAAAAGCAAGCACGACAGTTTGAGATTCCTCATTATATCAAACCCCCTGTACTTGCATTTCAATATTAACCATCTGAATTGAGAGTTAATTGGAGAAAATATTATGGTCAGCTTTACTGCATTAGCTATATATTATGGGTATCAAACTCCCATGAGTGGGCAGGCCAGATCTGGCCTGTGGGGCCGGCCTGGGAAGAGCAAAGGACGGGCCCGCAGTATCTCTTCCAGTGAAAACAGAGCTCAGGAAGACGGCGCTGGACGCTTGCCCTCTGCTGCTTAGGGTTCTGGACAGCGCCGATGTCCAGGAATCCTCCACATGGTCTGAGAGGGACGGCGAGGCTCCTCTGGTAGACTAGAGTTTGGTCCTCTCCCTGGTCTCACCTTCCTCTGCTGGAGACAATGGATCCTTCCAACCTCACCCGGACCACCACAGGTGCCCCTGACATGAGTAACATCGAGCTGTCCATGTCCACTCTGGCCACCCACCCACCCCCCGAGGTCAAACACAACCCTTATGTGGCCCTCAATGAAATGTGTTTGACACTTCTGCTATATACAGTTTGGGGCCAAAGACTAAACCAATAGGTTCATCTAATATAAAGGTAAAGGTAAAGGTTCCCCTCACACATATGTGCTAGTCATTCCTGGCTCTAGGGGGCGGTGCTCACCTCCGTTTCTAAGACGAAGATCCAGCGCTGTCTGAAGACGTCTCCGTGGTCCTGTGGCCGACATGACTAAACGCCAAAGGCGCACGGAATGCTGTTACCTTCCCACCAAAGGTGGTCCCTATTTTTCTACTTGCATTTTTTACGTGCTTTCGAACGGCTAGGTTGGCAGAAGCTGGGACAAGTAACGGGAGCTCACCCCGTTACGCCGCACTAGGGATTCGAACCGCTGAACTGCCGACCTTTCTATCGACAAGCTCAGCGTCTTAGCCACTGAGACACAAACAATGCAAACAGGTCTAATAATGTCTTTTCCAAGTCTTGGGTTGGTTAGAAATGGCCGTAACTGACAAATAGTTCATTATGACCCTATTAATTCAGTCTTTCCTTGAAGCACCTGTGTCTCGTCTTCCTTCTGTGGCAAGACGGATACTTTGCCTTGGTGATGCTGTTAAATAACTACTTCGTCCAAGCCAAGAGCAATTTAATTAGGGTAGCAGAAGTTTGTGCCTAATGAAGGTAATGCTACAGAATCCCTTTTTATTGTGATATTGTGTACAGGGCCAATTTGTAATGAATGTTAAGGTTACACTGTTCAAAATGGTTGGCACGCACTGAAACTTTAAGCCAAAAGTGACAGAGGTTTTAAAACTTCCAATCCAAAGAGTTGGTTTGAGTATATTATAAATGTATAGGGAGCCCTTGACTTATGACCACAAATTTAAGTCGCGAAGGGAGACATTTGTTAAGTGAGTTTTGCCTCATTATTTTACGAATTTTCTTGCCACTGGGATTAAGCAAATCACTGCAGTTGTTAAGTTAGCAACATGGTTGTTAAGGGAATCTGGCTTCCCTACCTTGACTTCACTTATCAGAAGGTCACAAAAGGTGAACGTATTATCCCCGGGACACTGCCACCGTCATAAATACGAGTCAGTTGCCAAGCATCCGAATTTTGATCACAACATTCATGAGAATGCTGCAGTTTTTCACTACCGTTGTAACTTCCAATGATCACTAAATAAACTTTTATAACTTGAGAACTATCCGTGTTCTTATACAAAATAATCCCAATCCGTTGTCTAGTTTATTCCTGTGGAATATTAAATGGAGGGATCTATGATTCACGGCTAATTTTCAGCAAGTCTTGGAATTTTCAGAATGTAGTAATGTTAATAATTAGAAAGCAGAAGCTGTGATTTGCTGGAGGACAAAAGGATGTCTACATTAGGTATCACTTTTCATGGTAGTTACGGAAATGCAGTTTCAATTGCTCAAACTGAATACGTTTTGCATTCCGTAATTCCAGGGTCTGCATTTCTACTAACTGGAGACTATGATTGAGCAAATGCATCTTCACATTGTCAAGAGCAGATTTACAGATTAAGAGAGTTTGGAAGGGACCTTCCAGTCCAACTCCCCGCCCAAGCAGACCCCACACCTCAGTCCAGTCTCTTCTTGAAAACTTCCAGTGATGAAGCTCCCACAGCTTCCGAAGGCAACTTCTGTTCCATCGGTGGATTGTTCTCACTGTTAGAAAATTTCTCCTTATTTCTAGGTTGAATCTCTCCTTGGTCAGTTTCCATCCATTATTCCTTGTCTGGCCTTCAGGTGCTTTGGAAAATAGGTTGACCCCCTCCTCTCTGTGGCAGTCCCTCAAATATTGGAAGACTGCTATCCTGTCTCCCTTGGTCCTTCTCCTCACTAGGCTAGCCATGCCCAGTTCCTGCAATCGTTCATCGTATGTTTTAGTCTCCAGTCCCCTAATCATCCTGGTTGCTCTTCTCTGCACTCTTTCTAGAGTCTCAACATCTTTTTTATAGTGCGATGACCAAAACTGGATGCAGTTTTGTCGTTCAGTGCGACTTTTGCTCTTACATTTTCGTTACTGCCTTTGTTTAGTTTGTTGCTTCGTCCCTCCTAGATGTCCTCCAGTTTTGTCATCCGTTTCTTATTTCGGAAGCCCATTTATATCTTGTTTTCCACTCTCACCTTTCCGTGTTCTCTGTTTCTACCACCTTGATTTCCTTGCCTTCTCTCTGTCAACAGTTTGCAAAGCTTCTTCCTTGAAATGGTTTGACAATGTGACCTCCTCTGTCATATTTGCTTAGCTTAGGTGAAGGGTGATGGGTGAACAATGCAGAAAGAATGTTGTGTTAGGGGAAAGGGTTTGTGCTAACATTTCAAGGTTGCTTGCGCTGACGACATCAGCTTACAGCTGCAATATTAAGTGTTCACGCAACTGTTAACATTACAATCTTATTTACAACTGCACTAAATTTCATTCTGTTCAAGCCCACATATATCTTTACGTGTATGCCCTGAAAGCTATTTAAAGTTTGTTTGTTTGTTCATTTTATAACATACTTGGCTAGCTTCTATATTTTTCTTCAGAATGACCAGGTGATAAAAGATAAAACTTCAGGAAACACAGTTTTCTTATGTGGAACTGGCTGCTGAAAATCCTATTTTTTTTGTGTGTGTGACTGGCTTACACTATCTTTCTCTACCCTGATTACTTTCCTTGTTTCTCTTCCTTTCTACTTAAAGAGGAAGAAAATGTCGGATAGACTTTTCCTAGGATACGACAAGCATATGAATTCTTTCCCAGTATTTGTGAACACTGGAGGGCTGCAATACTATAGGATAACTGGGATTGTATAGTTTGTCATTAAAAATGTATTGAGAAACTTGGAACAGAGCTGCAAATGGTAGTACTAAGTGGTTGGGATACGGAGAGGAACTGACAGTTGAGTCAATAACGTGGCCAATCAATGAATGTATGATTATCCATTCAAACAGAATTGATTCCAGGCTCTCTAGTCTTGAGAGGGCATTGGCCCACTCCGAAAACACATCTTCCTTTAAAAAGTTTTACCTCTCCTAAAGGAGCAGTGTATCCTGGCTCCCCGAACAGACCTGCCTAATGAAAGGAGACCAGCTTAGAGCATTTATAGAGAAGGGTTTTTTTTGTTTTTTTTTTTAATTTGATTTATATGCCGCCCTTCTCTGGAGACTCAGGGAGGCTTACAATGAGCTAAGCAATAGCCTTCATACTTTTGTATATTTATACAAAGTCAGCTTATTGCCCCCACAAACTGGGTCCTCAATTTACCTACCTTAGAAAGGATGGAAGGCTGAGTCAACCTTGAGTCTGGTGAGATTCGAACTTACAGTAATTGCAGACAGCTGGTGTTAATCACAATGCTATCAGTCTGCTGAGCCACCAAGCCCTGTTAGCCACCAAGTTAGTTTTATTGCATTAAGATTCCCTGGTGGCCCGGTGGTTAGAAGGAAGTATTGCAGGCAAACTCTGCCTCCAGCGTGGAGTTCGATCCTGACAGGGCCTGAGGTTGACTCAGCCTTCCAAGGCAGGGGCGTCAAATTCGATTTCATTGAGGGCCGCATCAGGGTTGAGGTTGACCCTGGGGCCCCGGGGGGGGGCATGGCCAGGTGGTCACAGCTAACTGGGTGTGCATAGGCAGTGTGGGTGTTGCCAGCTTGATGTCGCTTACTTCAGGGGGCACTTGTGGGGGCACAGGCGGGACTAGGGAATCCATTGTTTCCAGTGCACGCCCAGGGGCAGGGTGGGGGTGACTTCTTGCTGGCCCCAGGACGGTCCCACGGATCTAAGGCTGATTGTGTTCCAGCCCAGATGGCCGCCACCAAGTTATAGATCAATGCCTGGCTGGCCTGGGCTGGGATCGAGGCAACACCAGGGCCCGGTCCTTCGCTGTTTCCAGGCCAGCCCCGCGGGCCAGATCTAACCATATTGGAGACCCCCGTCTCATTTCTGCGGGCTCAGCTTTTTACAACACATTCTAAAAAAGCAAAAAGAAAATTGAGTAGCCTCCTAAACTGTACTTGACCGGCATTAAACTCACCACAAGAGCCGTGGTGGTGCAGTGGTTAGAATGCAGTATTGCAGGCTAATTGTGCCAACAGTTCGATCCTGATAGGCTCAAGGTTGACTTCAGCCTTCCATCCTTCTGAGGTGGGTAAAATGAGGACCCAGATTGTTGGGGGGTAAGAAGCTGACTCTGTAAACCGCTTTGAGAGAGCTGTAAAGCACCATGAAGCGGTATATAAATCTAAGTGCTATTGCTATGTTCTATTGTACTTAATTATTTAATTTCTCCACTGCACATCTCATTTAAGTGACTCTATAGAGAAGCTTAAACTTGGATCCTAATGGGCATGCTGTGAATTTCACATTATTTACAAATCATTTTTTTAGGAACAATCATTTGTTACCTTTTCTATTATAGAAGGACATCAGATACTTCCATTTATGAGCAAGGACAAGGGCATCTCTGCTTTTGGAAAACTCCTTCGCTTTTCCTAACCAAATGGTGAATATTTTTGCGGAAAAAGCAAGCAAGCAAACGAAATATAATATATGACTCGACAAATAGCTATTTCGCTAAAGGAAATAGGAAACTATAACATTTATCTCTTTCCTGGTACATATACCGCAAGAAAAATGTCCTGTGTCTTCCTCAGAACATTTAACGCTCTCATCTTGACATGATTAATTATATCCAAATCAGGAAAAAAAAAAATAAGGCGAATCAATTCTGAACTATATAGAAAACGTTTTCAAACACAATTTCTACCAATCAAACAGCAAAGTTTGGGCCAGGATGAAATCCAGCAGGTTCTGATAGGTTCTGGAGAATCGGTAGTGGAAATTTTGAGTAGTTCGGAGAACCGGCAAATACCACCTCTGGTTGGCCTCAGAGTGGGGTGGGAATGGAGATTCTGCAATATCCTTCCCCCAGGAGTGGGGAGGGAATGGGGATTTTGCAGTATCCTTCCCCTGCCACGCCCACCAAGCCATGTCCACCACGCCCCCCAAACCACGCCCACAGAACCGGTAGTAAAAAATATTGGATTTCACAATTAGTTTGGGCTAGAAAAAAAAATATTTTTAAAAAACCTATGTTTGCACAGAAGTGCTAAACTGAAAGTTCTCAAAGATGTTTGTCAAATTTTAAAATCAGACTTTATCATTTGCTATTAAGAATGGAATTCTCATTTCAAGCCAGTGCTTTTTAGTTTTCATTTTTAGTTCTAGATATATGTGGAGAAGCTAAGTAACTAGAAATATTTTTTTCCTCTGATTATTGTATTATCTATAGCAAGGGTGGATCAAATTGGATTTCTTCTAGGGCTAGATCAGCATTGTAGTTCTCTTCCACGGGCCGGCCAGCCGGGAGGGGGGGGGAGATGGAACTGACGCCTCCTACAGCATCCTGCCGGCCAAAACGGGGCGGGGGGAGGCATGTGTGGCCCGCTGTGCCCCATTTTTGGCCTGGACAGCCTCCTCCAGCCCTCTGCTGAACAAAATGGGGTGTGGGGACATGTGCCCCCTCCATTTTGGCTGCCAGAAGCACCGTGGGCCAGTCCTTTGCTATTTGCAGTCCGGCCCTGCGGGACAGATTTAAGCACCCTATGGGCCAGATCCACGTTAGGGTTTGATACCCCTGATCTATAGGAATTAGATAGATAGATGACAGACAGACAGATGATAAATAGATAGATGATAGACAGATAGATGATAGATAGATAGATAGATAGATAGATAGATAGATAGATAGATACAGATAGATGATAGATAGATAGATAGATAGATAGATAGATAGATAGATAGATAGATGACAGACAGATGATAGATAGATAGATAAATGATAGACAGATAGAAGATAGATAGATAGACAGATAGATAGATAGATAGATAGATAGATAGATAGATAGATACAGATAGATGATAGATGATAGATAGATAGATAGATAGATAGATGATAGATAGATAGATGACAGACAGATGATAGATAGATAGATAAATGATAGACAGATAGAAGATAGATAGATAGATAGATAGATAGATAGATAGATAGATAGATGATAGATAGACAGACAGATAGATGAAAGACAGATGATAGATAGATGATAGATAGACAGATAGACAGATGATACATAGATGATAGATAGATGATAGACAGATAGATGATAGATAGATGATAGACAGATAGATGATAGATAGATAGATAGATAGATAGATAGATAGATAGATAGATAGATAGATAGAAGAGGGAGACATGTTATTACTTCTGATTTTTAAAGATCTCAAAACAACAATTCTCTTACAATTCAGCCAATGGATGGAATTTGCAAGGCTGCTTTGATAGTTTAAGAACTGAACTGAGTGTTTGTTACATTTGTCTTTTAAGAAGATACTGGTCATCAGAAATGTATGGGTTGATAAACTGATATAGCTTGTAATTCATGTACTCCTAAAGAGGCAACTTTCCCAATAATTCATTTTAGAGTAAAAGTAGTACTGCAGATGCCTAAATTGCTACCCTATATAATAGATATCCACAACCTACAATTATGTTTAACCGCATTCTAGGAAAATTAAATTTAGTCTAGCTAGAATTTGAATTTGCTCTGCCATCAGCGCAAAGTTCAACACTCACATCAAATGCACACAATGTCTGATATGTATTTTAGATTTGTAAAAAGCTTTCTACAAGTCTACTCACCTGGGGCACCCACCCTTTTGTCCATTCCACAAGACTGTTTAGGGACTGCAACCAGGTGTGTTGAGATTACAGATGTTGAGCAAAGCAGTCGTGCGATGTTTCATTTAACAACCGCTTTGCTCAATGTCCAAGATTGCGGTCCCAATGGTTCTTAAGCAAGGGCTACCCTCAAACCCAAATTTGTATATTTTTTTAATAAACACACAAAAAATGCACAAAGAGTAAACTACCCCCTAAATTTTAAGCAAAAAAAATTACAACACTACATAATTTTTTTACCCTTCTACCCATGTTTCCCCAAAAATAAGACCGGATCTTATTTTCTTTTGGACCCCCCAAATAAGCACTTGGGCTTATTTTGGGGGGAGTCTTATTTTTTACCCATGTATGGGAGGCCCACTTCTTTGGCTTGCTCATGGCAGATCAAGAGGTTGTGTGGTGCGCCAGTGCTGCCGCCATGAGGCAGGGGGGTGGAGCTTACCTCAGAGACCCACAGCCAGGCCATCCACACCCAGACACCTGCCTCGCCTTGTGGCCACGGCACCTACGCACCACTCGGCCTCCTCCATCGCAGCCACAAGCAAGCAGAAGTGGGCCGATGACCACATGGGCTCCTGCTGCACATGGCTGCCGTTGCTGCCGTCACAAGGCAGGTGTCGGGGCATGGACGGCTTGGCTGCAGGGGCCCTGAGGTAAGCCAGTGTGGGGCAGCTCCGCCACCCCTCCACCTCACCTTGAGGCTGCAGCACCGTCCGGCTGCAGACGGAATTGGCAGTCAGCCGGCTGCGCAGGCTCTTAAGTAGGGCTTATTTTGGAGGGTAGGGCTTTTATTAGGCGCATGCAGTGGTGGGATTCAGCCAGTTCGCACCTATTCGGGAAAACCAGTTGTTAATTTTCTAGGCAGTTTGGAGAACTGGTTGTTGGAAGAAATGTTATTTTGGGTTTTTTTCCACTTTACAGGGCTAATCCTGTAAGGAAGACAGGAAGGAAACATTCTGGTGTTGTTTCTAGCCTAATCTTTATTGCCCTGCTTACAGAAACTACCTCTCTGGTTAACCCTTATTACGTTGTAACCGCTAAGGCGAAGCGCCCATCGACCTGAGTGACATTGAGTTGGCCACGCCCACACAGTCACATGACCACCAAGTCACACCTACCCAGTTGGTCATTAGGGCAGAGAACCGGTTGTTAAATTATTTGAATCCCACCACTGGGTGCATGCCTAATAAAAACATGCTAGGGTTTATTTTTGGGATAGGTCTTATTTCTGGGGAAACAGGGTACATATCAGGTTTAAAATATCTCCTGTTAAAATCTCTGTGCATATGGTGAATTTACATGGCAGGAAAATAGTTTCCTTCCCCCAAGAAAACATCCAGAGCCTTGATCTTGAATTGCCGTTTGCCTCTCATATACCTATTCTTCTTTTTGAGGCTAACAGAATTATGCTTTTCTCTCTTGAAGGAACCACGCGCGCACCGTACCCTCCCTCGCAGAACAGATTTACGTATTTATAGACCTTCCCCCCCAAAGCCGCATCTTCTAACCATTTCGTTGGGTGGGGGGAGTGTTTCACCCTGGCAACACGTTGAAGCTATTTTATCTAACGGTAAATGTAACTAAATGAAAATTGTTCCCTGCATTATTAGATTTTTAAGCATCAACTGCCCCTTTGATAAAGGAACCTCAAGAATCCTTTTTTCTCCCCCTCCCTTTCCTCACAGCCAAAAGGTGATCGTGCTTCCTAGAATTTGTTGAGATTGCCCAAGAAACGGGCGTAAAAAAACTCATCCATCATTGTGAGCCCCTGGTCAGGGACTTGACAGTGCAGTAAATATCTTCCACAGCAGCCTTTTAATGTACAAGCTGTTTTCGGTAGGGATTTTCACCAGTCACATAAAACACACTGTCATGAGTGACTGCCTGGGCTCCAAAGTCATTACAATTGGGATGATGGAACATCTTTCAGCGCATAACCCAAAAAAGAAAAGAAAGAAAGGGAAGGGGGGAACCCCCCCTTTTAAATGTCATGTCAAGTTTGTTGAAGCCATTTTCAAGCCTCGTTCAAGGTTACATGAATATTGAATATTCCTTTTTGTAAAAAAAAAAAAAAAAGTTTGCGATCTCAAGAGGTTCGTTAAAAAGGGAGATCACAACGGAGTGCATTTGAAGTTTGACTGAATTATTGTTTAAGGTCTCCCGCTTTAAGTTTAAAAAAAAAATCTGTAATTCTTTTTTTTTTTTTTTTTTACACTCTGTCGAGCGCATTCTGGGAACAAATAAGGGGTTAGGCAATGACATTTCTAGGACTTTCCAGCACAGGAATTTTGGAAGACAGGGCCGAACTAAACTGGGCTTCAGTCTGATCCCATAAGCCAGGGGTGTCAAACTCGATTTCATTGAGGACCGCCTTGGAGGACCGGGGTGAGCAGGGCCAGGGTGGGCGTGGCCAGCTCGACGTCACTTGTGTCGGGGGTGCCGGTGGTGTCCCGAGCACTCTGCCAGCGAAAACGGGCTCCCAAGCTCCGTTTTCGGCTGCATCAGCCTCCTGCAACCTCTGCCAGTGGACACGGAGCTCGGGAGGGTCGCCAGCAGCCCTCACAAGCTCTGTTTTCAGCTGCAACAGCCTTCTGAAACACTCTGCCAGTGGACATGGAGCTCGGGAGGGTCGCCAGCGGCCCTCACAAGCTCTGTTTTCAGCTGCAACGGCCTCCTGAAACCCTCTGCCAGTGAAAACAGAGCTTGCAAGGGCCACGGGTACCCTCCCGAGCTCCATTTTTGCTGGCAGAGGCACTGCGGGCTGGTCCTTCACTGTTTCCAGGGCAGCCCCGCGTGCCAGATCTAAGCACTCCGCAGGCCGGATCCAGCCTGCGGGCCTTCAGTTTGACACCCCTGCTCTAGAATACTTCTGGAAAAACGTTTAAGCTCCTTCAGTGCGATATCTCAGGCATTTTTATAAATTCTTTGAATGAATTGCATTTATCTCAACATAGGCAGAACCTACTGTACGTATTGTACCCATTTTCATGAATCGAGGGATATAAAAATCCGTCCTTCCCTTTGATTCCCGTCAGAAATATATTCTTTTATCTCAGCACATGTCTCAGCGCATGGAGCTCCATTTTCGCTAGTAGAGGCACCGCGGGCCAGTCCTTCGCTGTTTCTAGGTCAACCCCGCCTGCCATAAGCTGTCAGATTCTCTCATAGATCCTCTACTTACGGCCATTTTTTTTTCTTCCTAAACAAGACAGTCGTTCAGTGAATTTTGTTCCATTTTTACGGCCTTGCTCACCATGTTGGTTAAGTGAAACACTGCAGTTATTAAGGGAGTATCACATTGTTAAATGAATCTGGCTTCCTCATTGACTTTGCTTGTCACATGATCACGTAGATAACACTGCAACCGTCACAAATACGAGTCAGTTGCTAAGTGTCCGAATTTGGGTCATGTGACCGTAGGGATGCTGCAGCGGTGGTAAGTGTGAAAAATACTGTCGTGAGTCACTTATTTTCAGGGCCATTGTAACTTCAGATGGTCACTAAACGAACTGTTGTAAATCAAGGATTACCTGTATCATTTTTTTTTAACTGGCAGGAGACTGAATTATATATGAAAAGGGGGCTTTTGCCTTTTATTGAAATGATCACACTTATTTATGGACACATGTTTATAAGAAAAAATGAGTGGTGCGGTGGCCTAGATGTGGAGCTCTCGCCTCACAATCAGGAGGCTGTGAATTCGATCCTGGGTGGAGGCAGATATTTCTCTCTCTGGGCACCATGAGAATATATCTGCTGAACGTAACTCTGCATTGTCGACAGGAAGGGTATCCGGCCCGTAAACACTGATCTCAATTTAGTTTCCCAGACTCCAGCCCACAAGGGATTATGGGGTCATTAAAAGAAGAAGATAATGATGTTTATAAGAAAAATATATATCCCTATTTGGTGTAGCTTCAGTTGCAAAATAACTTTATTTGAGTTTTCAAGTTATTTTGTCTTTAGGCTGGGAAGTCCTGTTAATTGACTCATTGTCATGACTGTAAACTTCAGGAGGCTCTCCTCACAGTCACTCATGCCCTTGTCACCTCACGGTTAGAATATAGTTGATCCAGAATGCAGCCGCGCGAGCTGTTGTGGGTGCACCTAGATACACCCACATTACACCAATTCTCCGCGAGCTGCACTGGCTCCCTATTGGTCTCCGGGCACAATTCAAGGTGTTGGTTATTACCTTTAAAGCCCTACATGGCTCAGGGCCAGGCTATCTTCGAGACCGCCTTCTACCACATAGCTCCCAGCGGCCGGTAAGATCCCACAGAGTTGGTCTCCTCTGGGTCCCGTCAGCTAAACAATGCCGGCTGGTGGGCCCGTGGGGGAGGGCCTTCTCTGTGGCTGCCCCAGCTCTCTGGAACCAGTTACCTCCTGAGATCCGGACCATCCCCACCCTATTGGCCTTCTGGAAAGCGGTGAAGATCTGGCTTTTCCGGCAGGCCGTTCTGGGGCCGTTGATCTCGCTACGGTGATCTTGCGAGATCCGGCCATGAATGGTGTGCATTGGCTTTTAATGTTTTTTAAAATGTTTTTCTAATGTTTTTAATAATTTTCCTATGTTTGTTGTATTTTTTTTATTTATTTTTTGCTGTAAGCCACCCAGAGTCCCTTGGAGTTGGGCAGCATAGAAATGCGATAAATTAAATTAAATTAAACTTATTTTGGGGTAGGGTAGGGTAGGATAGAGAGTATTGGAATGAAGGATGTGATAAGATAGAGTAGGATAGGATAGGATAGGATAGGATAGGATAGGATAGGATAGGATAGGATAGGATAGGGAATATTGGAATGGAATGGAATAGAATAGAAGGATAGGATAGGATAGGATAGGATAGGATAGGATAGGATAGGATAGGATAGGATAGGGAATATTGGAATGAAGAATGGAACAGAACAGAAGAGAATAGAGAGCATTGGAATGAAGGATAGGATAGGATAGAACAGAATTTTATTGTCACTTTAAATGTACACTAATCAGCATACTTTAAAATGAAATTTCACTGCAGTCAGCTCTCAAAAAGATAACCATTATGCATATACCCACACACATATGACACAGGGAAACATCACAATCTAGTTTGAACGTATACATACCTAGAAAACCTCTCTCCATAGAAGGAAGGAAGGAAGGAAAAGTAATATGAAAGAAAGAAAGTAAGTAAGTAAGTTGAGGGAAATTATATAAAACAAGAAAAATTGTAACGGTTTCTCTAGGGTTTCTGCAGAATTTAAACGAGCGACCTTCTCTAGGCTAAGCAAAGATCTCAACCATTGTGTTAAAAGAGCCTTGATAGTACAGTGGTCTACGCACCCTGTTATTAACACAGCTGCCTGCAATTACTGCTGGTTCGAATCTCTCCAAGGCTCAAGGTTGACTCAGCCTTCCATCCTTTCTAAGGTAGGTGAAATGAGGACCCAGTTTGTGGGGGCAATAAGCTGACTTTGTATAAATATACAAAAGGATGAAGGCTATTGCTTAACGCATTGTAAGCCACTCTGAGTCTCCGGAGAAGGGCGGCATATAAATCAAATTAAAAAAAAAAAAAATTAGCAATGCTGGTAAAATCAGCCATTGACACTCTCAGAGTGCTTGATAATTATTGAACGCTTGGTGACCAATGAACGGCTGAGGTAAACCTGTAAGTAACTGAAGCATTGTAACCCCCGATTAACATGAGCAGCCAAGGTAATATATCAGGACTAAGTGTACTTCAAAAATCAAACAGAGATCTGTACTCTGAGGTTGCTTTGAAGGGTAGTGGAGCTCAGGAGAAGGTGGGAACGTCCATTTCTCCCCTCAAAAAAGAGTTGGTGGTAAAGAGTAAAGATAAGCTCTACCAATATTGTAAATGGGTCAATCTGTGTTATGCACCTCACTGTAGTGTACAGCAAAAAATTGGTTTGTTTTCTTCTCATACAGAAAACCAGAAAGCACCAACAGGAGAGAAGTTGCATCCCCACCACAATATGAACGGAACTTCGGTAAGGAACCTCGCAAACAAGGACATTCATCGTGAAAACGAAGCTAAATCATCGGTCGAAAAGAGAAACTCTGTTGGAAAAAAGAAAGTCCCTTGTGGAGGATCCAACAGAAAGGAAGAAGTAGAACTTGGCGGTTCTAAAGGAGAAGTGATTCCTGAAGTGGAAGCTTTGCTCGCGCGATTACGAGCACTCTGAACGTTTTAACCAGTTGCATAAAATTTTGGACTCATTTAGACGTTCAGGAAAATACTTGGTTACATTATTCATAAGATTGCAGCAGTTCAGAACGATGCTTCACATCATAAATACCTGCAAGTAGCTATTAGCATATTGCTAACATTTCAGGGAGAAATATTCCTTATTTAAAACTCCCAGTCTCCACTGCTTTTCTGACATGACACACCACTTGGTAAAATATATATTTAAAAATCTTTTTAATTGCTATCACAAATAATGTTTTACATATTTTAAAGTGTATATATATATATATATATATATATATATATATATATATATATATATACATTTTGCATGCTGCTGCATATTTGTCATTGCATTTTGAAGTGCACATTCATAAATACTTTGGGTCCGAATTAAAATTGTATTACTATAATATATGGGCTTAATATTTTGCAACTGGTTGGGAGGCAATTAAAACAATGAAAACGGACTTTTTTCTATTGCTCACCTTTAACAACTGACATGCCTTTTCACATAAACTATGGGTTGAATGTTAAAAAAATGCAAATCAAGCTATATATGTTTACAGTTTTGTTACTAGCTCTCTGGAATGTGCAATACAATATATATCTTATTATAAAGTTTTATAAATGTTTTGGAGTGTTTGGTGGGTGGCTGCATGGACTATAGATTATATGCATATATAAAATGTATTGTTATTTCCATAATAAATCTGACATTTATATTTAACCTATAGCTGCTATTCAAATTGAAGCTCACAGCACAAATCTAAGAACCAAAGCAATTTTGTTGGTTATTTTCACATAGCCAAACCTTAAATTTTACCATTTTTGGATTCAGGAAAACACATATACTTTTTGCTCTGTGAAAAGTTTTGTTGGATTTATCCACAAACTTTTACATTATGAATTATTATTATCATTATTATTATTATTATTATTATTATTGGAATAATTTGTGGTGATTAGAATGCAGTATTCCAGGCTGACCCTGCCCCATCCTGACCAGAGGTGGTATTCAGCAAGTTTTGACCAGTTCTGGAGAACTGGTAGCGGAAATTTTGAGTAGTTCAAAATTACCGGAGAACCGGTAAATACCACCTCTGACTGGCCCCGCCCCCATCTATTCTCTGCCTCCCGAGTCCCGAGCTGATCAGGAGGAAATGGGGATTTTGCAGTAACCTTCCCCTGGAATGGAGAGGGTATGGAGATTTTACAGTATCCTTCCCCTGCCACACCCACAGAACCGGTAGTAAAAAAAAAAATTAATCCCACCACTGATCCTGACTAACTCAAGGTTGACTCAGCCTTCCATCCTTTCAAGATCGGTAAAATGAGGATTGAGATTGTTGGGGTCAATAGGCTGACTCTATAAACTGCTTAGAGAGGACTGTGAAGCGGTATATAAGTCTAAGCACTAATGCTTATACTTTAATTCATTTGTTCATTGCTCAACTATCTATAAATATGGCTAATCATATTGTAAAAGTGTGCACTGTGCTGCAAGTTATTTGGTGACACTACTGTTTGGCGAAGGAAAGAGTAATCTTCAAAATATTGTACTGAAGGCACTATTAAAGCTTTATACTTTGCCCTATTTGTTTCTAAACAAATAAAATAATGCTGAACACATTTTATTTAAATGTATTTATATGCCATGCTCACTCATTACTATATTTCTTGTTTGTTTAAAAACAGAGACTTTTTGAACAAGCCTGTTTGCAAATATCAAACTTTATTGCTTACGTATGTGTAAAATCTACCCTTCTGGCCTATTTTGTTCAGAATTCCCAAGAATCTACTAAAATCATCACGGTCAGAAGGAAAAACTGAACGTTCTGGAAACGTCCAGAATATTTGTTCCTAAAACAAAATTATACTGTACTTTTCGGAGTATAAGACACATTCCACCACCACCACCCAAAAGAGGTTGGAAATGTTGGTGCATCTTATAAACCGAATTAAGCCATTTTTGGCCTCCCGAAACTCCGTCCCGCACGCCCCATTTTTGCTGAAAACAGGCCTGGTTTTTGCAAAAATGGGGCACGCCGAAGGTTTGGGAGGCCTGCAGAGTGCTCCTGGGGGCTGGGGACAGCAAAAACGTGGTGCGTGGGGAGGATTTGGGAGGCCAAAAAATGGGCCCGTTTTTCACCTCCCAAACCCCCACACATTGCATTTTTGCTCTCCCCAGCCCCCAGGAGCAATCTGCAGCCCTGTTTTTCATAAAAATGGGATGTACAGAGGGTTTGGGAGGCCTGCAGAGTGCTCCTGGGGACTGGGGAGGGCAAAAACTTTTTTTCTTGTTTTCCTCGTCAAAATCTTGGTGCGTCTTATACTCCGGTATGCCTTATAGTCCAAAAAATATGGTATATCCTTTCTGCTGGGGTATTCTATACTAAAAGTTTGTTCGTATCGATCAGTGTATTGCTGGCTGGGGAATTCTGGGAGTTAATTTTGAAGAACATTGATAGAAGTTCCCTTCTTTTGGTACTGATAGAACTCTAATAGAAATAAATGACCATGTGCCACCATAATGAGAGTTTCCCTCTATACTGTAAACCGCATGAAATAAGGCAGTGAAATAATGATGTTCCATCATGGAACGGCATTAGAAGAACGCTTGCAAAGATGGAGAGATATTCAGAGGTCACTCATCTCTGTTACAGGCTGGGTACCGCAAAACTGCCTTCAAGTCAAAGTCCAATTTTGATGGCTTCACAGCCAATTACAAGCAGCCGATTAACCCTACTTTCAGGGTTAAGGTCAGTTTGGCAGATTGAATCTCACCAAGCTCAAGGTTGACTCAGCCTTCCATCCTTCCGAGGTGGGTAAAATAAGGACCCAAATTATTGGGGGCAATACGCTGGCTCTGTAAACCGCTAGAGAGGGCCGGAAAACACTGTGAAGCGGTATATAAGGCTAAGTGCTATTGCTATTTCTTCTGGGAAGTGAACTATTTTTCTTTCTGTCTCCAGCAGTTAGCCAAGCTGTAGTAGAGTAGAAACCTGCCAACTTTTAGGAATATAGGTTTGTTTACAATTTACATTCTCCCAAATTAGATTGCATCCTGCTCTTTTTTTGTTGCCTTTGAACGTCAAGGAAGTTTTGCTCATTCCACCTACTCAAAAAATTGACTTTCAATAAGATAACTTTATTGTCATTTTTTTTACACACTAGCCCGCATTAAAAATGAAATTCTGTTGCCTGCTCTCAAGAGAAAATGTGTATCTACCCAAACACATACATAGCACACATACACATGCTATATACATACATAAATAAGATAACATACACAAACACACAAATCATCCATACATCCATCCATCTATCTATCTTATCTTTCTATCTCACTGTCACACCTATGGTTTTCCATGAATGTTTTCTGGAACAGACAAAGATATAAAATACCTGGATATATGTATGAATTCTTTCCCACTAGGGTCTAGATCGATCATCAATCATTCTGTATAGAAAACCTCAATTTATTAGACTACGCAAAATTTTCTTTTCATATTAAACTGAAACGCTTACGAGAAAATTTATAGCAAGCAACATCCACAATTCGTGTTCCCGTTACATTTTTTTATTTGGCAATTCCGACTGTAGCAAGTTGAGTTGTTTTATGTGATTTCTCAGGAGCACGGAAGACCATTATAGACTTCTGGATTTTAAAAAGGAGAGATGGCCAGTCCTTAATATTGGACTGGTTCTTCCCTTTTTTACAGTTCTTCTGACTTCTTCTGATTAAATCAGATTTCCTTGTTAGAACCATCTCTTCAAAGGATCTCTTCCTTCCTCTGAAGTAGTGAATCCATTTTGTTCTCCGAATCATTCTGAGGTTTGACATCAAATCTCACCCTGGTCAACTTAGATTCGAGCAACAAATAGAATAGAACAGAACAGAACAGAACAGAATAGAATTAATAGACTAGACTAGACTAGACTAGACTAGACTAGACTAGACTAGAATAGAATAGAATAGAATAGAATAGAATAACAATAGAATTAGAATAGAACAAATCAGAATAGAATAGAATAGAACAGATCAGAATAGAATAGAATAGAATAGAATAGAATAGAATAGAATGAAAATAGAATTAGAATAGAACAGAAGAGAATAGAATTAGAATAGAATTAGAATAGAACAGAACAGATCAGAATAGATCAGAATAGAATTAGAATAGAACAGAACAGATCAGAATAGAATAGAACAGAACAATTAGAATAGAACAGATCAGAATAGAATAGAATAGAATAGAATAGAATAGAATAGAATAGAATAGAATAGAATAACAGAGTTGGAAGGGACCTTGGAGGTCTAGTCCAACCCCCTGCTTAGGCAGGAAACCCTACACTACTTCAGACAAATGGTTATCCAACCTCTTCTTAAAAACTTCCAGTATTGGAGCATCCACAACTTCTGAAGGCAAATTGTTCCACTGATTAATTGTAACTGTCAGGAAATTTCTCCTTAGTTCTAAGTTGCTTTTCTCCTTGATTAGTTTCCACCCGTTGCTTCTTGTCCTGTTCTCAGGTGCTTTGGAGAATAGCTTGACTCCCTCTTCTTTGTGGCAGCCTCTGAGATATTTGAAGATTGCTATCATGTCTCCCGTAGTCCTTCTTTTCATTAAACTAGACATACCCAGTTCCTGCAACCGTTCTTCATATGTTTTAGTCTCCAGTCCCCTAATCCTCTTTGTTGCTCTTCTCTGCACTCTTTCTAGAGTCTCCACATCTTTTTTATATCGTGCCGACCAAAACTGGATGCAGTATTCCAAGTGTAGCCTTTCCAAGGCCTTGTAAAGTGGTATTAACACTTCATGTGAGCTTGATTCTATCTCTCTGTTTTTGCAGCCTAGAACTGTGTTGGCTTTTTTGGCAGCTGCTGCACACAGCTGTCTTATATTTAAGTGATTGTCCACTAGGAGTCCAAGATCCCTCTCACAGTTACTGCTATTGAGCAAGGTACCACATATACTGTACCTGTGCAATGAAGGCTTCTCTTACCTAACAGATCTGAACAAGGGACATTGATAGTTATCACATGTATGGGAAATAAAAAAAAAAACATGTTTGGCATGGCATTTACACAATTTACCAAATGTATTAATTTTCCTTTATCACAATTCAGATAAAAATAATCACGTTTTAAAGGCATTTCTTTAACAATGTCATTTTCATAAGCCACAGTTTTAAATGAAATCCGTTAATTTACTTCAATTAAAATGGGCATTTCATTTTGTTAAATCATTCGCAGAGTTCATGGAAAACTTCAATCCTTTGACCTCTGACTCCAAGATGCCATTTTTTCTCCCACTGTTAAAGAAAGTTAAAGTTGCAAACTAGATGGGCATTCTATTGAGCTTCATAATGGTAGAATTCATTCATTTCTCTTTTTTTTTTCCTCTTCTAATGTACTATTTATTTTTCTGACAGTTTCTAAAACAAGAATTCCCAAACTGGCATCTTTCAGATGTATTCAGTGAATTTTTATATACTTTCTAAAAAAAAAACTAGGAAAGCCATTTCATCAACCGAATTATTCGTTCATTCATTTAGTCAGCTTTTGGGGATAAAATATGAAGTTATCTGAAAAACTAATTTTCTTATTTTGGATCAGGAGATATACAAGATAGCAAAGAAGGATAGTTATCTGAGATTGGGAAGGTAAGGTAATAGTGCTAAATGTGTTGTTTGATTTCACTGGAGGGACCTGAAATTGCATTTTGTGCAAAACAAAGCAGCTGAAGCTAAATTTCTCTCAAGGTCACGATGGAAATAATGCTTGATGATCCAGACTTCTGTAGTCAAATATACATGTTAGAAGGCCTGTTCCCTCACCTTATTAAATAGCTGTCGGAATGAAGGAAAGAACACAACTATAACTCTTACCAAACTTAACGAAACTTTAAAGTAGTTCAAAATGATTTTAAAAGGGCAAAAAGAATGTGGTCCAGAAGGAAAACTATAGTTTATTTCAATACAATGGACATAAAAATGTTTAAGGAGGCTCAGTATCTGATGCTTGCTTTAGACAGCTAATAAACGGTCTGTTTTTCAAAATGGACTGTAGAAGAGACTAGACAATAGACATAACTCAGGATAATCCTAATTTAAATTTCTTGACAGTTAGAAATCAGAGGAACGAGTTGCTTCCAGAAGTTGTGAGTGCTCCAACACTGGAAGTTTTTAAGATGAGATTAGACAACCATTTGTCTGAAATGGTATAGGGCAGTGATGGCTAACCTTTTTGCCATCGCGTGCCAGGAGGGGGGGGGCGGGGGAGGTTCCCATGTGTACGTGCCCACACCCATAATTCTATGCGCCCTGCCCTGTGCATGTGCGCACAACCCCCCCAGCTCCTGCTCCTGGCACGTGATGGCCCGGTAGGCCCATTTTTCTTTCTCACCTGGCTCCAGATCCTCTCTATGCATCTGGGGAGGGCGAAAACAGCCTTCCCCACTCCCTCAGAGGTCTTCCAGAGGCCTGAAATGGCTCATTTCCCAGCTCCTGGTGGGACAGGAAGTGACGTTTTTGCTGTCCCCAGCCTCCAGAGCCTCTCTCTCTCTCAGAGCTGAGGTGGCATGCCCACTGATATGGCTACATGTGCCACCTGTGGCACGCGTGCCATAGGTTCGCCATCACGGTATAGGGTTTCCTGCTTGAGCAGGGGCTTGGATTAGAAGACCTCCAAGGTCCCTTCCAACTCTTGTTATTCTGTTATTCTAATAATAATCAGGACCCAAATGATAATCAGGACCCAAAGGTGCTTTTTCAAAAGGCAACTGGACTTTCTGGTTTTTCTTTGAAGACATTTCGCTTCTCATCCAAGAAGCTTCTTCAGCTCCGACTGGATGGTGAGGGAATGGAAGGATTTATACTCCTTGCAGACATCTGCATTCTTTTAGTGAATTGTTAAGGTAAAAAGAATGCAAATGTCCAGCTGTCTGCAAGGAGTACAAATCCTTCTATTCCCCCACTATCCAGTCAAAGCTGAAGAAGCTTCTTGGATGAGAAGTGAAACGTCTTCAAAGAAAACCCAGAAAGTCCAGTTCTCTCTTGAAAAAGCACTTTTTGGGATAAGCATGACCTGAATGACTGAGAACCTCCATAGACATTGACCCAAAATGATAATACATTGAATTTGACTTGGACATGTTTAGTAACCCCTAATCTAAAAGGATATAAAGCTAGAATTTTGGAGAAAGAGCAGTGGTGGGCTGCAATCGGTTTAACAACCAGTTCGGTGAGAGCGCACTCCATGCGCACTTTTCACGTGCCTAACGCACTTGCACGCAGCGTTCAAAATACAGCAATTTGAAGCTCAGTTGCTTACCTTCTATGGCTGCCCCAGTAAGTAGAACAGCAGAGGCGCAGAAATCAGCTGTGCCACGCAAATCAGCTGAGTCAGAAAGAAGCAAACATAGGATAGGATTGGGCGGGGGCAGGGCCAGCTGATCATTGGAACTACCGGTTCGCCCAAACCGGCAGCAGCCCACCACTGAGAAAGAGCATAAGAAGATAATCATCCAATGAAATTGACTGCAGTTCATGAAGCTTCTGAGATACAAGAGAAGGCAACATCACAATTCCTTACCCTAACTCACTGCAATATACTGTAGCTCCTTTTGAAATTTCAGGTATCAGTGGTTCATTACGCTTGTACTGTGCTAGCTGTGTTCTTCCGAACTCCAACCTACACGTCTGATTTATAATTTCTTAAACAAACAACATTTCCAGTCCCGATCTTAAAAAGCCCTCTGGCGCAACACAACACGTGGTGTCTTCCAGATGGGTTGGGACTGCAATGCTCAACACTCCCAGCCGGCCATGACCAAAAATTGCAATCTTAGCAGGGCCTCCGTTGGAGAAGGTTACTCTAGTGAATACGGCTTGACATCATGATTTATTTATTTTTAATTGTCAATATGGCACCTACCTCCCCTTCACTTCCGTCGACATCAGTTCTTGAGATTCCCCAAAAGGGGAAAAAAATAAAATCCAGTTCAGAACATCTCCTTTATGTTTTCAACAATGAAGCAGATGGAAAAGGAATAATTGAGCTTTTCTGGAAATCTCCTTATTCTCTTTAGTGCATTTATACACTCGGTGGTCTAATGTGTTGTTTCTTTCCTCCTCCCTCCTCTTCCTCCTCCTCAGGGGTGAAATTCACTTACCTTCTCTACTGGTTCGCAAATGTGTGTGCACCATCGCCTGCACATGTGCTTAAAATTGTCACAAAAAAGCGATGTCATGACGTCCACGTGGGTGGGCGGAGCCTCCCACAGCCGCCGCTACCGGTTCACCCAAGTCGGATAGAACCGGCTGAATTTCACCTCTGCTCCTCCTCCTCCCTCCTCCTCCTCCTCCTTCCCGTCTTCCTCCAGCTCCTCTTGTCAGGCTTTTAATACAGTACAGCAATGTATGCATTACTTCTGCTAAGGAGTAATATGTAGTGCGGCAGGGTGTAAGCCTTGCAGATATAGGATTTCACTCACTTAGACATCTCTGGTTACTTCTTCTGAAGCCATTGTAGATCTGAAGATGGAAAAGAACTCCGTTGGCTCCCTTGGGAAAGCACCGGATTGCTTTATCCAAAGCTGATTAGTTTATATTCTGTGGTAATATTGGAGTAATCCATAGATTCCACGGCCATATTCAGCAAGCCGGTCTTTTCTCATTTGAAGCAGCAATTTTATTTCTAAAGCACGGGTGTCAAACTCAAGGCCTGGGGGCTGGATCTGGCCCGTGGGGTGCTTAGATCTGGGCCACGGGGCTACCCTGGAAATAGTGAAGGACTGGCCCGCGGTGCCTCTGCCAGTGAAAACAGAGCTCGGAAGGGCTGCATGAAACCTTCCCAAGCTCCGTTTTCGCTGGCAGAGGGTTGCAGGAGGCTATCACAGCCGAAAACGGAACTCAAGAGCCTGTTTTTGCTGGAAGAATGCTCAGGCCACCACAAGCGCACCTGACATGAGTGACATTGAGCTGGCCACACCCACCAGCCCCCCCAAGTTCAAATACAATCCTGATACAGCCCTCAATGAAATCAAATTTGACACCCCTGCTCTAAAGTGAGATCTTTGTTTCAGGGGTGGGTTCTACTTACCTTTACTACCGGTTCGCAATGGGACCATGCGCGCTTGCTTCGCTCACGCACAGAAACTTCCCAATGACGTCCAGGTCAGTGGGTGGAGCCTCCCACCGGTTTTACTACCGGTTCTTGCGAACCGGTCCGAACTGGGGACAATCCACCACTGCTTTGTTTCCAAGTGGCAGATCTCAATTGTCCCCCTGGAACAGAATATCAACCATATCGCCAAAGTTTCTTTGTCTCTCGCAAAACCGTACCAAGAGCATTGTACTCCGTAAAACACAGTGAGCTGATCTCTGATTGACACCATTTTTGAAATATAGAATCTTTTTTTTCCCCCCTTCGTGATTACAATCCCCCAAGAAGGCTAACAAAATTCTCCCTTTCTCAGGAAAAAAACCAGCTGTGCTGTAAATCTTCTGATGTGACCAACCATAGAAAGTAATTAAACCAGTGATGAAATTCAAATTTTTTTACTAGTGGTTCTGTGGGCGTGGCTTGGTGGGTGTGATGTGGCTTGGTGGGCGTGGCAGGGGATGGATACTGCAAAATCCCCACACATTATAAAATCCCCACTCGCATATTTATTAGTTGCAAATGCTTAATATTTTTTTCTTACGCGAGTTTACGGTGCCAAATCACTGCATAGAATCTACCAAGTTATTTATTTAAGTGTTTATTGCATAAAACACTTCTATTTTATATTCTATGGCAGCACTGTAGGTTTTCTTGTCTCTACAAAAGGGCATTAAAAAAATAATAAAATGGATAAAATAAAATAAAAATGGTTTACGATTGTTTGGCTTTATTTTTATATTTCAGCTCCCGGCCCCCAACGCTTTACAAATTCTAGATTAAATATCAAGCTAAGAAATCAAGGAAAGATCTAGCTGTTAATGATGCAATGTTTCTAAACTTTCGCTAAATATAAATCTTCATTCTGAGACCAGTGGTGAAATCCAAATATTTTTTACTACCGGTTCTGTGGACGTGGCTTGGTGGGCATGGTGTGGTTTAGTGGGCATGGCAGGGGAAGGATACTGCAAAATCCCCATTCCCACCCTACTCCTGGGGGAAGGATATTGCAAAATCTCCATTCCCACCCCACCCTGGGGCCAGCCAGAGGTGGTATTTGCCAGTTCTCTGAACTACTCAAAATTTCCACTACCGGTTCTCCAGAACCTGTCAGAACCTGCCTGTTTTCCCCCCGGAGTTAAACCGTCTCAGTGTAATAAAGCTGCATGGATAAAACTTCCAAAATCAAACATGAATAAAAATTAGATCGTCATTGAAAAAAAATATTAAATGTGTGCTGTGGCACAGGCGCGTGCCCAACTGGATCTGAGGCTATTTCTACTATCTGAAGCTAAATCTTGTTCAGATAAACTACTCAACGGTACTTCAACCGACAGACGCAAGAAATTGTCAGGAATTCAGCATTCGCAATTAAGTTACTGTGAGGCTCGCCTGAAATCTGACTCTGATTTTGTAGATAAACGCACAACGGCTCCTCAGATGTTCTGTGCCTCAGTTGTATTTGATATTTTCACTGCTTAGGGAAACCCGAATGGAGAAGCTTCCGAAAGGAAGATCTAAGTTGTTGTATAATAAACGGGATGCACAAAAACACAGGTAGTCCTTGACTTACAACATTTCATGTAATGACTGTTCATAGATACAATGGGCACTGAAAATATTGGTTTTTCACCCGTGCCCATTGCAGCAACGCCAATGGGCACACACGGTCAAAATTCAGACACTTGTTAACTGACTTATATTTATGACGGCAGTCACGTGATTCCCTTCCGACACACAAAAGTCGATGGGGAAGCCAGATTCACTAAACAACTGTGTGGCTAACTGAAGAACTGCAGTGGTTCAGTTAACAACCGTGGCAAGAAAGGTCATAGAATGGGGCAAAACTGACTTAACAATTGTCCTGCTTAGCTACAGAAATGTGGGGCTCAATTGCAGTCATAAGTTGAGGAAATATATATATTTGTGTGTGTGTGTGTGTGTGTGTGTGTTTGTGTTTGTGTATGTATATATATATATATATATATATACTGTATGTGTATATGTTTTCATAGATTTTCACGGGTAGAGGTATGCAAGTTTTGGTGTATTCGGGTCTTTTCCTGTGTAAGATTGAGAGTATCTTGGCGATGTTTCGACAAGGTCCCACTCGTCATCTTCAGGCTGGTGTCTTTGGCTTCGTGCTTGTGCTTTTTCCTCACACAATCACGAAGCCAAAGACACTAGCCTGAAGATGACAAGTGGGACCTCATCGAAACGTCGCCAAGATACTCTCAATCTTACACGGGAAAAGACCCGAATACACCAAAACTTGCATATGTGTATATGTATATATACGTGTGTGTGTGTGTGTGTGTGTGTGTGCATACACACGCAGACACACACACACACATATATATACAAACAATTGTGAGCTACACTATATACTTATTTTCCAAGAAATGAACAGTTTGTCAATCTGAATGGTTGTGTATATATAACAGTAGCCGATGTTCTTTTATTACGCAAGGTCTTGAATACAATAATCTGCTCCATAATGTCACTTACATCGTTATTGTGATAGTTAGTCACAATGATTCAGTGTCCTATTTTATTTCTCAAGGGACAAACACAATAAATACAACATTGCAGTCGATCCTTTTTGTTTATTTGTGCGTGTTTATAACCATGGCACAAATACTCTTGACATATTTCTTTTCAGGCTTTTGGCTCGGAAGAAGTATTGTATCTATTCTTATCTCCTCTACAATCCCCATCTTCCCAGCAAATGTATGTTATTGTTGGAAGAAATATCCATTTGGTTCAGTTCCAAGCTGGGAGAAAGACATTGGAAACATGGAGGCTGATTGGAAAGATGGTGTATTGATGGACACATGGGTTTGAGGTCCTGGGCAGCTGAACACATGGAGTTGAGAGTGGGAGGGTTTGATACCTTCTCTTGGACTTTGAATTTGAGCTTCCTGTTCCTGTGCAAGAACATGTACTGTATTCTATTGGCTGTTGTCAAACTCCTATGGGGCCATGTAGGGGTTATGTAGGGGTCACAGGTGGCTCTATAGGCAAAATACAAATCCTAGGTGTTTATCTGAACTGTTTGGTTGACGTTTCTGAGAGTGATACAATGAAGGGGCTTGTGTTCTGCTTGTGTTGGGCAATTCCTATTGTGGCTTAGTGGCTTTGTCCTGGTTTGGCTCTTGGGTGAGGGTAGTTGCTTATGAATAGAGCTATCTAGTTTCCATTAAGCTCTTTATCTCTTAAGTGCTGACATCTGCTGAGGGCTATTAAGAAAGATGGGAGCTGCTTTCTGTCTCCAAGAACATGTTTCTCCATTCCTCCTTTAGGGAAATACAATATTCTGCCCTTTTTTAAAAAAATATACCTCAAAATATTTAATTCTTCTAGGAGGGGGGTAGCTTCCCACATTATGATATCTGCAATATTGAGATATGAATCCAGCTACTGTTCTTTGGATACAAAGGTCTTCCAACATCAAGGTTTCTGTTTAGAAAGCAGTTTTTTGTTTTTTTAAAAATTTGATTTATATGCCGCCCTTCTCCGGAGACTCAGGGCGGCTTACAATGCTTTAAGCAATAGCCTTCATCCTTTTGTATATTTATACAAAGTCATCTTATTGCCCCCACAACTGGGTCCTCAATTTACCTAACTTAGAAAGGATGGAAGGCTGATTCAACCTTGAGCCTGGCGAGATTCGAACCTGCAGTAATTGCAGGCAGCTGGCCTTAATAACAGGGTGCTTTAGACCACTGTACTACCAAGGTTTAATGTTGATTGTTGTTAAATATTATTTTAGAAGGATGGGTATAGCAACTTTTTAAAAAAAGTTTTTTCATTAATATTTTGCCTTTACCTTTTATGTATGCCAAACCTAAAATGGCCATTTCTTCCCCTTTGTTGTTTTTTCACCGTATGAGTCTGCCTTGTCTTTCACAACTTCACACATTGTGTTAAGCTACATGTTGTGGCCTGTCAGCCGCTGGCCCCTCCGGCAACTGAATCAGAGGTGGCGGCAGTGTGGGAGTCAGGGTTAGCATCAAGGCAACCTGAGAGCTCTGAGGGGGAAGCGGGAACGGAGCTGCCAGAGAGAGAGAGAGACAGAGGCGGAGTCTGGGCCCTCCATCAGCCCTCAGATGGAAAGTCAACAGCCCTCAGGTCTGGAGGTGGCTGATGAGGAAGAGGAGGAACAGCTGGGTCCAGTGCCTGATGCGCGGATGCGCAGAAGGCAGAGGAGAGGAGAGCAGTGGAAATCTATGGGCCGGTCCTTGGGACGGAAGAGCCACCGCTGCTAGTGAAGCCCCACCCTAACTCTGGAGATAAAAGGCAGGGGGCGGAGATGAATGGAAGCGGCAGATAAATATTCATCTCCCTGCTGGACAGACTTGTTAGCCTGCTGTGTGTGTGTGTGAGAGAGAAGGGAACAATGAGGTAACTACAGAGGGTTTGTCATGTTTGAGAGCTGGGTCAAAACGCTACAACTTTTTAGTCATGCAAAATACAGTTGGCTGAATCCACCAGGAAGCCGGCCCCATTATGACGTAGCCATAATGTGCTTGAATCCTCTCTCTGGTTCTGTTCCTTGCTTCTCCCAATGCTCTCTGTAATCCACGGCGGCATTTTGAGAATTAAGCCAGGGGTTCTTTTGCTGCTATCATTCATTTTAAGATTACTCACATGTTCCACTGCTGTTCCCTGCTCTCATCTCCAACTGTTTTATTATTTCTTTTTTTTTTTTTTTTTTGTAGATATGATGGCCCCGGATTTGATCTGCCTTTTTACCCGCTTGCTAGCCAGTCTGGCAAAAAAAATTTTCACGGTTGCAACTAGGTCTTCTTTTGAATTGCAAATGTTTTCCAAGGCTGAGTGAACCAATTTAGCTAATCGTGCTCTCTCTTTGTAGACAGCCAAGCCTTTGGAACAGAAGTGAGATGCTAATCCACCAACAGGAAGAAGACCAAGTGACAAGGGGAGAGAGAGAGAGAGAGAGAGAGAGAGAGAGAGAGAGACCCTAAGGCAGGAACGATACAAAATGACCCAGACAAGGCCTGATCTGTGAGTTGTTCCATGCCACCATGTTCCTAGAACAAAACCTGGCAGCAGAAGAATTAGGAAATGCCCCAGAAAATGGCAGTGATATATTCCATGATATATTCTAGCCAAAAACAACAAGTTTCCTGTTATCATGCCTACTTCTTCTAAATGGCTGATAACTAATGTTTTATGATGAATGTATTTTTACAATGACTATGATAATGCTCTATCACTATTGTTGTATGTACACTGAGAGCTTATGCACCAGATACGAATTCCTTGTGTGTCTAATAACACTTGGCCAATAAAGAAATCTATTCTATTCTATTCTATTCTATTCTATTCTATTCTATTCTATTTCTATTCTATTCTATTCTATTCTATTCTATTCATTCCATTCCATTCCATTCCATTCCATTATTTTCTATATTCTATTTCTATATTCTATTTCTATATTCTATTCTGTTCTATTTTATTCATTTTCTATTTCTATTTCTATTTTCTATTCTATTCTATTCTATTCTATTCTATTCTATTCTATTCTATTCTATTTCTATTCTATTTCTATTCTATTCTATTCTATTCTATTCTATTCTATTCTATTCTATTCTATTCTATCTATTCTATTCTATTCTATTCTATTTATTCCATTCAATTCCTATTTCTATATTCTTTTTCTATATACTACTGTTCTATTTTATTCATTTTCTATATTCTATTCTATTTCTATTCTATTCCTATTTCTACATTCTATTTCGATATTCTTTTCTGTTCGATTTTATTCATTTTCTATATTCTATTCTATTCTATATTCTATTTCAATATTCTATTCTGTTCGATTTTATTCATTTTCTATATTCTATTCTATTCTATTCTATTCTATTCTATTCTATTCTATTCTATTCTATTCTATTCTATTCTATTCTATTCTATTCTATCCATGGTGGAAGTTCGATTCTCAAGGTTGACTCAGACTTCCATCCTTCCGAGGTCGGTAAAGTGAGGATACAGATTGCTGGGGGCCATCTTCTGACTCTGTAAAGTGCTTAGAGAGGGCTGTAAAATACTATATATTACTATGTATACTATATATATATATATATATTGTATATAAGTCTGTTATTGCTATGTCCTGACTTGAAACTGGAATGATGATTTTCCTATCTGGTAAACTCAACTCCTGTTCATCAACTAATCCCATAAATGCATCTTTGAATTATTTGGCGGTGTGTGTGTGTGTGTTGGTGGAGGAAAAAACCAGTTTGTGCAGCTCAAGGAAATAGCTGTCCCTCCTCTGCACATTTGATCTATATATATATTTGATTCAGAGCCGTCTCATTTGCTGACTTGGTAGCTGCAGAGGGAGGAAAGTAGAAGTCACCTAAGCAGGCAGCTTTTCCTTAGAAAGGCTGCAGAAAAAGAACGGAGCGGAGGAGGAAGAGGAATTGATTCCAAATCTCCCCAGAAGATTAATTATGTGCTGTGCGGGCAATTAATGGGACTGGATCGGGAGCACGGAGTGACAGACGCCTTGACCTAAGAAGAATCTTTTTTGCGGGTTGCATTGGAAAGAGGACATTTGTTTCCCTGCCCTTGTTTACCTCGCCCGCTGCAGGAAGAAAAAAAAAGTTAATGGGTGAAAACACTCCTTAGATTACAGTTTGGGTTCCTTGAAAAGAGGCCTTTATAAGCCGAAGCTATTCTCTGCTCGGCGGCTTCCGTGCCTTGAAAAATGAAACAAATCTAAATGGAAATTACAGGCTTAGCTGACAAATTTCGTGTTGGGAATTGACATTTGTACATTTTTGAGGCATGAAACCCCGGCCTTCGGATTCTCGTCGGAGTGGAATTCAAGTGCAGGGCAAGGAAAAGAGAGTTGGAATAAATCAGCCGAGGAGATGCTTTTGTCCCACTTCCGCATCTGCTGATACCTTCCAGCTACTTAGGAGGGACTGAGTCTGCTCTGTTTTGAGCCTTTCCTATCAGAAAATGTAATATTTTTTTTAAAGCAGGAAGCCACACTTCCTGAAAAGTTGTGGCAATGATACAGATACAGATTAAGAGAGTTGGAAGGGACCTTGTAGGTCATGCAGTCCTCCTCACCGCCCAATCAGGAGACCCTACACCATTTCCGACAGATGGCAGTCCAATCTTTTCTTGAAAGTCTCAAGTGATGAAGCTCCCACAACTTCCGAAGGCAACTTCTGTTCCATCGGTTGATTCTTCTCACTGTCAGAAAATTTCTCCTTATTTCTAGGTTGAATCTCTTCTTGATCAGTTTCCATCCATTATTCCTTGTCTGGCCTTCAGGTGCCTTGGAAAACAGCTTGACCCCCTTCCTCTCTGGGGCAGCCCCGCAAATATTGGAAGACTGCTATCATGTCTCCCCTGGTCCTTCTCTTCACTAGACTAGCCATGCCCAGTTTCTGCAACCGTTCTTCATATGTTTTAGTCTCCAGACCCTAATCATCTTCATTGCTCTTCTCTGCAATGTCTTGAAAATGACTTGGACATCCATGGGAGAAACTATGGATCTGGTTTTTAGTGAATCTATTTGGCCAAGGCGGCTAACCATTCTTAAATATTGCTATTGTTTAACGCATTGTAAGCCGCCCTGAGTCTCCAGAGAAAAGGCGGCATATAAATCGAACCAATAAATAAATAAATAAATAAATAAATAAATAAATAAATAAATAAATACATTCTTAAATATTTTGTTGATAGTTGCAAAGTCGTGTCCCATTAATAAAAGAGCAATGGTCTGGTTACTCCTATTACCGTATCTTACTATTACATTAATTTACCACCAACAACTTCGGAAGGAATACCACTAGAAAAAGCTGAAAGGATCACGTACCTCGGTTTTAATTTACATGTAAGCTGAAACATGACCCCTGAAGTATAAACAAGGATAGAGAAAGCTCAAACAGCATTCTCCAAAATGGAAAAGGTCTTCTGCAGTCACGACATAAGCCTAAAATTGAAAGTCAGGCTTGTCCGATGTTACATCTTTTCTATCCTGCTCTACGGAGTGGAGAGTTGGTCTCTGACAAAAAGCCACTTGAAGAGACTAGAAGCATTTGAAATGTGGATTTACAGGTGAGCTGTTACGTATAAGTTGGGTTGACAAAATCAGAAATGAGGAGGTGATGAGCCGCCTGGGAAAGCCAAAGGAGATCATCAGAACCATAAAATGTGAAATAATATTTCAGACTTGGGATGCAACACCCGTAAAAATACGGCATACTTCACTTAATCTTCCAAGGAAAGATTGAAGGCAAACGAGGTCCAGGCAGAAGAAGAACAATATGGCTTCAAAATCTAAGCAATCAGGAAACAATATCAATATAAATCGTAAGGATACAAGCAACAAAATTACAGTCATACAGTCATAAGTGGAAGGAGATGGGTGGTAGGAATGATGAGAAGATTAACAGTAATGCAGACTTAGTAACTAGTTTGACAGTGTTGAGGGAATTATTTGTTTAGCAGAGGGATGGCGTTCGGGAAAAAACTGTCCTTGTGTCTAGTTGTTCTGGTGTGCAGTGCTCTATAGCCTCGTTTTGAAGGTAGGAGTTGAAACAATTTATGTCCAGGATATGAGGGGTCTGTAGATATTTTCACAACCCTCTTTTTGACTCATGCAGTATATAGGTCCTCAATGGAAGGCAGGTTGGTAGCCATTGTTTTTTCTGCAGTTCTAATTATCCTCTGAAATCTGAGTCTGTCTTGTTGGGTTGCAGAACCAAACCAGACAGTTATAGAGATGTCCTCAAATAGGCTCAAGTTAGCATCTGAGAATCACCTGCGTTCCATTACAACCGAGTGAAGTTGTTAACTGAATTTCAAAACAATGTTTTGAAATGAGGTGTTGGCCAACTTTAATGTAAAATAGGGAATATATAAACGAAGGCCTTGTATTTTAATTAATATTTTAATTGCAAAATATTTGAAGGTCGAGCCACTGCCTGCAGTAGAAAAATTATCTACTGCTGCTTGCTGTAGGGTCTTAGTAATAGCGCGTTGCCAGCCCTGTTTCTGAGGAGAAAAAAAAAATTTCCAATTTCAATTTTATTTTTTGAATACAGACGTAATGAACCTCGACCTTTGACCTTTAAAGGCATTTCCTCCCCCCCCCTCAAAAATGTGTGAAAAGAGGGAAAGAATGAGAAACAAGCTGGCTAAAGAACATGCCAGGTGTTGGCACAAGATGATGAGAATTTTTTCACCTATGGAATAATTAATCAGAATTCAAAGAAAGAGACATCTTATTACAGAGAAGTCTTTTCTACAGAATATCGTTCAGTGGTCCAGTTAGTTCCCATCTTTTAATTAGGAACATCACTGTGGGAGAATTAACAAGGAAACCACAAGGTACAGTAGATGGGAAAGAAGAACCAACGTATCTCCTGTAGAAAATTAGAATAATGAAATATTTTGAGAAATATTAACAAGGCAGAATATCATATTTCCCTAAAGGAGGAATGGAGAAACATGCTCTTGGAGACAGAAAGTAGCTCCCACCTTTCTTAATAGCCCTCAGCATATGTCAGCACTTAAGAGATAAAGAGATATATAGCTCTATTCATAAGCAAATTCCCTGCAGCAAGGTTTGAACAAAGGTAGGATTAGCCCTCAGCCTCTATAGGAATTGCCCAACAAGCCCCTTCATTGCATCAGCCAAACTTCAACCAAACTTAGCTCAGACAAACTTCTAGGATTTGTACATGGCCCTATAGGAGTCTGACAACAGCCAATAGAATACCTGTTCTTGCACAGAAACAGGAAGCTCAAGTTCAATGCCCAAGAGAAGGTATTAAAAACCCCTCACTCTCAACTCCATGTGGTCAGCTGCCCAGAATCATACGTGCTTGGTGGTTCTGTTCATCATTAAACCATCTTTCCAATCAGCCTCCGTGTTTACAGTGTCTTTCTCTCAGCTTGGAACTGAACCAGATGGATATTTCTTCCGACATTCCTAACCTTGTGAAACTTGTATTTGTGAAAAAAGTATTACCCAGCGATTCAGGAAGAACTATACTTAGGGTGATTGTGTCATGCCAACTCAAGCTTTATCTTGTTTCTCTCTTTTAACTTAAGAGTTAAGCGTGGTACCTTATTGTTGGGCGTGTGACTCCGTTGGCATTGACTCTTTAACATCTATTGACCCAGAAGGGAGCCAGGATGAAGATAACAAGTTAAAAGATTTATTCTGGGACTTCTTTGTCTATCATTCTTTCTGTTCTTTGTGTAAGAGGTGGCTAATCTCAGGTCACTTCTGTCTTTTTTCCCCAGGCATAGCTGAGACAGCACATTCTCTTTGCTCTTTTGTTGCTGTTGCTATATAAAAGTTTCTTGTTGAAAGCCCCTGTATTTTGTAGAAGATCTGTGTTTTTCTTTAAGGCAACGATCCCTTAAAGAATCTTGAGCAAGAAACTAATAAATACGGTTACTATAACTGCTTTCTTCTGTTTCTTCCTGAAGACATGGGGAAAAAAATATATTTCTTCCTGAAGACATGGGGAAAAAATACCGTACTTTTCAGAGTATAAGACGCAATTCCCCCCCTAAAGTGGGTGAAAATTGCAGTGTGTCTTATACACCAAATGTTACTGAAGCCCCACCCACCCACCGGCCCCCAGCCTTCAACTGTTTTCAGCCTCCACGCGTTGCATTTTTGGCCTCCGCAAGCCCCATTTTTGGCCTCTGTGCGTTGCATTTTCAGCCAGTTCCAGGCGGTGGAGATCGGCGGCGGTGAATGGGCTGCGCTGAACAGACTGCGCTGAACGGGCCGTGGTGGCAGTGAACAGGCGGTGGCAAACAGGTAGCGGCAAATGGGCCGCGCCGAATGGGCCGAGGCAAACAGGCTGCAGCAAACGGGCTGCAGCGGCAAACAGGCCATGGCGAATGGGCGGTGGTGGTGAATGGGCTGCCGCAGCGCCGAATGAGTTGTGGCAAACGGGCCAGATGAATACTGGATGGCTGCTGGGAGGCAAAGGCAGATTTCTTTTTCTTGTTTTCCTCCCCCCAAAAGATAGGTGAGTCTTATAGTCCCAGAGCGTTTTATACTCCAAAAAATACGGTATATTTCTTCCTGAAGAAATGAGGGAAAAGATTATGTTTTTCTCTTTCTGATGATCACTTTTATGCAAATCTGTATAAATCAGCAGTTTGCTTAAAGTGTAAGTGGCATTTTTGTAACAGTACATTACTACTACCAGTAGTACTGATAGGTCTCAATTTAAGACCATCATTGAGCCCAACATTTGTGCTGCTTAGCAAAACATGTGTTCAGTGAATTCTTCCCATTTTTACGATTTTTCTTGCTGCCGTTGTTAAGTGAATCACTCAGTAACATGGCTGTTAAGTGAATCTGTCTTCTCCATTGATTCTGCCTGTCAGAAGGTTGCCAAAAGGAGTCATGTGACCCCGGAACACTGCAACCGTCATACGTACATGCCAGTTGCCAAGCGTTTGAATTTTGATCTCGTGACCATGGGGATGCTGCAACGGTCATAAGTGTGAAAAACGGTCATCATTCACTTTTTCAGTGCCGTTGTAAATTTGGAAGTGAACTGTTGTAAATCAAGGATTATCTGCATTAACAGTGCTGATTGATTCTTTGGACATTTACCCTTTATCTGGTTCGGACCGGATCGCCTGATCCGGTAGCGATGGAGGCGGGTGTTTCAGAGAACTGGCAGCAAAAATCCCTGCCCCCCCATTCCCATGCCCAGCTGAGCCGCGCGATCATCAGAGGCTTTTTTTCTTTTAAATGCCTCTGACGATCCAAGCTGAGTTGCCCGATCATCAGAGACTTTTTTTCTTTTAAATGCCTCTGATGATCCAAGCTGAGTTGCCTGATCGTCAGAGGCTTTTGCCGATCAGGCAACTCAGCTTGGATCGTCAGAGGCATTTAAAAGAAAAAAAGTCTCTGCCGATCAGGCAACTCAGCTTGGATCGTCAAAGCCTTTTGAAAGCATTTTTTTACAACCTCTTCGCCGAAGAGGTTATAGAAAAAATGGTTTTAAAAGTGAAAAAAATTAAAAATTGGCCACGCCCACCCAGTTACATTACACCCCCCCACCAAGCCACGTCCACAGAACCGGTAACAAATTTTAGATTTCACCACTGATAGTACCTAAAAACAACAAAAAGCTTATTTAATTGGACATTTGAAGTATCCCCACAGTTTAGATTTTTTTTATTGATGGACCTGCTTCTAAAAAATACTGCCAATATAAAGAGGTAAAATTAGGGACTACGGAACAAGCATAATTTTCTGTCCCCGGAATTGAAACACTGCTTAAAACTTACACATTTACTTGACATATTTGAAAAAATTTCTAGTTTGGCAATTTAACGGGATGAGTCTCAAGGCTTTGCAATGAGGTATTTTTCATTTAACCGTGGATTAGCTATTTAAAAGGCTAATACACATTTCAAATATTTAAAAACGTAATGCTTCAAATATATGTATTAGATGGCTGATGGAAACCTTACAACTGTAGTGGTGTGTTGTTTTTTAAAAAAAATTAAGAATGAATATTCTTAAATAATGTGATTCCAGGATTGGTAGTTTTTTCAGTGGTTTATGTTTACGCATTTATTTCTTCAATTCAATTTGTTTAGGATGAAGAAAAATCTCCTTTAATAGTGGTCTTCCGGGTGCGCTTCAAGGTGTTGGTTCTCACCTTTAAAGCGCTCCATGGCTTAGGGCCAGGGTATTTACGAGACCGCCTTCTGCTACCGATAACCTCCCACCGGCCAATACGCTCTCACAGAGAGGGCCTCCTCAGGGTGCCTTCGGTCAAGCAATGTCGGCTGGCGGCCCCCAGGGGGAGAGCCTTCTCTGTGGGAGCACTCGCCCTCTGGAACGAGCTACCTCCCGAAATACGGCTGATTCCGGATCTCCGCACTTTCCGTAAGGCCCTGAAGACGTTTTTATTTCAGCAAGCCGGCCTGGCCTGAATAGGTTTTATGGGTTAGTTTTTTTAATTGTATAGCTAGGGGTTTTAAATTGGGAGGCCGATTAATTTAATTTATTTTTAATTATCTTAACTTTTATATTGTATGTTATTTTAATTCTCGGCTGTTCACCACCCTGAGTCCCTTTGGGGAGAAGGGCGGGATATAAATTCAATAAATAATAATAATAATAATAATAATAATAATAATAATAATAATAACAACAACAACAACAACAACAACAATAATAACTGAAATGTTATTACTAGCAACCGAACTCACCACATGGCACCTGGGGAGATTGCATCACCCAGGAAGGCTCAACCAAGTTTGGGATTCAAAAGACAACCTACAAAGTTATCCCTGCATGGCCCCATGGGAGTCTGACAACCAATCAGAATACAAGCTCAAATTCAAAGCCCAACAGAGGGTATAAATCTCTCTCTCTCACACCCATGTGCCTTTTTACCCAGGACCTCAACACCACGTGGTCCTGTCCACCATTAAACCATCTTTTCAAACAGTCTCCATGTTTCCAATGTCTTTCTCCCCACTTGGAGCTGAACCCAGGTGGACATTTCTTCCAACACTACCAAGACAAAATTAAATTACAGCATGGCCTTTCCAGCTGCAATGAAGCCTCTGAGAAGTCTCCAAATTCTACATTTCTATGGAAACTCCAAATTCAGCTGTTCTATTAAGCCTAGCATCTTCTAAAGTTAAAAAAGTGTCCTTTATTTTTGCCCGCATATTGGCTCCATTCACACCAAGGAAAAGACAATAATCTGGTTTCTGTTATCTGTTTCCACCCATCTAGGGTTGCCAGCAGTGGTGGGATTCAAATTTTTTTACTACCGGTTTGGTGGGCGTGGCATGGCTTGGTGGGCGTGGCAATGCTTGGTGGGCGTGGCATGGCTTGGTGGGCATGGCAGGGGAAGGTTACTGCAAAATCCCCATTTCCTCCCGATCAGCTGGGACTCGGGAGGCAGAGAATAGATGGGGGCAGGGCTAGTCAGAGGTGGCATTTACCGGTTCTCCGAACTACTCAAAATTTCCGCTACCAGTTCTCCAGAACTGGTCAGAACCTGCTAAAACCCACCTCTGGTTGTCGGGCCATTTCCGTCTCCCTGCTCCTTCTCAGCAATTCAAAAATGGATGGATCTGAGAAAAGAGAATATTATTTGTCCTCTACATGGACCAAAATGCCTTTCCTCAAAAAATTGGAAATCCTCCAAGTGCATGTAGGTCATATTTAGAAGCAATAGCTGCTGCTGTTGCTGCAATACATTTTGGTAAGCGAAGCATTATTTTTGGAAGTTGAGAATATCTAGGAACATCAAAAACATTATCCGGAGCCTTTTAGCTTCTTTTTTCTTTTTTTTAAAGAAACATTATATCTTGTCCTTCTATTTTTTTTATTTAAAAGTATATATTTTGGAATGCAATAAAAACCCTCACAATAAAAATAGACACACACATGTCTAAGAAATACAACAGAACAGCACAAATCAACTCAGACCCTTTTAGCTATTCAACTGATGCTCAATTTTCAGCTGAATTTAACAATTCAATTAGAACTGTTGCACCTTGTCCTTCTAATTTTTTTTTATTGCATAGGACAGATAGTCCTCAATTTATGACCAAAATTGAGCCCAAAAATGTATGTTGCCGAGTGAAACCTTTGTTAACAGAGTTTTGCCCCATTTTACGACTTTTCTTGTCGCAGATGTTAAGTGAATCATTAGCAATTGTTCAATTAGTAACCCAGTTGTTAAGTGAATCTGCTTTCCCCGTGGACTTTGCTTGTCAGAAGGTCACAAAATGGAATCACGTGACCCCTGGACACTGCAGCAGTCATAAATGTGAGACAATTGCCAAGCACTTGAATTTTGACCACGGGGATGGCTGCATAAATGTGAAAAATGCTCATAAGTTGCTTTCTTCAGCGATGTTGTCACTTTGAACGGTCCCTAAATGTACTGTTGTAAGTTGAGGACTACCTGTATATATTTTAGAATGCAATTGTCAGATCCGTGTATCTGCCATTCTTCGTGGAAGAAGAGGAGGAGATTTGGAGTTGTCACATTTAGTTCTTTTCCTATGTGTCCTAAGTATCCAATTTCTTGCCTGGTCCACTTTGTATAAATTTTAATCTGATTTATAACTGCTGCCTGGCACCAGGAATGCCTAGAGAATTCTCACACCTCGGGAAATGAAAGGGAAGGGGGGGAAAATGAGGGATTGTAAGATGACCCTGAGAAGCTCTTCGCATCTGTTTCTCAGAGAGGCTGGTGCAATTCATCTTCACACTGGCGGATTGGTCGGAATCCACATCGGAAGGTGGGGAGGGGGTGTTGTGGCCCCGCCCTCTGAGCCTATCTCATCGGAGGAAGAAGGCTCCAAACATGAGGGAGAGGAGTCAGCCAGGCCTCCCTCTCCAGGCCCCTCCCCTCTGGCACTGTCTCAGGTGCCGGCCGAGGGAGAGGAGGTTAGCCAGGAGCCAGGTGTCTCAGATGAGAGCGAAGGAGAGCCGTCATTCCTGGACGCACGCCAACGAAGGCGTGATAAACGGTTGCAGCAGTTAAGGAGGCGTGCTAGGGATTAGAACTGAGTCACTGGACCACACCCCAGAGACTATATAAGAGAGGGTGGTGGCTGGTAAAACCCTGTGACGAACAAAAACGAACTTTGGCTAGTCCCTTGAACAACGTCTGAAGCTGCCGAAAGGGATATTGTTTTTGCTGGACTATTTGCAATGCGTATGTAATTTATGTTATCTGTTACAGTAAAAGCTCTTGGCAGATGGTGATTATATTGCTGCCAAGTTTGAGATAACGACCTGTGTGCGTGCCAAGTACTTTCTTAACCCTCGGCTGGCTGTGTTTGTGTGTGTGTGTGGACGGGGACAGATCAGGGGGTTCCTAATTTCCTTTATCCTGAACTGCATGCCCTGAGGGACCCCAGAGCCTGCTTTGAGTTTTGACTTGTTTTCATCCCTTTCAATAAAAGGTTCCTTTTGAAATACAAAGTTCTCAAGAGTTCGTACTTTCTTGGAAGGGGATGGGTGGGGGGGAGAGAAGCTGGTCCTTACAGCAATAAAAATCCTCACAGTAAAAATACACACAGACACAGACCTAACATACACAACAGAACAGCACAACCCGATCCAAAATGCCAGAATAAGAGCAATAAAACTCTGGAGATAATACATAAAAAAACCCAGGGCGTAGTAGGAATCTGCTGATCTGTTGATTTCACACTGATGTAAAAAACTCCTATTGTAATTTAAATAGGAGCCAGCCGTGTGCAGCAGCTGCCAAAAAAGCCAACACAGTTCTGGGCTGCATAAACAGAGAGATAGAATCAAGATCACGTGAAGTGTTAATGCCACTTTATAAGGCCTTGGTAAGGCCACACTTGGAATACTGCATTCAGTTTTGGTCGGCACGATGTAAAAAAGATGTGGAGACTCTAGAAAGAGTGCAACAAAGAGGATTAGGGGACTGGAGGCTAAAACATATGAAAAACGATTGCAGGAACTGGGTATGTCTAGTTTAATGAAAAGAAGGACTAGGGGAGACATGATAGAAAGTCTTCCAATATCTCAGGGGCTGCCACAAAGAAGAGGGAGTCAAACTATTCTCCAAAGCACCTGAAGGTAGGATGAGAAGCAATGGGTGGAAACTAATCAAGGAGAGAAGCAACCTAGAACTAAGGAGAAATTTCCTGACAGTTAGAACAACTAACCAGTGGAACAACTTGCCTCCAGAAGTTGTAAATGCTCCAACACTGGAAGTTTTTAAGATGTTGGATAACCATTTGTCTGAAGTGGTGTAGGGTTTCCTGCCTACACCACTGGACTTCTGGACTTCTGGACTAGAAGACCTCCAAGGACCCTTCCAACTCTGTTATTCTAAATAAGATACTTTCTAAATAATAATTTCAGCCAAAATAAAATTCCTTAAAGGAGGGAGGCTTATGCTTGTCAATATTTCTGCCTGCATCGACAGCTTCTAAATATATTTTTAAAAGCATAAGCTTGGTCTTTGGATATAGACTGCTTTCTCGCAGGCAATTGGATCTCAGAAATTTATGGCTAAATTTAAGCCACTTCTTTTGTTGCCTTAGATACTTCAGAAGGAAGAGGTCACAGTGACCCTATTTTCAAAGATGCCTCTTTGCTTGCGCTCCCTTCAGCCGCATTCTTGGAGGAATATAATATTTCACAGTTGTGCCCTTAGTTTGAATGAGCTTCTCTTGACCATTCTTTCCCCTTTCGCTGGGATATCATCTCTGATTCTATTTCCACGTGTTCCCGTCTCATTCAACCTTACCAAACAAGGACGGAAGGCTCCTTGCAGCAGAAAATGAAGAAAAGAGGAGCATTTCATACAAATATAAAAGGTTTCTGTTTAGCACATTTCCTTTAAAAGCCAGTGAGAAATGCTGGGTGACATTTCCGATCCGGCAAGACGCTAGTCAAAAAGATGCGAATATCATTGCATAATTCCTCCTCCATACTTCTTCCTGCGACTGGGTCAGAATGGAGCTGAAAGGGACCTCAAGCAGGAGACCATATCTTTTCTTAAAAACCTCCAGTAATGAAGCACTGAAGCACTTGAAGGGATTCTGCAAAATTGAGGAATTTATATAGGGACAATATTATGGATTAGGATGGCATTTCCACCCCCCCCCCCCCAACTTCAGGAGGATTGGATTATACTGTCAGCGTCCCAACACTGACATATAATAAAGAGAGAAGAAGCCTGAACTTTTGCCTACTAAATCCCTTTGAAGATTCTGTCTCCTTGGAGATGGGAGAGGGGGGAGACATTCCTGTGATCTGACGAAGAAGGGATCAGGAAAGTGACTTGGAAGATAGCCAATGAGAAGCAGAGAATTGGGGATCGGAAAGGGAGGGATTGGGGGGCAAAGGTCAGTACTGACCGCGAAAGAGCCAGGATCAGATTGCTGGGCTCGAATAAAGAGAAAATTTCCTTAAAGATCGGCAGTTTGGAAATTCATTTATTTTGAGATAGCATCGAAACCTGACATATTCTATAACAGCCAGTTGAGGTCGCGGTGAAGACCTCAAAGTAAAAACTGGGAGACCCATGAGCTCTATTTAAGGTCCATGAGTTTAGGCATGAAGGTCCAATCCTGGGGTGAAATGCTCCCGGTTCGGACCGGATCATCAATTTATATTTAAATCTGATAGTCACCAGAAATTTTGAGAAAGCTCTAAACTAATGTTGGAAGAAATGTCCATCTGGGTTCAGTTCCAAGCCGGGAAAAAGACACTGGAAACATGGAGACTGATTGGAAAGAAGGTTTAATGAAGCAGGACCACCAGGCATGTATGATTCTGGTGCACTGACCACATGGAGTTGAGAGTTGGGTGTCTTTTATACCTTCTCTTGGGCTTTGCACTTGAACTTCCTGTTCCTGTGCAAGAACATGTATTCTATTGGCTGTTGTAGGGGTCATAGCTGGCTCTGTAGGTTGTCTGAGCTCCCAGGTTTGGTTGAAGTTTGGACTCCGATGCAATGTCGTTAGGAGATTGTGCAATGTCGTATGCTCTGCTGCTAGTGGATTAATCCTATTATGTCCTGGAGGGTCATGACTTAATCCCTTCACCCTGGATCTGAAGGTCTTTTGTTTTGTAGACAGGCTGGCCCAGTCTTTCTTAATGGGCACCAAATATCTGCTGGGGGCAGGGAGCTGGGGCTCTGAGTTTCTGTCTCCCTTAAGATTTTTTTTATATATATTTCTCTTTTAGGGGGAATATTTTATCCTGCCTTTTAAAAATATTCCTCAGGATTTTTCATTCTTCTAGGAAAGGAGGGTGGTGGCAGCTTCCCACAGGTCAAAAGCCAAGCAGAGCTCATTTTTTATCCAATAAAACCAGCTGAGGTTCAGAAGGACCTTCCGTTTGTATATACTTTTACAGGTGGTTATCCTATGCATTTCACTTTCCCTTCCACGCAGGTGTGCAGCGTAAGAATCGGCCCCAGGACTCTGTTTGCTCAATGCAATCGGCAGGAAAGCAAAAGCATAGCTTTGTACATGGGCTGGGCCTTCTTCTTCTTTTTTTTTTCCTTTCCTATTTTTTGGCATGCAAATTAAGGTGCCAATTAACAGCAAAACCCTAATCAGGCTTCTTTGGAAGCAAGACTTGTTTATTTCAGCAGAGTTCACTTCTCTGTGCAGGTAGCTATTACATCGTGGCCTTTAGACTTCAAAACACAAAACAGCTCGGAGATAACCAGCGTAAGGCATTCAGATTGTCTTGCAACAAAAGTACCTACTTTTTCATTATTATAGATTTTGAGAGAATATGTCTGTCTGCCTGCCTGCCTGCCTGCCTGCCTGCCTGCCTGCCTGCCTGCCTACCTACCTACCTATCTATCTATCTATCTATCTATCTATCTATCTATCTATCTATCTATCATCCATTCATCCATTATCTCTAGCATCTAATTCTATCTATCTGTCTATCTATCTATCTATCTATCTATATATCTATCTATCTAATCTATCTATCATCATTCATCTATTATCTCTATCTATCTATCTATCTATCTATCTATCATCCATTCATCCATTATCTCTAGCTATCTATCTATCTATCTATCTATCTATCTCTCTATCTATCTATCTATCATCCATTCATCCATTATCTCTAGCATCTTCTATCTATCTATCTATCTATCTATCTATCTATCTATCTATCTATCTCAGGGATAAGTAGATAAATATGGAGGGGGTGGAGGGGAAGCAGGAAACCTGGGGCAGCCTAAAATTAATACATTTTAATCCATCATTAAAAGTGCACGACCTAGTAAAATATTTCATTCCCAATTTCTAATTAAAATCCAGGTGTGCACTTTCGCATCTCAAATTAATTTAATCTAATTATTTAACATTTTGAACTTAAAATGTTCATTTTGAGCTAAAAATGTGCGGTTAACAGATCATTAATGTAACACTATATGTAGTAAATAAATGTCTAAGTCAATATTATGAAATTAAACATCACAGTTGTCTACTCTTAAGACCCAAATAATTTTTAAAAGGTTTCAACTTTTTAGGAACTCATCAGGAAACAAAGGGATTGTAAATCACAACTTCCCTCCCTCTGGGAAAAATTGTGGCTGGTGTTAAACCACATTCTGCACCCTTTAAGCAAAAAATGAAAGTGGACTTCAAAAACTTAAACCGGATCTTCTTAGATACAGTGGTGATGTTTGCTCACAACTTGGATTTTCTTAAAAGTTGCTGGAATGAAGAAACCCAAAAATATTTATTATTATTATTATTATTTGGAAATGCTTTGTTTTTGTAAGTAAAAAGTCCAGCAATTGAAAAAAAAATAAAAGCCTGTTTCTATTTTTAGGCATTTCTGGAAAGGCGGGTTGAAAATGCAGGAGAAAAAGGCCTTCTCGGAAAGCCCTTTTAATACTAGCAGGTTAACAGATACCATTTCTATACCATTTCAGACAAATGGCTCTCCATCTCTTCTTAATAACCTCCAGTGTTGGAGCATTCACAACTTCTGGAGACAAGTTGTTCCACTGATTAATTGTCCTAACTATTAAAGAAATTTCTCCTTAGTTCTAAGTTGCTTCTCTCCTTGATTAGTTTCCACCCGTTGCTTCTTGTCCTACTCTCAGGTGCTTTGGAGAATAGTTTGACTCCCTCTTCTTTGTGGCAGCCCCTGAGATATTGGAACATGATTAGCTGTGAAACTGAAATAGTGACTCTTTCACTATTCTGTTGCCAGTTCTAAAGGTGTGTGTTTGTTTATGTGTGTGTCTCTCTCCTCCTCCTTGCCCCTCAAGTAGTTTGTCACTGCCTTCTTCTGAGACCTGTTTTCAGTTTTGCTGTCTAGGCTACCTTATGATTCTTGATGAACTTATCTTTTCTTTTATGTACACTGAGAGCGGATGCACCAGTGGTGGGTTGCCCCCAGTTCGCACCGGTTCTATAGAACCGGTAGTAAAACCGGCGTGAGGCTCCGCCCACCGACCCTGACGTCATCAAAACGCTTCTGCGTATGCAGAAGGTAAGGTAAGTAGAACCCACCCCTGGTATGCACCAAAGACAAATTCCTTGTGTGTCCAATCACACTTGGCCAATGAAGAATTCTATTCTATTCTATTCTATTCTATTCTATTCTATTCTATTCTATTCTACAGCTCTGGGATATTTTGGTGGTTTTCTCTCCAAGAAAAAACAAGGCCTAATCTTGCTAAGCAACAAAGGGCATTCACAGAAAACATTCTTTGCAGTGACTTCCCTCAAAGCACAAATATACAATACCAAGAGCTGGGGAAATCCTACCAAGAGAAAAACATTGTGTAGGCCCTCCTTGAAACAGGAGATGCTTTAACATTTGCTACGTATTTCACGTTTTGAGAAATGCCTATTTCGAACCCAGTGCAGAGCCATAGAATAGAATAGAATAGAATAACAGAGTTGGAAGGGACCTCGGAGGTCTTCTAGTCCAACCCCATGCTTAGGCAGGAAACCCTACACCACTTCAGACAAATGGTTATCCAATCTCTTCTTAAAAACTTCCAGTGTTGGAGCATTCACAACTTCTAGGAGCCTGAGTGGCGCAGCAGACTAATGCAGACTAATGCTACTGTTAAAAGGTAGTATTTAGCTTCCAGCTGCCTGCAATTACTGCGAGTTCAATTCTCACCAGGCTCAAGGTTGACTCAGCCTTCCATCCTTTCTAAGGTAGGTAAAATGAGGACCCGGTTTGTATATTTTATACAAAGCTGACTTTGTATAAAATATACAAAAGTATGAAGGCTATTGCTTAACGCATTGTAAGCCGCTCTGAGTCTCCGGAGAAGGGCGGCATATAAATCAAATTAAATAATAATAATAAAAAAGTCATTCTACAGATTAATTGTTCCCATTGACAGGAAGTTTCTCCTTAGTTCTAAATTGCTTCTCTCCCTGATTAGTTTCCACCCATTGCTTCTTGTCCTGCCCTCAGGTGCTTTGGAGAATAGCTTGACTTCATGAGTTTCAATCAATGGGATTGTGAGGGAAATTTTAACATTTCCTGGAATAACATCCCTGACAGCAACAACCTCACCAAGTCTGCATATATGTGTTATTTTGCTTTCCCTCCCCACTCATTTATTTTCTACAAGGGGGGCGGGGGAAGTCATTAAAAGCCTTGGGGGAAATTTGCCAAAATTATAGGTGGGAGTTCCATAATATTTTGTAAATGACTGCATGGTAAAAGGTCTTTAAACTGGAGTTCAGAAAACACTTCCAGGCAAACGTTTAAGCACTAAGAGGTAAAGACATCCAAAATTACTCCTTCTCTTCACGTTACTTGGAATTTCCAACTGTGAGAATGAACTCTGGACTGAATGCAGAATGTTAAAAGTGCCAAATTATATTTATTTAACTTTTTTTAAAAAAATACTTTTTGCAAAATTGAGCCTCCTTAATGACCTAGCCCTAGGCTTATATGTGTTTTTCCTCCGATAAAAAAAAAACTTTTAAGAGTCAGCCTTAATTATTTTAACTTATTATTTAGGCCAGCGTTATTCTGCTCAAGATTTATTTATGTGTATACCGCCGAACTCGTAATATGCGAAATGGCCCAGTGTTAATAATATTTACTCAGAAGCAAGTGCTATTGATATCATGAGGTAATTTTTTTCCAGAAAAAAACCCGACTTTGAATTACAGCCAAAGGCTCGTGTTTTAATTGTGATGCAATTGTTAAAAAAACCAAAACAGAATCCTCCTCTCTTTAAGAGTTTGGTATCCAGTAATTAGCATAACGAATTTATGCTATGTTTACTTATAGGTGCATGACAAATAAAATGACTTCTACCACTGCTTGCTAAAATTGGAAGACTGTATAATACCGCAATTAAGGCTGGACAATTTCAAAGGCAGTTCCGTGGCTTGTAATTCCTCCTCGTTTGCTACACAATATGTAAACAGGAGCATATGGTGCCTATTTTGTATACAAGTGTTCCCATCACCAGCTAGGATTTGTCTGGCAATGAGATTATTTAATATGTCTGCATCTGCATTTGCAAATTTAATGGTTAAGGCTTTGGAAGGAAAGAAGGTTAAATAGCTGGTTATTTTACTTGTATTTAAATATGAATTAAACATGATGAGCTAAAGGTAATGATGCTGAAGATCAGGTATGGAAATTTGGAAATCTGAAATGTTAAACGCTTGGCTTTTCAGTATACGTCAGGCACTTGATGTGCTTTGAGAAGGGATTCTATGGAAAATGATGCAGACTTTAAGCAAACCTCCTTCTCCAATTGTCTACGGAGATTCTCACTCAGGTCATGGTTGTCCCAAAGGTAATGTCAGGGTTCCAAGTAACACCCCCCAATGAAAGAAAACTCCAAGGCTTGAGGTTCCTCAAAGTTTCTTTTTATTAAAGATGTCATATTGGCACATCTCGGAAAACCCGAATCTGAAAGTTTCCAGATTTTTCCCACCCAAGTGAAAATTCAAGTCCCTGCCCAGCACCCTCATATCTATCACATGGCCCAATCATCCAACGTCCAAACTGGAGACACCTCCCAGTCACCCAACTCCAGGTTCCAGGGCAATGCGTCCTTGACTCTCTGAAAAAGGAATGTTATTTTGACTACAGACTTCATATCACCCATACTCTATGCAATCCCTCCTCCCATTTTCCCACAGAAGAATAGGTGGCAGGCTTGAAGGCCCAAATGTAAAAGATGGCTTCCAGATCTGACAGATGCTTTCTTTCAAAAGGCAACTGGACTTCCTTGTTTTTTTAAAAAGTCATTTCGCTTCTTCGCTGATGAGAAGTGAAACGTCTTCAAGCAAAAACAGGAAGTCCTTTTGAAAGAAAGCATCTCCTCCAATGATCCAAGTTGATAGATGTCCCACCACCACCAGTTCTTCTCAAATCTTGTGGGGGAGAAAAGAGAGGATTGTGATTTCATCCTGAGTTTTGGGAGATTGAACAGGAAGAGGAATCCTTATCTTCTTTCAGAGGACAGTGACAGTTATAGAAACTGAAAAATACGGGACTTGGAGGATGGTTTATAAGAACTTGGAGAAGATCATGGAAGTGGAGAGGAAATTATTTTCTAATGTAGGAAGTTAGCACCAGGGGTGGGCTCTCCTTACCTTTACTACCAGTTCGCAATGGGCTGTGTGCGCGCGCTCACTTCACTCATGCGCTCGTGCGCTCTTCTGCGCATGTGCAGAAGCGTTTTGATGATGTCAGGGTGGGTGGGCGGAGCCTCCCTCCAGTTTTACTATCGGTTCTATAGAACCGGTCCAAACCGGGGGCAACCCACCACTGGTTAGCACCCATGCCTCTCCTAGGAAAATGAGATATTTTAGGAAATATTAAAAGGGCAAAATATTTCCCCTAAAAGGGAGGCAGAAACGCAGCCCCACCCCCACTTTTGTCAATGGGCCATTAAGGCCTAGGCCAGTCTATTCTACATAACAAAGATCTACCTTCTTCAGGCAGAGCCATAGCAGGAATTGCCCAAAGCCCTTTCATTACATCATCACCCAGCAAGGCTCAACCAAGCTTGGGACTCAAAAACACAACCTACAAAGTTACCTCTGCATGGCCCCCCCTGGGAGTCTGACAACAAATCAGAATACTAGCTCAAATTCAAAAGCCCAGAGAGGGCATAAAATCCAGGCACTCTCAGCATCTCTGCCCTTTTTAAGATTTTTGCTACCGGTTCTCTGAACTGCTCAAAATTTCCTCTACCGGTTCTCCAGAACCTATCAGAACCTGCTGGATTTCACCCCTGTTTTAGTTGTTATAGAAGAAGAAATATAAGAGGGGGAAAAAAGGTCTCCAGTGGGGTGCACTGTAATATTTGTATTTTTTTTTTTTTTGTATTTAGATGGACTTCCTCATGACAAGCATAAGACAAGCATACATGCCCTCTATATGATATCCAGAAGTGGTCTTCAGCAGGTTCCGACCAGTTCTGGAGAACCGGTAGCAGAAATTTTGAGTAGTTCGGAGAACCACCTCTGACTGGCCCCGCCCCCATCTATTCTCTGCCTCCCGAGTCCCAACTGATCGGGAGGAAATGGGGATTTTGAAGTAACCTTTCCCTGGAGTGGGGAGGGAATGGAGATTTTACAGTATCCTTCCCCTGCCACACCCACCAAGCCACGCCCACCAAGCCATACCACACCCATCAAGCCACACTCACAGAACCGGTAGTCAAAAAAATTTGAATCCCACCACTGATCATATCCTTTATCAAGTATGTTTCTTCTGTCCTTGTATCACAAGCAGAGGAAAAAACTTTAGCCTTTTTTTGTGTTATGTCTTGGAGAAGAAAATACTCTTGAGTTGGAGATCGTGGAAACTAGTTGAGATAGTTCATAGTTGAGTACAATTTCTGCAGGAAATCCTGAAAGGAAACTTTAAATAATAATAACAAAAAAAAAAAAAAACCAAAAAAAAAAAAAAAAAAAAAAATGTGGACACCTCTAATATGCTAGAAACCGAAATCCAAGGCATCTGATGAAATTATGTCGTTGTTGTTGTTTTGCTGTGATATTTTGAAAGATTCTCTGACTAGACATGTAATAAAATTACGGATTTATAAACCCTAAGAAAGACTGGATGGCACCCAACTGACTCCAGGCTGTGATTCCTGCCCAGAGAAATATCTTTTTTGGAAGACAGAAGTAATTCCCAGTGACTGAAAGGGGGCAGACTCAGGGTGCATTTCGTTGGCTGTCTCTGGAAAGATGAAAATTGTACATTTTTCTTTCTTTTCTTTCTTTTCTTTATCTGCCAATGCACAGATAATGCAGGCAGGAGAAAGTTGTGAAATCACCCCAAAATAATAAGGAATCGGAGTGGATGTTAAAAGTGTGGCCACGGTGAGGAAACAAGGACGCCTGTGTGACCAATGATCAGATTTTTTTAAAAAGTGCCTTTTTCGTGGTGCCCAGACTAACATTTTCTTGCCAAATCTGCCAAGGCGTGACTTGTCTATAATTCACTTTTCTGGCGGTTCACAAATAAATAATATTTTTAGGGGTCACTCAAAGACTTTGTGAAGGCGTTCCATCGCTGTTGAAAGCTCTGTTATATTTTCTTCCATTTTGAAGCTGTGCTGATGCCTACAGAGAGTATCAAATGGACTCTGAGCGTATTGCTTATTTTCTCAATTACAGAGCATGATCTTGAAAGATATTGCCTAACATCGCCCAGCTCAGGGAGTTAAAGGAAGTGGTTGCTTGAAAAGCCTTTTATCACAGATCTCTCTCCCTCCCTCCCTCTCTCTCTCTCTCCCTCCCTCCCTCTCTCTCTCTTTCTCTCTTCCTCCCTCCCTCTCTCTCTCTCTCTTTCTCTTTCTCTTCCTCTCTCCCTTTCTTTTTCTTTCTTTCCCTCTCCCTTTCTGTTTCTTGCTCCCTCTCCCTTTCTCTTTCTGTTCCTCGCTCCCTTTCTCTCTCCCTCTCTCCTTCTCTCTCTCTCCCCCTCTCTCTCTCCCCCTCTTCTTTTCTCTTTTCTCTTTCTCTCTTTCTCTTTCGATCAGAGGGGGTCTGGAGAGTTCCCTCACCACTCACCAGCCCTCTAAGGGAAAGGGGAAAATGGCAAATAGAGTTTGGAGTTATTATAAATGTGCAGATCAGTCAAAATCTAGTTCATTTTATTTGGCGTATCAGCAACGGAAAGCTTTTTGTGGTTTTTCTTCTTGTTGCTTTTTGCAGGTTTTGTATATTTTTTAAAAAAGTATCTTTTGTTCATAGGGTCGGCAGAAATTCCTTCAAGTTCAGCTTTATTCCTGGTGTCTTCATGGCCCCCTGCTAAGGCTTATGGGATCCTCTCTCCCTCTTTCTCTCCCCCTCCCTCCCTCCCCTCTCTCTCCGCATGCATGTGTGCATATGTGCAGGAATCTTCAAATTGAGTCTAGACCAGTGATGGCTAACCTTTTTGCCATCGCGTGCCAAAAGCGGGGGGAGTGCAGGGGGTCGCGTGTGCGTGTTGCCCACACCCATAATTCAATGCGCCCCTCCCCTCACGCATGCACCTGCGACCTCCCCACCCCCTGCTTTCGGCACGCAATGGCACAGTGGGTGCCCATTTTTCGCCCTCCCCAAGCTCCAGAGGCTTTCTTGGAGCCTGGGGAGGGCAAAAACAGCCTTCCCCACTCCCCTGGAGGCCAGAAACGGCCCGTTTCCTGACTTCCGGTAGGCCCAGAAGGCTAGAAAATCAGCTGGCTGGTGCGCACATGCGTGCTGGTGCTGAGCTAGGGCAATGCTCGCGTGCCCACAGATATGGCTCCATGTGCCACCTGTGGCACGCGTGCCATAGGTTCGCCATCATGGGTCTAGACTATTACAGGACAAATCCCTGTGGTTTTCACAAGTGGTTTGTCCTTGCTTCCTTCTCAGGGTTGAGAGAGTGAAACTGGCCCCAGGTCAGCCAGCTGGTTTGGTACCTAAAACTGGACTAGAACTCCCAGTCTCCCAGTTTCTATTCTGACACCTTAACCCTGTGATGGCGAACCTATGGCACGCGTGCCACAGCTTGCACGCAGAGCTCTCTCTGTGGGCACGTGAGCCATCGCCCAGTTCAGCTCCACCGTGCATGCGCGCATGAAACTCCCGCCGGCCAGCTGATTTTTGGGATGTTCGGAGGGTGGGGCGCATGCAGGAGATGCGCACACATGCATAGGGGGTTGCACACATGTGTGGGGCTGGGGGTTGTGCATGCATGCACAGGGAGTAGGGTGGAAAGCAGGGGTGTGGAGTGTCCCCCCCCACATTTTTGGGTCCAGGAGACTGCACAGAGGCTGCTAGGCCAAAAATGGAGGGGGGGGGTCACATACACATGTGCGGGGATGGGGGGAACATGGGGGGGCATGTGTGCATGCACAGGGGTTAAGGTTAGGCACGCACACTTTCGGCACACGACGAGAAAAAGATTAGCCATCACTGCCTTAACCATTTCAGTAAATGGCTCTTTATGGGATAGTAAATTATTATAAATGAAGGTTGATGAAGAAACTTTAAAGATCTGCTCCCTCTCAAGCTCCAAAAATGTCAAGCTGCCTTATAGAGACTGAAAAAGAAAATTACACCCTTTAACCCGAGCTTTTTATTAGATACGTTAGCTGTCTGGGACAAAGGTTTGTGACTTGCCGTATTAAAATAATAATAATAATACTTCCCCTTGGAATGATAATTACATAAAAGCACATGACTCTGAGTTACAACATTGGTGTCTGAGCCGAAATGGAAACTTTGGCTTTTTTTTTAGAAATTAGATGTTTTGGGAGGCTGTTTTTGTGTTCCCGGGAAATTGGCTTCCAATTGTACGGATTAACGTCCCAGGAGGATCGAGCATCTGGTTTTCCAAGTTAGCTGCAAAAAAACCCAACACCAGCTGAATTAGTCCGAGAACATTAGCTTTAAAAAAGCGGTGATAGGGGGCTCTCTAAGACAGCAAATGGGGAAAAAAATAAAGTTTATTTCACTGCTGTTGTAATCTTCCAACCTCTTTCATTTCATATTTTGCTTTTCCTGTGTAAGCCCTACATTGTATATGACAACATGTACTGATCTTCCCCATCTTCTCACGTTTTACCGACCCTTCTGCCTCAGGATTCATTTATTTTTGTTAGAGTAAATAACAGATCGTCTATTTTTTTCCCCCTTTTGTTCATTCCTTTATATTGTAACAAAAGAGCTCGTTTTTGAAATGAGTGGACTTCTGGCCCCAACATTTACAGTAGGTGACTCTCAGCCTAATTATCAACTTCATCACCCATAAAATCTGCATTGGTCTATTATTTACTTTATTCATTAAATGTGAAACTCAGTCAACTGAACATTCAAAAATGCATCACCAATACCATTGACTGGTGGTACCTTCTTAATATGTACAATATTCCAAGTAGCTCAGTTTTTTGCAGTTACATTGGTGTTATTGCAGGAAGCTGCAATTTGTTGATGTATCTTATAAAATTCTGGGACATGGTACCAAGTGCCCCGATGACAATGAGTATCACTGGTACATGTTTCACCCATAACCGTATTATTATTATTATTATTATTATTATTATTATTATTATTATTATTATTATTTCTTTTATAAAGATGAAATCCTTGGGTTATGACCAATGTCTGCCATGAAGAGAGCACAGTTCAGAATTGTTGTGCCTTAATTGTTTTTTTTTCTTCCTTTTTTATATCTTAAATTTCAACATCAAATTAAGATGCAAACTAACAAAAAGCAAAAACGGAAGGGGAATAACATAACAAGTTAAAAATGACAAAATATTATAGAAGTAATGACCAACTTTCTTTTAGTATAGCGATGATAACATTACAACTATCTCTCATTAGGTTTAAACCAATAACACTAGTTAATAACATATCTTTACACACTAATAATAAGCACACTAAAATATTCTTCAGGTATTCTTCTCTTAAAGGTAAAGGTAAAGATTCCTCTTGTACATATTCGATTTTAAATTTTGTATATCTATGTGTTTTACTTCATGGCTGTGCACCGCCCTGAGTCCTTCGGGAGTAGGGCGGTATAGAAATTCAATAAATAAATAAAAAAATAATAAATAAAAAATATGTGCTACTCGTTCCCGACTCTAGGGGGCAATGTTCATCTCCATTTTAAAGCCGAAGAGCCAGTGCTGTCCGAAGACGTCTCCGTGGTCATGTAGCGGGCATGAATAAATGCTGAAGGAGCACGGAATGCTGTTACCTTCTCATCAAAGGTGGTCCCTATTTTTCTACTTGCATTTTTTACATGCTTTCAAACTGCTAGGTTGGCAGAAGCTGGGACAAGTAACGGGAGCTCACCCCATTACGCGACATTAGGGATTCGAACCGCTGAAGTGCCGATCTTTTGATCGACAAGCTCAGCGTCTTAGCCACTGAGCCACCGCATCCCTTATTCTTCTCTTCATTTCATCTAAAACATAGCTTATTGAATGCAAAGAAGCCTCTATTTAAAAAGCAGCAAGACTTCTCTAATCAAACCCAATCTAATCTTCAAAATCCAAAAGTTGAGTTGTTTCTTCTCTTCATCATGTAAGAAATCTAACAACGGTCCCCAGGTGGCCTTAATTCTTTATTGTTCTGATTTATTTTCCTGGTTCCTAGCATACCAGCTTCATTTAAAAAAAAAACAAAAAACAGCTATCCTTCCTTTTGGTCTTTTTTCAGTCTCCAGATTTTTTAAGCTACAGTTCTGGCAAGGTTTAAATTGTGCAGCAGGCAAACACCCTTCTCCAATACTACAATAAGGGCAGATGGAAACTCCTGCTGCCCAGAAGCTGGAGGCCTTGAGCCAACGACACGGCGCATGTGGAAGAATTTTGCTATCAGGGAGTTGTAAATATGGTACCAACAGTTCCTTCTGCTTCCTCGCTGTCTGTTAGCCTTACATCTTCCAGAAAAAGCAGAAGAGGTAGAACCTATTTTGCCCGTGAAGCATGCAAATCTCTCTTTACTCGGAACATATTTTGCCCTGGGAGGTAGACATGGGAAGAAAAGGAAAAAGACAGATTGTCAACATATGATAACATTAAATACCAGGAAATATTGCCCCAAAGGACAGGAGTTTGAAGAACTGTGGGGGGAAAAAACGACACTTCGGCGTGTCATTCAATAGTAATATTTTTTGTAAGACTTAAAGTAAATACTGGAAACATTTCAAATGCACGCATTTCAATGACATGATCGTATTGGCACGGCTGTGCCTTCCACTCAATCGATGTGCATGTTAGATTCTTGTGGTTGTCCTTGATGGATTGGCATTAGGACTTAGACTTAGAATAACTTTATTGTCACTTTGAATGTACACTAATTGGCATACATTAAAATGAAATTTCGTTGCATGCAGCTCTCAGAGGGTCTCCACCTCCCATATACACTGCATAAGCATGACGAAATGAATAAATAAACAAATACAAAATTATGCATATATCCACATATATTATATGATGCAGAAAACAACACAGTCCATTCTCTTTCAGTTTGCATGATCAAAGCCATGGATTTTTTAAAAAAAATCAGTATTACTTGATTGTATGGATAGACGTGTTTCTAGAATAGAATAATCTGCGTAGGAAACCCTATACCAGTGCCAGGAGGGGGGGTGGGGGAGGTTCGCGCGCACACGTGCCCACACCCATAATTCTATGCGCCACACCCTGTGCATGTGGGTGCAACCCCTCTCCCTCCCACCGCTCCTGGCACGCAATGGCCCGGTAGGCCCGTTTTTCTTTCTCACCTGGCTCCAGATCCTCTCTATGCATCTGGGGAGGGCGAAAATTCTCTAGGAGTCTCTGGAGGCTGAGGACAGCAAAAAAGTCACTTCCTGTCCAACCAGGAGTTGGGAAATGGGCCATTTCAGGCCTCCGGAGGGCCTCTGAGGGGGTGGGGAAGGCTGTTTTTGCCCTCCCCAGATGCATAGAGAGGATCTGGAGCCAGGTGAGAAAGAAAAACGGCCCTTCCCCACCCACCTCCGGCCCTCTGGAGGCAGGAAACAGCCTGTTTTCCTACTTCTGGTGGGCCCAGAAGGCCTGAAAATCAGCTGGCCAGTGTGCGCATATGCGCCAGAGCTGAGCTGGTGTGCCCACTGATATGGCTATGTGTGCCACCTGTGGCACGCGTGCCATAGATTCGACATCATGGCCCTATACCATTTCAGACAAATTGTAGAGGATCTGTGTAGTATTTCGAAATGATCACACATAAGTGGTAGCAGACAGCCATCGTAATAGATAAGGGGTAGATATGGATAGGAGATAAGAGATGATAAGAGATGTTAAGATAAAAGAGATATAATAGATAATAATATATAATAGACACAGTTTGGTCTAATGGTTAAGGCACCAGGATACAAAGTGGAAGATGGTGTGTTCTAGTGCTGCCTTAGTCATTAAATCCAACTGGGTGACTTTGAGCCAGTCACTCTCTTTCAACCTAGCCCGCCTCACAGGGTTGTTGTTGTAGGGAAAATAGGAGGAAGAAAGTGTCTCTGTCTTGCTGGAACTGGGCATGGCTAGTTTAATGAAAAGAAGGACTGGGGTGACATGATAGCAATGTTCCGATATCTCAGGGGCTGCCCCAAAGAAGAGGGAGTCAAGCTATTCTCCAACGCACCTGAGGGTAGGACAAAAAGCAATGGATGGAAACTAATCAAGGAGAGAAGCAACCTAGAACTAAGGAGAAATTTCCTGACAGTGAGAACAATTAATCAGTGGAACAACTTGCCTCCAGAAGTTGTAAATGCTCCAACACTGGAAGTTTTTAAGAAGAGGTTGGATAACCATTTGTCTGAAATAGTATAGGGCTTCCTGCCTCAGTAGGGAGTTGGATTAGAAGACCTCCAAGGACCCTTCTAACTCTGTTATTCTGTTAAATCAACAACTTGATTAACTCCATCTCCGGTTCCCAGGCCCAAAAATCTCATCTTCAGGACTTGTTGGAAGAGCAACAGGATGTCGGATTAATCATGTTCCATACAGAAGAGACACATTATGTTTCATAAACAAGGGACCGCTACCGAGAAGATCCATTTTTGACGGTCCCACCAGATGTATATTCCTGATAGACTGAATCTGGAATATACCTTGGCTTCTCGTTCCGATAAAGCCCGGTGGATGGGAAGTCACTCCATCATGTGTCACTCAGGTCTTGAACCTCAGATGTCCGCTTTCCAGCTGAGAAACAGAGTGTCTTTAACCACTGAGCCATCGCACACCTTGAGTATCTATTGGTGGTAGCCAATTTGGTGGTGCTAGCAATGAGGCACCAAGCCAAGCAGCCAATTCTTTGTAAATTTTCTATTTTAATGCTTTAACAGGAGGGCCTGAAACCAATGCTTTGCTATCTCTTGCAACATTTGCAATGGATATAAATAATATTACTCCAGTAATATCACTTCTGTTTCCATGACTTGTCTGCTGAGCTTTCATTGCACGGGGGGGGGGGGGGGGGGGGGGGTTACCCCCCCCCTATATATATCTGAACAATGTTCAAAGCCACTTGTGACTTTTACAGATAGTTGTGCATCCGAAAGCCATGTGGGAGGAACATTAATCTGTGGAGAAAGAGATGGCAGCGTGAAAAGTCCATCTGACTCATTTAAATTTACAGGCGCTCAGTTTGCAGCCCTTGGAAAATAAAACTTTCAAAACTGTTTGGTTTCTTGGGTTAGGAAAAAATGTGATTGATGTTCATTTTCCCCCCACCCCCTGCAAGCTTCATTTGCCTTAATGCTGGTCTCTAAGCTGAGTTCCTAGAAACTCTTGGGATGCTGAAAAAATGCAATTAAAATATACTAGGATGAAAAGAATGAATATTTGGTGCCCGCCACTCTGGCGTCTCATCATATTTAGATCTAAGTCAGTGGCAACAACCTCTGGATGATCAGAAATAAAGGGTTCCTTGAGCATATTGTGTTGATATTTATAATCACAGCCATTTTAAGGCACTTTTTGTAGGAAGATGTCATTCAGACATGGAGTTCATATTCCCTAGGATTTGCTAGGGAACTTCTGATCTTCTCTTCATTAAATTATAGTTAAACTCTTCACTAAATCCAATAGAATAATAGAATAGAGTAGAGTAGAGTAGAGTAGAGTAGAGTAGAGTAGAGTAGAAGTAGAGTAGAGTAGAACAGAACAGAACAGAACAGAAACAGAACAGAATGACAGTTGGAAGGGAAGTCACAATTTCTGGAGGCAAGTTGTTCCACTGATTAATTGTTCTCACTGTCAAGAAACTTCTCCCTAATTCTAGGTTGCTTCTCTTCTTGATTAGTTTCCATCTGTTGCTTCTTGTCCTGCCTTCTGGCACTTTGGAGAATAGCTTGACTCCCTCTTCTTTGTGGCAGCCCTGAGATATCAGAAGACTGCTATCATGTCACCCCAGTCCTTCTTTTCATCAGACTAGACATACCCAATTCCAGCAAGCATTCTTTATATGTTTTAGCCTCCAGTCCCCTAATCTTCTGTGTTGCTCTTCTCTGCACTCTTTCTAGAGTCTCCACATCTTTTTTTACATCATGGCAACTAAAACAGAATAAAGCAACATTGCTGTTTATAAAGAAGACACAGGTCTAGCAAAAAGATAAAATATGGACATTCCAGTATCAAAGGGCAGAACTGTCCACAGTTCAATAGGTTCTTGGAATGTGGTTTAGGGAAGGATTTCTTCAGTCAAGAAGATAATCCGTGTCAACATTTTGTTTTCAAATTCTTGAGCCTGGCTGAGTTTTTTTATCTTCTTCTTCTTTTTTTTTTTTTTTGACAAAGAGGGAGAAAAAAAAAGATACCTTGTCTCTCCTTGTATTTTCAAAGTTGTTGATCGGGTTCATAAAATAACTGTATTTGGAAGAAAGCTTTCTCTCTTTCTCTCTCTCTCAGATGAGTAAATTTTCTTTCGCTCTTATTTTGGCCAGAAGTCAAAGATAGCAGCTGTACACTTGTGGGTTCATTGAACATTACGTGATCATTGGCTGCACTGGCAGGCTAGAGGGATTAACTAATAATTAGAACATTTTGGGTCATCTTTAGAAGAACAGAGCCTTTGAAATCGTGGAATAATTTGTTCTTGTCTTTCTTTGAATCTGAGAGCCACAGGAAAAGAGTGTCAAGAAATTCTTCTGCTGTGATATTTTTGAAGAAGCCAAAGTATCATTACATCCAGATAGATCACTTTATAGAATATGCCTAGTAACATTAGCTGATATTTCTACAATGTTTATGGAGACACTCAATCATCCAGGTCATGGTTGTTGGACTTACTTGGTTTTTCTTGAGGACATTTCCTTGTCATCCAAGAAGCTTCTTCAGTAGAGAGAGAGAGAGAAAAAAAAAAAAAAAAAAAGAGAGAGAGAGAGAGAGAGAGAGAGAGAGAGAGAGAGAGAGAGAGAGAGAGGAGAGAGAGAGAGAAAGAAACTGGGCTAACTTGGTTTTTGTTGAGGACATTTCCTTGTCACCCAAGAAGCTTCTTCATTTGAGAGGGGGGAGGGAGGGAGGGAGGGGAGGGAGAGAGAGAGGAGAAAGAGAGACAAACAGACAGACAGACAGACAGAAAAAGAGAGAGAGCAAGAAAGAAAAGAGAGAGAGAGAGAAAAAGAAAGAGAGAAAGAGACAGAAAAAGAGAGAGAGAAAGAGCAACTGGACTTACTTGGTTTTTCTTGAGGACATTTCCTTGTCACCCAAGAAGCTTCTTCATTTGAGAGAGAGAGAGAGAGAGAGAGAGACAGACAGACAGACAGACAGAAAAAGAGAGAGAGAGCAAGAAAGAAAGAGAGTGAGAGAAAGAAAGAAAGAAAGAGAGAAAGAGACAGAAAAAGAGAGAGAGAAAGAGCAACTGGACTTCCTTGGTTTTTCTTGAGGACATTTGCTTGTCACCCAAGAAGCTTCTTCATGAGAGAGAGAGAGAGAGAGAGAGAGAGAGAGAGAGAGAGAGAGAAGAGAGAGAGAGAGAGAGAGAGAGAGAGAGAGAGAGAGAGAGAGAGAGAGAGATGTCTATCGAGATTCTCAGTCATCAGGTCATAGTTGTCGCAAAGGTGCTTTTTTTCAAAAGGCAAATGGACTTTATGTTTTTTTCTTGAAGAGGTTTCGCTTCTCATCCAAGAAGCTTCTTCAAAACTGAAGAAGCTTCCCAATTCACGAACTCTCACACACTGACAGTCTTGATATTCTGGACCCAACTGTAATATTAGAGTCATCTTCAAAGATAGTCCCATGTAGAGCACATTATCCTAGTCTACCTAAGAAGCATGAATGACTATGAAGAGAGTCTTTCAATCTAAGAATGGATTTCAAGTGCAGAAGCACACAGCTTGTCCAAAAGACTTGAAAGACCCTCAAGTCGCACTCCAATCCCACAGAAGGAAATGTCACCCCATCCAGAATTAAGGGGGAATTTGGACTATAACCCAGACTGAAAGTGGAAGCGCTTATTTTTTTTTTTTTCAAACCCTGGCAATAGGACCAAGGTGCTCTACTTGCCAAATAATGTTCAAAGTAGGAATCACCTTGATTTCCTCCCCTCCCCCCCTCACTTGACATGGTTCATTAGCTGGTAGCTGTCAGACAAGAGGTGGACTAGAAGACCTCCAAGGCCCTTTTCAACTCTGTTATCCTGTTATTCTGTATTCTGTCGGGTGAGACTGATTTGTCTGTGCAAATTCATAAAATTAAAATAAGTGACATCTTATTGCCTGTACATGAGCTTCAGTCTTGGAGCCAGCTCTGTTCTCTTAATATTTTTGCAATAGTGTACACAGATGGACAATGAGCCTTACGGCAAAGCCAAATTGACACTACTCTAGCTGGTAATATAGTAAGCTAAAGATGTAGTTTGAATTCCAAGTGAGAGCAGAATATACAGCGTTGTATGTGAGAGGATCTCACGAAGATCGATGGTTCGTTGAGGGAGCTTCCAAGAAAAGGCAGCACGCAAGGATGCAATCAAGTTAAATCTTTATTTAGGAATAAAGTAGGTAAAATGAGTTCCCTGGCATGGAGGCATCCATGCCTGGATTGAGCCCATTGATCAGTCCCGTAAGAAGCTAGAACAAGAGCCAAAGAGCAGCCCCTGTGCAGGGGTTGTTATAGGGGCCCCTGGCCCCTCCCTTACCAAGGTGTGTGAGGGGGCCGGAGGGCCATTAACTCTCCCCATTGGGGCTGCAGGGGCCAGAGCCCCTTGACCCACCAGTGGGATCAAAGGTGCCTCTTTGCTCCCATCTGGTGGCCTTTTAAGAAACTGCCATGGCTGGCACAAAACACCTAACATTGTAAGTATGAGGGAGAGAAGTCTACATTTTCTCCCATTTTTTGTGACATTCCTTCATCTCTCCCCGAAAAGTGAGAATGTTGTTGGTGATTGTGAAGCAGAAGATTTTCATTTCTATCGGCTATGTCGACGAAGCTTAAGATTCTTTAGTTCTCGGTAGGAAATTAGGGAATTGTGTTCTGCATCAGCCTCGTGGCATTCTCTTTCTTTTATATCCCTTGCAATCTATAATATTAATTTGGAACTTTTCACACAATGGGCCCCTCTAGAGTCCATTATGGTTAGCAGAACTCTTCCCGATAAAGGAGAATGGCTTATAAAGCTTATCCGTGAGTAGCTGATGACTGCTGAAGAGCATTGAGGCAAGATCAATGATTCTAAAAGTGGCAAGCATCAAATAAATTATCCTAAAATATTTGTTTGTAAAGAAATGTTGAGAAATGTAGAATGAACCTTTTTATGCTTGTAGAGTAGAACACCTGAAAAATATTGCATGCATTTTTCAATCTGGTTTGCACCCGTCTTGCTGTTGCATTTTTGGAGCAGATCCTTGAGTACTATTGACAAAATCTTTTTAGACATGGATTGGGTTTTGAACTAATGGTTTTTATTTTTTCCTACTAACATACGGTGTCAGGTTTCGGTGTTATCTCAAATAAACTTCATTCTCAGACGCAAAGTCTCTGATGAATCTTTTCTTTATTTAAGAATAAAACAACATCATTCCTGAACTCTGGGTGCAGCCAAAACTGGCATCTCCTTCCAAACCCCTCCCTTTCCGTTCTTCATCCCCAATGTCTCATTGGCCATCGTGCAGATCCATCTCTCCATCCCAAGCACTTTCTATTCACAGGAATTCCTCCCTCCCTCTATCTCCTAAGTAACGTTATCTACCAAAGAGCAGGAAACTAAGTGAAAGTTCATCTCAGCATTAAAGCAAGGCTTCTCCCTCTCTCATTCATGTCAGCGCTGGGGGAGATCACAAATTGGAACGCTGACATCCGGTGTGTTTGTCAGGCTACCTAAGCAGAAGTTTCTATGCACTGTGGTCAGGAGTGGTATTCAATTACTTTTCCTACCGGTTTGCAAATGTGAGCGCATGGCCTTCCATGCATGTGCCCGGCCTTAAAAACATGCCTAAATAGGACGGCATAAAGCTGGGGCAGGAGGTGGTTGGATTGGAACAATCCAAAGCCACTCTATATAATAATTTTAACAATTCACTCGTTGGGGTCTATTGTTTTCATAGAATTAAACTGTGTTGATTTGTAACCAAGAACTCATTTGAGTGACAAAAACATGTAACAGGACAGTTCCTGGTACATAGAAAAAAATGGATAGGAAAACTTCATAAAGGCACAAGGCAATGCTCTTACGGGGTGTTGCTAATACTCTTGTGAGACAATATTCCTGATTTTGCTACCAGCAGATTAATCTCGGAATTAAAATAGCACCTGCCCTTCTCTTGAGGCATTCTTCCTACACTGTCAGATTTCATTTCTCTGTTCAAAGGGAAAAGGAAATTTTTTTGATGGCTTAATTCAGTGTCTTCTCCGAGCGGTTATTCCAAAAAGAGATATTCCTGGTTGCTATAGAACATTGCTGGCTGTTAAGCAACTGTTAAAACAAGCTTTTACGGCTCTCTGGAGTAAGCGAATATGTAAGTGTGGGGAAGAACTGGAGGGGGTACCATTTGACAAAGCTGTAGCAACGCTTGTTCCCGATGGCCTCGTTGTGGTGCCCCCAGAAAAAGAAAAATTACGGAGACTGAAACTGTCTCAACAGGAACATCTGACAATAAACAGCTGTGAAGAACTGTTACAGTTGACTTAATTTTAACCCATTGTTCCCCAAGCTAGTCTACATGGGGTAATCCCAATTCATCGTTGGGGGGGGAATGTGTGGATAGATCAGGCTACAGGATTATCCTGTTCTTAATTTCACTTCCCTTTGTATAGATCAGGGGTGTCAAACTCAAAGTGCTGGGGGCTGGATCCAGCCCACAAGGTGCTTAGACCTGGACTGCGGGGCCACCCTGGAAACAGCAAAGGAGGCCCATGGGGCTTCTGCCAATGAAAATGGAGCTAGGGAAGGCTGTGTGCGGCCCTCCCAAGCTCCAGTTTCACTGGCAGAGGATTGCAGGAGGCCATAGCAGCCAAAAACTGAGCTCGAGTGGGCCACGAGCGGCACTCCCAAGCTCTATTTTCACTGGCAGAGGGTTGCAGGAGGCCGTCGCAGGTGAAAACAGAGCCTTCTTTCACTGGCAGAGTGCTTGGGCCACCACAGGTACCCCCGACCCAAGTGATGTTGAGCTGGCCATGCCCCCCCTGGCCACGCCCCCCCAGCCCCCCCAAGGGCAAATACAATCTTGAATGAAATTGAGTTGGACACCCCTGGCATAGATTATAGCATCCAATTGCCACCTTTTTTCCACCTTCAATCTTGGACGAAAGAGGTGGAGAAGATGCTTGGTATGCCAGCTTTTGGAGATTATCCACATCAATCACTTTATCGGTACTTGGATAGGGGAGTCCATCCATCTTTTGCCTTCCTCAGTGGCTTCTTTTGATTGGCTAGGCAAGAAATCACAAGAACAGATTCCCAAGGATGCCGCTTGTTTTTATTTATTGTAGGGGGAGAAAAAAAGAATAAAGGCATTAGGAAAGTTGTTAGGGATGCTGTCCTATTGTGCTTTTTATTGATCGATTGTTAATTTTTATTGATCAATGATTGACGATCATTTTCAGCTCCAATGTCAGGCCACCCAGATAAAACCAGAGAGGAAACAGGACCGGGGTGAGCTAATTTTGCTTTTTTGTAAGGCTACATTGACAGAATCTTGCCGGTCTGAAGGTACAAGCTCCTCTCCGCCATTTTTAACTGCTTGATCAATTAGGATGGGTCCTTCCTAAATTTAGCTAAACAATTTGGGATGAACATCCTTGGAAAGGTGTGGGAATAGGAATGGATTTCCAGGGTGGGTGGGTGGAGGCCTTTGCAGACTACAGGAACCAGGAGCATTACTCAGGTGACCCTGAAGACACAGCTAAACCTCTAAGTGCTCTAAACCCTCAAAAAGGATGCCAATGACCAGCTGTCTGCCAGGAGTATAAATCCTTCCATTCCCCACCATCCAGTCAGAGCTGAAGAAGCTTCTTGGATGAGAAGTGAAACGTCTTCAAAGAAAAAAACAAGAAGGTCCAGTTGCGTCCTGAAAAGGCACTTCTGGGACAACCATGATCTGGATGACTGAGAAGCTTAGGAAGTTACAGACTCCCTAAGTTTCCTTCTCTGACTGTTAAGCTCTTGGGGTCTCTCCCTTCTCTTGTCTGATTGTTTCTAATCAGCATCTCTTCCCCTCTTTTCCCAAAGTCATCCATGCTTTCCATTACACTTAGTAACCACATAGACAGATTTTCTCCCTGTTCTTTCATCTCACAGAGCACACATCGCCACTGTAACTGAGACATCACCCACCTTACTACTAGTTGTCCTCTTCTCCTCCTTCCTTTCCCCTTGTTCTTCTTTAATTGAGAGGACCATAAGGAAGGCTGAGCGCCAAAGAATTGAGGCCTTTGAACTCTGGTGCTGGAGAAGACTCCTGCGAGTCCCTTGGACTGCAAGGCAATCAAACTGGTCAGTCCTAGAGGAGATCAACCCTGACTGCTCTTTAGAAGGCCAGATCCTGAAGAGGAAACTCAAATCCTTTGGCCACCTAATGAGAAGGAAGGACTCACTGGAGAAGAGCCTAATGCTGGGAAAGATGGAGGGCAAAAGAAGAAGGGGATGGCAGATAATGAGGTGGCTGGATTGGAGTCACTGAAGCAATCGACATGAGATTAAATGGACTCCGGGAAATGGTAGAGGACAGGAAGGCCTGGAGAAGCATTGTCCATGGGGTCGTGATGGGTCGGACATGACTTCACAGCTAACAACAACAAAGTCCGTGGAAGTTTCCAGAGGAGAAGGTGGATGTTTTGCAGGCCTGTTATTCTTTCTTTGCAACATCTACATGAAACCACTGAAAATGTTGATCCATCACTTTGGGCTGAGGTAGCGTAAAAGTACTGGAGATACCTAGTTATACATCTCCATTCTAGACCAAGTTGAGATACAGAGTTGGCGTTGTGGTGGCATTTGACATCATTCAGGGGCCAAGTGCCAATATGGACTATTATGAGATAACGCATGAAAGGATACTTAAGAGAATGACGCACGATATTTGTGTTATACCACAAGGAAACTTGTCCAAGTATTTTCAGTTCATGGCTAGCGATCAGCTTAAGGAAAAACTCATGCCAGAATTATTCTATTTATTTGCCCAATGATTAATAAAAGCCAGCAGGCCCAGAAATAAGACATTTTTTTTCCAAAGCGGTACGATTGTATCAAAGATGGGCGCGTGGAAAATCTGGCAGGAAATGAAATCCCCTGGCTGAAAGCCAGATTGCTTATTCTGATCGACGGAGGCTTTGGGTTGAAGACTATGTTGGAAGACAACATTCCTGAGATCCAAGAATCTCCATGTCCTAAAGTGTCCTTTCCAAAAAGGGAGTAAAATTGTCAGAATGCCCAGATTTAGACTAATTGAAAATTGCCAGTCAGAGTTTATATATTGTTCTGCTTAGCACAGAAGAAAAGAAGCTGGTTAATTTAGTCCGCCATTCAGTTTTTTATTCAGCATTCACTGCAAGAGTGTCTCCTAGCTCTTAATTTCTTCCCTTTGTTTCGATTTCAACACATAGAGAATGGGACCGGCCATCTACTCTTCTTATACCCGCATCAAGGGGAAAATGATTAAATCACCTTCCAGACGGTTGATTTAATTTAATTTTGAGGAGGAACCAGGGGTGGGTTCTAATTTTTTTTACTACCGGTTCTGTGGGTGTGACTTATTTTGTGGGTGTGGCTTGATGGTCATGTGACAATTCTTTAGGATTTAGCAGAGGTACTGGTCTACCAGGCTTTTAACTGCTTGTAGAGCTGTACCGGTCTACCCATTTGTTCTTGGAGCATCCTGGTCTACCCAATTGTTTTTCGAGCGTCCCGGTCTACCCATTTGTTTCTGGAGGCACCGGTCTACACACTGCTTTTTAACACTGATCAGCTGTAGGGCAGCCCTTTGAAGCCCTGCGGCAACAGTTTAAACAGTTTTTTTCCTTCTAGCCATCAGCTGGGACTCGGGAGGCAGTGAATAGATTGGGGGTGGGGCCAAATAAAAGGTAAGAATAATGCGGGAAGGGCGGGAGGGCCCAGCTCCTGAACAAAGAGAACCGGTTCGGTGACATCATATCATCACTGCTACCAGCTTGGCGGAACCGGGCAGAACCGGGAGGAACCCACCACTGGGACGAACCTATAGTCAGGTAGTAAACTGAGTTTTCATGACATGAGCAACAAGGGTGGTTTCTACTTATCTTTACTACCGGTTTGCAATGGGACCGTACGCACATGCTTGCTTCACTTGCACGCGCGTTTCAGTGCATGCGCAGAAGCGTTCTGATGATGTCGGGGTCAATGGGCGGAGCCTCCTGCCGGTTTTACTACTGGTTCTACAGAACCAGTGCGAACCGGGGGCAATCCACCACTGATGAGCAACCTAGCAAGTTGAACATTTGTGAACCAAATGGAAGTACTGTATTTTTTGCACTATAAGATGCTCCGGACCATTAGAGGCACCTAGCTTTTGGGGAGGAAAACAAGGGGGAAAAAAAATCTGCCTCTGTCTTCCAGCATCCATTGGTATTCATCTGCCTAGCATCCTTGCAGCAAACAGCCTGGTCAGCTTCAGCACGTTATCGCAGCCTGATTTAGCACGAGCAGCTGATTTGTGTTTGGATCGGGCTCCTGACTAGCTGTTCTAGGCTGCAGGGATCGCCGCCGCCTATCGCCGCCTCTGCGTGACCCATTTTCGGCCTCCACGAGCCTCATTTTTTGGCCTCCGCATGTCCTGTTCGATCCTAGGTAGAGGTAGATGTAGGGTCTCCTGCTTGGGCAGGGGGTTGGACTAGATGACTTGTGTTCTGCCCCAGCTACGGACCCCAAAGAACGCAGCACACACAAAGTCTGTACAAACCTTAGTTTACTAAATTAAATAAGGTTTTTTTTTCCAAACAAAGGCTGTTAATTAACTTTCTTAACAGCCTACAAATATCCAAAGAATAAATAATCTTAATCTTACTATGATTGGCAGAAAGCCCAGAAGCAATTTGCAAAGAACAAAGATCAAGTGTTCACGAAGGAGAGTGAACAAAGTTGTTCCCTGCAAATTGCATCAGTTGGCGTTCCTCCTTAAATAGGCTAAGGGAGTGGCCAATTAGCCCCAAGCCTTACTCTCGAGGAGACCTCCTCCTGAGGAGCCTACCTTTTGTCAGCTCTGTGCGCCCGTGCATCGAGAAGAGGCTCTTCCTCTTCGTCCTCTTCACTTATGGGAGCTTCTGGAGGTTCTGAAGGCCCTGGCTGAATCTCTGCCTCTGGAACCACATCTTCTCCAGCCTCCTCATTGTCTGACTTGCGTGCCAGCTGCACAGGCTGCTGGCACAGCACCACACCAGCCTCCTCACTGTCAAAATCAGCCACCAGCCATACAGGCCGTGTACGGGCCACAACAACTTGCAAGGTCCCTTCCAACTCCAATTAACAATTTGTTATCTGCAGCCTTTCGGCTGGGAGCTCACGGCCTTGCAATTATCACAAGGAACTGATAAGGTCTGTTACTGCAGTTAACTCTTTGAAGGACTATTGCTTGGACATTTCAGTGGGTGAATGCAATTAATTCACAAGAGGTAAATAAAGAGGGGTTTTGCGTGACAAGGAGTCTGTTTCTTGTTTCTGCTAAGGCTGGGTCAGAACAGTTGTCTCGATAGCACGGGTGACAAACTCAAGGGGTCCTTAGATTTGGTCCACGCCCCCCCCGGAAACAGCAAAGAACCGGCCCGTGGTGCCTCTGCCATTGAAAACGGAGCTTGGGAGGGCCACCTCCATTTTTGCTGGCAAAGGGTTGCAGGAGGCTGTCGTAGCCGAAAATGGAGCTCGGGGTGGAGCCACAGGCGTCCCCGACACAAGTGACGTCGAGCTGGCCATGCCCACCCTGGCCACGCCCACCTCCGAGGCCAACACAACCCTGATGTGGCCCTCAATGAAATCGAGTTTGACACCCTTGCTCTATAGCCTTCCAAACGAGTGAAACGATAATGTGGTTTTCATCGGATTTTATTGTTATGCTTTTCCTACCACTATTCAGGTGAAATTAAATTTCCTAATGAGTTATGACAATCCCTAATAGGATGCACAGGAAGGTTGGGCTGTGAGGGAGTAACACTACTTCACCATCCCGGTGATGGAAAGTATAGTTATTTTTTGTAGCTCATTAGCAAAAGTAACTCTGACTAATGTATCATGCCCTCATTATGCAAATGACAGTTCAATGATTTTTTTTTTCAGTACCTTTCATGAAATATCAGTGACGGGTGTGTAATTGGGAAAAATAATATTGAAATTTCCTTCTCCTTCCTTCCTTCCTTCCTTCCTTCCTTCCTTCCTTCCTTCCTTCCTTCCTTCCTTCCTTCCTTCCTTCCCTTCCTCCCTTCCCTTCCCTTCCCTTCCCTTCC